>SJXQ01001228.1:17223-67312 GCA_006408695.1 Aepyceros melampus
AGACAGCTACAACGACAACCACCACCACAACAGAAAGTACAGTTGTCCCAGAGACTACAGTGTCCATTGTTGTCACCCAGAGCCCGGTTCCTCTCTTGTACGCTACACTTGTCCCATCCCTGGTCGTGATCCTGTGGCTGCTTATCTGCATCTTCTGCTACAAAAGGGTGAGTGACCCCTGCCTGCACAAGCCTCACCAACCCCCTGAGGGGCGGGGCATGTGCTGGCCCCAGAACCCTGCCTGTGGGGAGGTTTCTATCAGCTCCGGGGCCCTCACACCAGCAAACAAGGTGCAGACTCTATCCTCCCATTCTGGCATAGACATAGCCTGGGCTTCTAGGGGGCCACCTGCCTCATGCTTTAACTTCACAGGGAAGGGGCCTGTGAATTGTCCAGACCCCTGAAACCAAGGCTGCCCCACAGTAGTCAGACTCCTGAAGAACTCAGGTAGACCAAAGCCCCAGAAGTCTCTGCTGTTGGGGGAAGAAGAGGCGTCCGCCTGGGCACTGATAGCCCAAAGGGAGAAGGATGCTGGCCTGGAGAGTGCTAACCTCAGAGGTGGCTGTGCCTTTGAAAGCAGCATGGATCCCTGCCCGTCTCTGGTACCTTCTGTCACTCCTTCATCAGTCATAATAAGTCACCAGGATGCGCAGCTGCCACCTTTGCCCACAGGAGCTCACTGTCCAATGTCTGGTCTGGTATTGGTACCTGGGGGACATTGAGGGTAAATGCCACCTTCAGAGGGTGTGTCAGGAACCCTGATACTGAAAAGAGTAGAGACTGCCCTGGGGAGGGAAGGGAGACAAAAGGGATGGCCAGCTGGATTTGCAAAGACACAGCCCAGAGTGGGTGAAGAAGAGGAAAAAGCAGAGCTGAGAAGGATCAGCAAAGCAGCATAGAAGCTAGCAGATCAGATTTCTGCAAGAGATAAGTGAGGAGAGAAAGCATGGGGAGATGGAGGTGGACCATCATCCCTGAGGGCTGGGAGGCAGGGAGGGCTACAGGGGGATGGGAGAAGAGGGGAGCTGGGAGGGGTGTGGGGAGTGTTCTCTTGTCTTCATATTATGTCAGGGCTGCTGATGAAAACTTCCATGTGCAGCCTCTGCCAGGGACCAGGGGCCTTGATCTGCCTTTCTCCACCTTAACCCTACAAGGATGTATTGATTCCCCTTTGAAATCTGAGAAGTCTAAGGCTTAGGAAGATAGTCACAGGTCATGAGCACCTACTGCTAAGTCACGTCAGTCGTGTCCAACTCTGTGCAACCCCATAGACGGCAGCCCACCAGGCTCCCCCGTCCCTGGGATTCTCCAGGCAAGAACACTGGAGTGGGTTGCCATTTCCTTCTCCAAGGCATGAAAGTGAAAGTGAAGTCGCTCAGTCGTGCCCGACTCTTCGCGACCCCATGGACTGCAGCCTACCAGGCTTCTCCATCCATGGGATTTATGAGATACCCTAAAGCCTGTTTTTTGACCACTTACTGTTGCAGAGCAGAGTTCCAATATCTGCATGGCTGAGTCAGACTTGTCCATGCCCTTTCCACATTAATTTAACATCTTAGGTCATCAAGGAGCCACCATTAGCCCAGAATCTAAAAAAAGTGAGTGATGTGTTTGGCTGATGTTGAGAGCATGCCTGATGCACACACTGCCTTGCACAGTGAGGCCCCCTAATGTGTCTGGGGCTGTGCCCCTCGACCCTTCCAGCTCCTACCTATCTGAGCAGAGAGAACTGGCAGAAAGAAGAGGGAGACAGGGGGCAGAGGGATCCAGATGAGAAATGGACTCACAACATGTCACCCGCAAACACCATTCCTCAGTTCCCAACACCACCTGATGTAGGGCCTTTATCAATGAATTAGCAATGTGGGGTGGCCTATTTTAGAAACACCTATAATCCCTCCCGGAGTCAATGAGCTTTTTGTCGGTTCCCAAAGGACTGTTTGTAGGATGGTCCCTGCAGGACACAAGTGAGCGTTTGGAAAAGGGTCCTCAGTTTCCGGGCCTTGGTCTCTCCCCGCACGATGCATGTTGTGCTGTCTCCCTGACCCTCTTCTCCATCTCATTTCAGGGTGGAGGTCTTGGCAAGGTTGGCCCTTAGGTCCTGGGGACTAAGGAAGGAGGAGGGAGTCTTACCTGGCATTGAGCTGTGAGGGGGGCACAGCCCAGATGAACGCAGAGACAAAGGGTCAGGAGAAAATGCTGTGACTGACCCAGGGTGGGGACCCAAACCAGGGCCCATAAGAAGTAGAGTAGGGGCTCATGTCCCAAGAGAGGGAGACCTGGGTCTGAGATCTAGTGGCCAACAGGGTCACTGCCAAGACTGGCACAGCACTGGCTGCTGTGGGGCCTGGGGGCTGCATCTGCCAGAGGCGGGTGAGTGCAGCCTGTCCCCTGCTGCTGCTGCACCCCTGCCAGCTGCCGTCACATGGCGCAGCCTCGCACCCCACTTACCCTACCAGGGAGGCCTCTGGGAACCAAGGGGACAGGATGAAGTTTGTTGATATTAGGAGAAGAGCCATCTTTGTAAGCCAAATGGAGCTGGTTTGTTTTCAGATAGAGGCCACTCTCTTCCTGTGCTGGGAGTTGCTCATCTGTCCTTGATTCTCCCACAAACATTTGCTGAGTGGCCAGTACTTGACAGGTGCCAGGGCAACAGATGTCACGTGTCTGCACCCAGGAGCTGCCAGACAAGAACTCAGACAATTATTTCTCTTTCTCACAGCCATGCCCTGTACAGACCACAGCCATGCCCTGCATAGACCACTGCTGTGAGTGCCAAGAAGACAGGATAAGACAGATGGAGGTGAGAAGCATTCATAGGAAGGGAGGATGACACCCTTAAGGCTGGGGGTTTGGAGGAGCAGGGGGACCAACGATCCACATGGACCTGGGCCTAAAAGACCTGGCTTGGATGGACATGAGCGTTAATGGACTCTGGTCTCCCGCCACTTGGTGACAGCAAATCCAGAAGCTCTTCCCACCCTAGTGGCTCAGGGTGAGACAAAGAGTTGAATGCTCATGCACTCACTGCCTCCAGCTATCCCAGCACCAGGGTCTTCCCCTTGAACAGGCCCAGGATTCTGGATGTTGGTGGCTGACTCATGGCTGGCCAGTTCCTAGTTCTCACAGAGATTGTCATCAGCTCTGACAATATCCTGAGTTTCACCAGAGAGGGATTGGATGAGAGAAAAGAAACAATGACAAAGAGCCACACCCAATCAGGGGAAAAAAGCAAAAGAAAAAGAAACTTCTGAGCCAAGATCCTACCACCATTAAAATAGCTGTGGGAAGTGCCCACAGCTCCCGTCTGCTCAGTGAGAGAGGCAAAGGCCTTACTGCAGGTTCTTGTGGCGCCTGAGACGGGCTGACAGGAAACACCAGAAGGAGGGAAGCTGAGGACACTTCCTTCCCCTGGGTGACTGAGATCCCCGCTGGCAGGAGGCTGAGAGACGACAGGGAGGGCCCCAGGTGGCAGGTGTGAGGAAGAAAGAACCACCATCTCTGGGTTCAGTTTTGCCCTCCTCCTCCTGGTCCTGCCTCTGTCCCTGTGGGGTCCATTGCTTCCTCCTGGGAGCTTCAAATGGCAGCTGAAAGGCCAGCCCCACGTCTCCCCTGACAGTCACTGTGGGGGCCCAGGAAAGCCAGAGCTCACCTTCCAAGAGGGAGGAAGCCACCAGCCAGGGACTTGTTCCCACTCGGAGGCCTGGCCCTGCATCCTACCCCACCAGGTCCACTCTTTGGCCTGTTCTTTGCTTTCCTCATCTTTCTCTTTCTCCCCAGCATCAGGACCCTTCCCCCTGAGCAGGGAGCGGGTCTCTCCCCTGCCTTCTTCCTTTCTGCCCCCACATCAGGCCCTCTTCCCCCTCCTTCACCTCCTGCCCGGTCCCCACGCCCACCGTGTTTCTCCTTGAGGACCTCTCCTTGGCGACCTCATACCTCCTCCAACCTTTGATGTTTGTTTTGGGTTTTTTGTTTTTTGTTTTAAAAAAAAAAATCTCCTCCTACACCTAAAGCACTGATTTGTTCCAAAATCCAATACAGTCTGTGACCCACAGAGTCCATCTCCCAACAAACACAGAAGGTTTCCCAGCCCCTGCCCCAGGTGGAGCCTGCAGCGCCGCCTCGGCCAGGGTGCGGGGACGCAGCCCCGGGGGCTCCTGGGAGACGAGGCGACGCTGCTCGTCTGGAGGCGGCGTCTGCGCCTGTAGCTTCCTCACAACCACGTCTGCTTTGCAGGGAAAACTGGATGTTTTTTACAACTTTCTTCAGCGCTGCAGCCTGGTGCCGTGGATGTGGTGTCCATGCAGGGACATGGTGAGCTGGTACACTGTGCTCCCCGTGGGCTGGGGTCTTGTCTTTGGTCTTGGCAGTTACTGCCTGTGACTGTGGTTCAGACAGCCTTATGGGGCATCTGCTAAGAGGAAGGCTCAAAACATGGAGACTTGGGCATCATGAGCCTCCAGATAATTCTCAGCATGATGCCCACGCATTTTCCCTGCATGGTCATCTCAAGGATGTCAGGACATTTTTTTCTCCAGAGCAATGCCCAGAACTCCCAATCCTGAGTAAAAAGGGCTGAGAGGCCTATTAGCCTCCCATCCATAGTCCCTCCCCACTACCTACTCACCACTGTGGGAGTGCTGGCTGCACCCCACCCGTGAGACCCTCCTGGGCTGGTTGCTCAGGTACCAGGAGTGGTGGAGGACATGGTGACACCCCCTCCCCAGTGTTGTCTGGCCAACACTGACTGCATTTACCAGGTCATAAAGATGCCTTCCTTGCGTCAGTGTCTGTGACAATGGGGAGGAGCCAAATTGTTCCAGTTGTCATCCTTGGAATTTACTGAGAATGGTGAATAATAATAGTGCCTCTTTCTGTGGGTCAGTTGCTAGACCAATGATGTTTTCAATGCTTTAACTCTCCCAGTAACTGTGCCAGTACTATTATCCCAGCTTTACCAAGGGGGAACTGACCCACAGAGAGGCTGAGTGACTTGACCCAGGTCACAGAGGCTGGGAGGAACAAAGCTGAACTTGAATTCTGAGCCTGGCCATTCTCACTGCTCTGCCCCCTTTCAGTTCAGCATTCACGGTCTCATGATGGTTACTCCCAAGCCACCAGAGATCTGCCCTCCTCAGGCCTCCAGATTCAAAGAGGTACTGCTCCTGGTTCACCTGGCAAGCACCTGGGCATCGTATTTTTGGGTGTTCTCATGCACAGACCTTTTGTACAGACTGAGCCAGGGGTCTGGAGGATGTTCTGGTTCCAGGGTCTGTAGTTAGGCTGCACTGACTATATTCACTGAATCAGGCAAACACTGGCTCAGGTGGCTGGTCAGGTGGGTGTCAGAAGCTCTGGACAGGCTGGAAGCCTCTGGACACTGTTGGGGACACAGCTGAGGCGTGCTCCCGCCCGCCAGAGACGCTGCTGGGGACGGAGGCGTCAGTGCAGCTGGGCTCCTGGCTGTGGATCAGAATAGAGCCCTCAGGCCCAGCGTTGCTTTCACAGAAGCCCCATTCTCCACCTATCTCTCGATAGCTCTCTGGAGACTTGAAAGTCATGAATGTATCAGTGAGCGCCTGCTTGACCAGTTCAGAATCTGTGACACGGTGACATGTCACAAGCTAAGAAATAATTGATAAAAAGGAGTTGGTGAAGTGGAAAGTCTAAAGTCCTTCCCAACAGAGGAAACATTCAGTGCTTCTGCCCAGGGACTTTTAGGCTTGGAGAATCGAAATGCTGGAAATTGAGTACTGTCCTCATCAGTTCAAATGGTCAAGATATTCCCAGGTTTCCAGTGTCACCCTATGGAGTGTGGGGGACAGATGAGCACCAGCAGATCAGAGCGTCACAGGAGCACCAAATCCAGACTGCATGTGGTCCACACGCGCATGAGTCCTCTGGTGGTGAATGAATGAGTGGACACGTCCAGTCATTGTGTTTGCTTGTAGATGCTTTAGTCCATTTCTCTGGCATGCATAGGCATTAGGCATCTGATGAAATAAGGCACAGATCTCTGCTTTCAGAGCACTGTGCTGGGATGAAGAAAGGTCCCTGTGGCCTTTTCTGGAGTTACTGACTTCAACCTGCTACTAAGTCTGCACACTTAGTTTCTTAAGTGCTCCGAGACCTACCATTTGTATCTCAAAACAGGGATAAAATAATAAAATACCGCCAAACCAACAACAATGCACTCATGAAGAATGTTAGGTCTATTTTTGGTGAGGGCAAGGGAGGATTCAGGTGAGTCTGAATAATCCCAAGTCCAGAGGTCCAGGAGTTCTGTTGACAAATCTGACCCATGGCTGCCTACCAAACGTTCCATCTGGTGGGAGTCACCACCGTGGCATCCTTATAGACAGGGGTGACTCTGGCTCCCCATTCTAGCTCACACAAACTCCAGGAGAACAGCAGCATGTCTAGGGTCTCCCATGCTCACTGACACCTGTGTCCTCTCAGTGCTTGGCTGGGAGGATAATGGAGAAAGGGACCCACTCTCTGCCTCCCATTCTGGAGAAGAACTTGCCATCTGGGTTCCCACCTTGTCCTGCCCTCCCTCCTCACAGTGGGAGAGGGAACCAACTTAGCTCCCACCCAAGAAAAGTCTTCCATCACCAGGCATTATATTCTGATTTGTGGTATCTCAGCCTATGTTCCTGTAGGGCTTTTTCCTAAGAAATAAAAAAAAGATATGATGTGTGAAAAAAAAAAAAAAAAAGATATGATGTGTGAAGGCACCTAGCATGAAGAAGAATGTGGAGCTTGTGGGAATGAAGGAAGATAATCTTAAAAGCGAAGGAAATGGAGAAAACATGGTCTGAGTTGGACCATGTCTGGAAGGAGGTGGTAACCGGGAGACAGAGCCCTGGCATTGCGCTTGGTGGAAACCATGGGGGGAGGTGGAGTGGCCAGCATTAGCAAGTCCCCTGGACCCTTGAAGTCCAAGCTGTCACCTCCTCTGCCTCACACAGGTGGTCTCCTCTCAGTGTCCTCACAGACCCTACTGCTGCTCGGGAAGAAGTTGAGGATGATAAGGGCCCACCCTTCCCTGGCTCTTATTGTACCTCTCCCCCAATGCTTAATCAATTATTGCTTTGAGGGTGATGAGTAACAAGGAGGATGAACAAAGTAAGGAGGGACTTATGGGCCTCAGCCTTCCAGTATACTTCAGAAGGCTTCCTGCTAAGGCCTAGTTTGTGCTAAAGAAATAATGGTCTCAAACCTCTGCCTTAAAATAAGTGCAAACAAGAAGACAATTAATGAGGGGAGATTTATTCCGCAGGAAACTGGCTCACATCGTGGGCCAGTCTTTTGCTGAACTGGACCATGTGACCTAGCGGTCACTGTGACAGGCCTCTCATTGGCCTGCGGGCCCCCCAGGTCAGATGTCAGGAGCTCAACCTTGCCCATTCCCCTGTTGTCACAACTCTCCAGGGACAGACAAGTAATGAAGGAATCTCAGAGATCAGACATCTTGCTAGAAAAGAAACATGCAAGGCTTATAAGATAGACTGAGTAGGCATAGTTGGAAATATTTGTTGGAAATGAAGTTAAGGGAATAGTTACGGGGATTCATGGAAAAGGTAGGGCTTAGGGTGATTCTTAAAAGGTGATTAGGAGCTCGCTAGGAAAACACGGTAAGGAAGGATACTCCAAAGAGAGAGAATAGCCAATTATCTCTAGGTTGTGTAACAACTTAGAAATGGTAACCTAAGTTGTTCCAGTAAAGATTTTAATCTGATTGCCTTCATCCTAAGCAGCCTGGAGTTGGTGTTAGCTGGTCAGTGTGCTGAGGCTACCCTTCTTGTCACATCCAGGACCCTCAGCAGGGGACTAGTGAGAGATGATGGCAAAGCTGGAAGCAGCTGACACTGCAGATTACGCTGTCCCCAAGGGTCTGTGGCAATCTCTACTCAACCGAAAGACCTGTATATGCGCTGCCTTAAGAGCCCATCACCCATCTGAGGGCACCATCATCTGCCCTTGCCCTGTGGGCCCAGAGCTCAGACTGAAGGTTGTGGTGAGGACTCATCTTTGAGCATACAGTCATCAAGAGAGCCTGGTCAATGCTGAGGCTGCTGTGGCAATCAGCCCCAGTGCACAGGGGAGCAGACAAGTTCAACACCAGAGCAAAGGGGACCCAAAGTCAGGAAGACAGGGCTCCGTGGGAGAAGGGAGAGTAGAGTCCAGTGTCTGAACGGAGTCTAGAAATAGGAGCACAGACTGCAGGCCAACACCCAGAAAGAGGAATGGCATCAACGAAGGCTTGCCCTGGGAATCCTGAGGGCACTGAGCTTGATCTCCTTGAGCCAAGGAGACCACAGCCTTCTGCTCCCAAGTCCAGTGGCTTCTCACTGATATTCTGTTTCTACTCTTCCTCATACAGGGGAGGTGCATCGACTATGCCTTAGTGAATCCTCACTGCATGCCAGTGTGCTATGGCTCAGGGACCTGCCTTCCACCCAGTCAAGAGTGCCTCCCCCTCAATGTCTGCCGCTCACGTTGTCAACATCGCCCACCGATATGCTCTCAGCCACCGTCCAGGATGTTACCGCTGATCCCTCCCCGATCTCTCCCGCCCCCATAGCTCAACATCTAAAGAACTTAAAACTGAAAATTAAGAGCCCCTTTGTACCAAATTAAATATACATATATATATATATATATATAATACAATATATATATTGTGTTTTGGATTACAATCAAAAGGAGCTGGAATTCGTTTCTGATCAGCAGGAGAGTTTCTTACCTGGGGAGCAGTGCTCGTCTGTATGAGACACAACTGTGCTCATCTACCAGGACAAGGCACCCTGGTGTCCTGTGGGCGTAGACATGATAAGTCCCATTCCCACAAGACAGATCTCCACCTGTCACCAAGGGTTGAGATGTTTGGGGTGTTAGACAAAATATGCTCTTTCAAGAAAGCCCCAATAGCTGATATCTGGAAATAGTCTGGTGCCATTACTCGCTTGCTGTTACTTAATCTCCTGGGTGAGTTACGTACTCTCCCCGTACTTCAATTTCCTCACTGAAAAGATGTGGATAATGGTGTCTCTTCTGAAAAGAGGGCTACAGTAACTGCTGCACATGCTCAGCCCAAGGCCAGGTCACTTGTAAAGACTCAGGGGCCAGGCCTTTAAGGTGCTCTCCCCTTCACCAGGGAAGGAGATAGTGATGAGCTCAGAGACATCACGAAGTGTGTGGTGAGTGCAAAGATGTTAGGAAAAATCACCACTGGAACTTTAAGCACTGGATACCATGACAAAGGGTTGGCACACATGAGAATTCTCTGAAAACTGTTAACCACATGTAAGTTAACGTCAAAGGCCACTACCCATGTAATCTCCAAGATACCATCAGAAAAGTCCTTACACCTACTATGTCCTTGACAAACCTGAGTTCCCTTCCTGTACCTTAATTTTTCTCATAAAGTTAATTCCTAGTTTCCAATTTACCATCAACTCCTCTGATAACAGACAGACCTCCCAATCTTCCAGGTCCTTTTTGAAGAAGCCTCTGAAGACATGATCAGGCTTCCTTGCACACTTCCGTGCTAGAGGACTATCAGTAGACAAGAATTCATTGTGAAGATCACACAACATATTTATGAAGATGAATCAATACCCTGGACCAAAGAGTCCAAGACGAGTAGAAGTGGCTACTACCTCAAATGTGTACATACCAATGCAACTAATAAGGGACCATTAAGAGTCGAATAAACATGAGATGTTGGAAAGAAGTGACTGAAACTAAAGAAGCAGAGATCTATGAACTCCTTACAAAGAATGCAGTCCTCTCAGGGCAGTTTAGTGAAGTGCAAGAAACATGGACAGACATGAAATTTAGGGGGAAGAGGCATCAACAAAATGAGAAGCTCAACAAAGAATCAAAAGAACGGCTGAGATAAGGTGTCCATAGGTGTGTGGATTTATCTCTGGGCTTTCTATTTTGTTCCATTGATTTATATTTCTGTCTTTGTGCCAGTACCAAGAACAGGCTTGCCTACAGCCAAACATTTTCCCTCTTGGCACTGCTTTTACTGCATTCCAAATGCTTTGATATGTTGATTTCTCATTTTCATTTGATTTATGGTATTCTTACATTTCTCTTGTGACTTCTTCTTTGATCTATTTTATTTGTTTACAACTGTACTGTTTAATATCCATACATTTTTCATTTCTTCATGTTTCTTTCTACTATTGATTCTCACTTCATTTATGCTTGGAAAAAACATTTAGACAGTTTCCATCTTTAGAATTTGTTTGGACTTACATTATGACCTAACATATGATCTACTGAGCAGAATATCCCATGTGCACTTGGGAGGAAATCTGCCTTCTGTTGTTACTAGTTAGAGAATTCTGTGCAAATCTGTTAAGGACATTTGGTTTATAGTGTTGTTCATGTTCTGTCTTCCCTTATTTCTCTGTTTCCTTATATTTTGTCTAGTTCTTCTATCTTTATTGAAAACTTGGTATTGATGTCTCCAATCTTTATTGTAAATCTATTTCTTTCTTAAATTCTTACAGTTGCCTCATAAATTTTTGGTGATCTAGTATTTGGTCCTTGCTTTAAAAATTGTTATATTTTCTTGTTAAATTTACCCTTTTATGAATATGTAATGCCCTTCTCTGCCTTCCTAAAACTTATTTTAGTTGAACCATAGCTAATTTACCATGTTATGTTAATTTCTGTTGTACAATCAAATGATTCAGTTATATAAACATACATTTTTTTTCATATTCTTTTCCACTGTGGTTTATCATGGGATATTAAATATATTTCTCTGTGCTATACAGGAGGATCTTGTTGGTTATCCATTTTATACATAACAGTTTGTATCTGCTAATCCCCAACTCCTCCCCTACCCCGACTTCTTGGGAACCACAAGTCTATTCTCTATGTCTGTCGGTCTCCAGCTATTATTTGACATGTAATTTTTTTCAGTATCAAAAATGATATTGGAAATGAATGTCTTTTCAGATAAGATATTTGTATCTTCCTTTTTCTTTCCTTTAGGATAAATCTTCAAAAATAGGATTATCTATGTTTCTTAAATTTTACAATTCAATATATTATGCCAGGTATTTTGCAAAGGCAAATAATCCTTTCTCCAACCATAGAAGAGCTTTCTAGATTCACCTAAATTTTACCAGCAAATGGACATCTATCTATCTGTCTCTCTGAAATTTAATATGTAAAAATGATATTTTGTTCATGCTCTTATTTCCATTTAACTGATTACTAGTGAAATCATTTAAACAAATTAAGTAATAATTATATTTCCTTCTTTGTTTCTTACAACAATTTTTTACTTAAAATCTACTTCATCTAATATAGTAACACCATCTCTCTTTGAGTTTCTTTTAACATGAAATATTGAGCCTTTTTCCTTTTCAAATATTCATGTCCTTACCTAAAAGCGAATCTCTTGTAGACAGCATACATGTAGACCTTTTTTTAAAAGTTGGAGTAGAGTTGCTTTACAACATTGTTTTAGATTCTGCTGCAGAGCAAAGTGAATCAGCTATTCACAGACATATATATACACACCCCCTTTTGGGGGATCTCCTTCCCACTTATGTCCTCACAGAGCACTGAATGGAGTTCTCTGTGCAACACAGTCAGTTCTCATTAGCTGTCTATTTTACACATGTAGTATACATACGTCAACCCCAGTCTCCCAGTCCATCCCACCAGGCCCTTCTCTCCCTGAAGTCAATTTTGTAAATCCATTCTGCCGATCTATGAAGTTTGTCTGGAAATTTAAATTCATTTGCATTTGAAGTAATTGCTATATGGAAAGACTTCTGCCATTTTGCAGTTTGTTTTTGTTTGCCTTCTAGCTTTTTTGTCCCTTATAGTCAACATTTCTGCTTACTCATATGTTTACTAGACTTTTTTTGTAGTGACAGGTTTTGCTTTTCTTACTTTTTGTGCATATTCTATTATAAATATTTTCTTCATGATTATATGGACTTTAATATGTTAAAGTTATAATAATCTTTTTACAACTGAATCATCTTGCTTATAATGCTGATATAACAGAATTGTTTTGGAATTGTAAATGATGCTTGAAAAGTTTCTGATAGATACATGTTCCATGAATGATAATTCTGAAACTGTTAGAGTCTCTATCTTTAGCTTCCTTACCACCTCCTGACAGTTCTAGATATAACCAAGAAGAGGCAGAAGGAATGGTAGAGAAAAGAAGGATGCTCTTAGGTCTGTGAAAATGAATGGAGAAAATCATATATACATATGCTATTCAGGATGTCTAGGCTCATGGTGATCTCTTCAGGTGGAAGGTTGAAGTCCTGGTTGGTTTCTCTGACCTCACAAGCCTTATAAAAGACATGGGCCAACATTCACTGGGGAAGAGCCCATGACAGGGCACTAACCTTTCATACCTACCATGTGCAGAACCATGACAAACACTTAGCTAGAGAGACCCACATCTGCCCTCCATAACCCGGGAGGGCAGCCTGCAGGGGTGTGGGACTGCAAGGACCTTTGAGCCCTGGTCTGCAGGGCACAGTGAAGTTCCTCCCATCTGAACAGAAAGAGTCATGAGGCCCTCTAGCCTCCTCATTCTCCATTCAGGTACTCAAGTCAGAGCTAATGGCAGTGAGAAACTGGAAGTGGGGATAGGAAAGTCCTGCAGCTCTCCCTTATGGTGTGGCATCACGAGGCGAGGACTGCAGTGTCCTGGCCCCAGTTCAGCTCCTCCCCATGAGTGTTCCCAAAAAGATCATCGGTGTCCAGAATGGCTCAGCCTTGCAAGCTGATAAGAAAGTAGTAAAATAAAATGGTTCGAGTAGCACATTTTTCTTCTGCCTGAGGCCAGGGCTCTTATTGTTGGGTCAAAACTGGGGGACCAGGAGAGCAAATGTATTAGAATTGCTCGGGCTTCTTCAACCGCTGTATCCTCCCTTATTCCTTGAGTGTCAGCCAACCTCGTTAGCCACCCAGAGTCCCTAATCCCCAAGATATGAGTCAGGTTGTCACCTTTCCCACCACTGACACTGGTGGAAGTCACTACCAGGGTGACCCAGTGAGGCTGCTAAGGGAGTATGACGGCCTTCAGCTACCCTGGATGGGGAAGAGTTGCAAGAGTCTGCTGGAAACTGGAGAGGCAGAAAATCTGCCCACCGCAAGGAGGCGCCTCATCCCTCTTAATCAGGCCTTCTTTGTTTTCAGGTCGGACAGCATGGGCAACTCCTGGAAGGACATTTACCAGCTAGTGCATAAAATGGTGAAGAAGTACACCAAGTACGTCTGGTGTTTCCCTCTGCCGGGCGGAGCACACAGCTCTTCAGAGGTGGTGGGCGTGGAAGTCCCTTGGGCCAGGAGCAGTGTCCAGAGCCCAGGATAGTGTTCTGAAGCAGAAAGAAAGATGCTACTTTGGTTCCATTGGATCGTGGCAGCTTTCTTGACCCTTACCTGGGAATGAGATTACACTGTAGAGGAACACGGTCTGTGCCTGAAGACCTCACAGATTAGGAAGTGGGCAGACCAGTAACATACAGCTAAATACTGAGTTAAATGGTGCCAAGGGCCAAAAGCAAAGGTTCAAGGACTTATTTGAAATTTAAGGGAAAAAATCAAGTACTCTTAGAGGGGGAAAAAAGGCAAGGATGGCTTCCTAGAGGATATGAAATTTTGCCCTAGGCCTTAAAGAATGAGAAGACAGATTAATAAAAACCATGAAGGAAATTTCTTGTGCACTGAATGATCTGTTAGGCTGGAAAGCAGGGCTAACTCAGGGAAGGCTGATAGAAGAGTCTGGACAGAATAGTGTGAGGCCAAGTCCATGGGGCTCATAATACCAGGCCCTGGGGCTTGGATCTTCTGCTGTGAGCAACAGGGAGCTATAGGTTATCCTAGAGTTGGGGCTGGGGGTAGGGTGTCTCACATGGTTAAGGTGGTGTTCCAGGAGAAAAATCTGATAATTATACATTAAATGAGGTGGAACAGGAACCAGGAGAAATGGGGAACCCAGCTAGGGACCTATTATGGCAATTTTGCAAGAAGAGAATAAAGGTCAATGGACCAGAAAACAGTGCGGGGAAGAAGGAAGGATGTATATGAGAGATACTGCTGAGAGAACAATTTCCCTGAGATAAGAGGCGGACTGGGAAGACAGGAGAGGAGGGAAGTGTGGGAAGATCCAAAGAATTTTACATTAGAAGAGAGGCCGGTGGAGAGGCCCTCACGCCTCTCCAGGTGCCCACCTTTGTGTGTGTGCAGGGAACGTGTGCATAAGCCTCTGTGTGTGTCCTTGTGTGTGTGAATGATTTTTTAAATTTATTTATGTGTTCAGTTATGTATTTATCTTTGGCTGCACTGGCTCTTTGATGCTGCATGCAGACTTCCTCTAGTCGCGGTGAGTGGGGGCTACTCTTTTCCCATGACGTTGCCCACCAGGCTTGCTTTAAAGGATTAAAGCAGCACTTGCCTGTCGGAGGTGAGTTTCACGACAGTGTTAACTATGTAGAGAAGGCAATGAAGGACTCTTTGCTGCCATGGGCAGGCTTCTCATTGCAGTGGCTTCTTCTCTTGTGGAGCGCAGGCTTTAGGCATGCAAGCTTCTTTGGTTTGCATGGGCCTAGTTGCCACATGGCATGTGGAATCTTCCCAGAGCAGAAAATGAACCTGTGTCCCCCGAATCGGCAGGTGAACTCTTAAACACTGGACCACCAGGGAAGTCGTGTGTGTGTGTGTGTGTGTGTGTGAGAGAGAGAGAGAGAGAGAGAGAGACATTGGGAGTGTTGGGCATATAGAAATGGACCAGGATGCCATCCAGTGATCACTTTCAGCAAGATCGCACATCTCCCAGGGCTCCCAACCCTTTGCAAAAGGAACGGGAATTTTCAGGGTTTGAGAAACAGAGCCTAAACAGAGAGCTGGGTTGTGGAGCCGGGAAAGTGTCAGCCTTCCCCTTCCTGGCTGCTCATCAGTATCATTTTGAGCTCACGCGCATGTGTTTCTTCCATAGCCCCAAACTGCACATGTCCTTCATCACCTATGCCACACAGGGCAACACGGTCATGAACCTCACCTCGAACAGGTAAGTACTGATTTAATCCACTAAAGCAAGGCTAGAGGTGATGTCACAGAAAAAAAAAAAAATGAGGGCTCTCAGAGACTTGACGAGGACCCAGGCTGGGCCATCCTGGGCTCCCCTCACGGATCACCCTGACCCCCAGCCTTGGCTCCCACTGATCTCTGGCTGCACTGGGACGGGAAGACCCCTGTGCTGCTAGTGTGTGTGTGTGTGTGTGTGTGTTTGTGTGTGTGTGTGAGAGAGAGAGAGAGAGAGACATTGGGAGTGTTGGGCATACAGAAATGGACCAGGATGCCATCCCAGTGATCACTTTCAGCAAGATCGCACATCTCCCAGGGCTCCCAACCCTTTGCAAAAGGAATGGGAATTTTCAGGGTTTGAGAAACAGAGCCTAAACAGAGAGCTGGGTTGTGGAGCAGGGAAAGTGTCAGCCTTCCCCTTCCTGGCTGCTCATCAGTATCATTTTGAGCTCACGCGCATGTGTTTCTTCCATAGCCCCAAACTGCACATGTCCTTCATCACCTATGCCACACAGGGCAACACGGTCATGAACCTCACCTCGAACAGGTAAGTACTGATTTAATCCACTAAAGCAAGGCTAGAGGTGATGTCACAGAAAAAAAAAAAAATGAGGGCTCTCAGAGACTTGACGAGGACCCAGGCTGGGCCATCCTGGGCTCCCCTCACGGATCACCCTGACCCCCAGCCTTGGCTCCCACTGATCTCTGGCTGCACTGGGACGGGAAGACCCCTGTGCTGCTTGACCACCTCCACCCCCGTAAGCCCCGCCCTCCACCTGTCCTACGTCCCCTCTAACCCTGCCCTCCACCAGTCCGGTCCTCTCTGCACTCTTCCACTTTCTCACACTCAGCTCATAGTGAGGATTTCCTTGAACTGGCTGCACAGGTGTGCAGGTCTTTTATGAACTCTGGCCTGTGTCTTGCACCTGCGCTTGTATTGATCTCTGCTCTGGGTCAGTGAAGGTGAGGAGGAGATGGTCATACCTAAGGAATAGGGGATGGGCCGTGTTGAAGTGCTAGAGGATTCAGTGGAGGGGAGCTTGCTTTTGGTGGGATTGAGACAGATGGCCTCATGAATGTAGTTCTGAGCCCCAGACTAGACTGGAGTTCCAGAGGCGGGCCCAGGTGTGTGCATGAAGGTAGGAAGGAGTGGTGCTTCTGAGTAGCTGTTATGTTAAGAATTTCAAGGACACAAAAGTTGGAACCTAATTCAGAGTGAGTGAAGCACCAAAGATTGCCTCCAAGATTTAGACACAGTCACTGTTCAGGACCTTGTAGAGAAGCAGGAGTAGCAGATGAGCTGGAGCAGTGGGCAGGGAGTATGGGGGTGCCAGCGCGTGGAGACAGCACTCCTCATGTCTGGCTCCCAGAAGAAGCAGGGACTGGGCTTCCTACTCTGTGAGCTGGGGAAGGCATAGTTTTGTTCATGTGTGTGTTTCAAGCTTAGAAGAGATACTGGAGTGAGCATGAGGTGAAAGAAGGCAAGTTCATGGGGGCTGACTCTCGCAGGTGGAGGAGAGAGAAGTAGCAGGGGCTCAACTTGGGCTTCTGGGAGAGGAATTGCCCGTGGTGGAGAGAAAGACCATTGACTCTTCTAGGTTATAGAGCTCAAGGCCTGGAGGAAGAGAGCTTTCTTGAGGCTCATGGAAGACATCCCCAGTCTTCTCTGGAGAATAAAGGAGGGGAAGTCTTCCAAGACTGTGGGTTCAGGAGAAAGAGCGGGACTCAGGGAGTGGGAAATACTTTAAATCCTGTATGTAGTCCGGGATGCACCTAAGACATCTCAAAATCAATCATGGCCTTCATGCTTTCAGCACAGGGCCTGACAGAATCTTTCTGGGAGCTGGTCTCAGCCTGGGGTTGGGCATTTCCAAAGCTGCTAGGCATTTAGGAGGGTGTGGCAGAGGGCTGGGGTGGGTCTTGCTGTACAAGATGAGTCCAGAGTGACTCAGGGAGCCTGAGGTGCAGCTCTGATGGGTCTGCAGAGAATGTAGGGCAGGACTGGGACTAGGGCTGGTGCTTTCTGAGCCCTATCCACTGGGGCGAGCAGGCCGAGAGGGCACCGTCCACACAGGGCTTGCTCTGGTTCTGGAGAAGCCAGACAGCACGGGGCTAGGAAGCCTCGGGTGTGCTGGTTGGGGTGGGTGAGAACTGGGAAGAGGTTCAGGAGCTCCTGTCGTATGAGTGGGATACTTTAAGAGCAGGCGGGATTGCTGAGGGTATGAGGAGCCTGGCGTCATGGTATGAGAAGAGCTGGAAGGGCAGCAGAAGAGAGAGCCACTCAAGTGAGAACTTTGCCTGACGATGAGGGTCCTGGGCAGGAGGCTGTGAGCACTGAGAGTTCCAGAATATTTTTGTGGTTCAAACAACAAAATTGAAATCTTCCAGAAAGTGCCAGGATGTGTGTTTCTGCTCAGCTAGGCAAGGCCTGCTTTGGCCTGCCCTGGCAGTGGGTCCCGGGTCTCTTCGCAGGGGCCAGGTTGAGTGGGGCTGGGACTCTCATATTTCATCGCACATGAGCGACTCTCCCGAGAAGCCAGCCTTCAGGGACCACGCACTCCTTAGACCTGCTGTGACAGCTCAGCCCCTCACACTGGATAAGCCTGAACCCAAGGCCCTTGCTCAGTGCGTCCCAGTCCCATCCCCTGCGACCTGCTTAGCAGAGGACGACATGCCGTCCCCATGGCAGCCTGGAGTCACTGCTTCTCCGCCCCCGCGGACAGCCCTCGGGCCTCTTTTCCAGCTTTTGGTCCATTTCTTCAGGAGCACATAAAGCCCAGGAGCCCTAGACTCGAATGGAGCAGCCTGACTACTTCCTTTAACACCGATCGGATGGGGGAAGTGGCTGGAAGGGACCAAGTCCACCTCAGGGATCTGTAGCAAGGGAGCAGGGGGCAGGGCAGAACATCAGCAGAGTGACTTCGCCAAACGCAGCCTTGCTGCTTGGAGGATAATGTGCCCTCCCCAGGGGCCTCCCCAGGGGCCCCTCAGGTGCCAGCAGTACCGCCAGTCGCGTTGGGGGTGCCAGATCCACAGGCGCGCATCCGGGGTGCTCCCCTCTCACCACGGATTCATCATTTGCTGAGTCCCCTGAGGTCTGCCTGCTGAGACAGGGATGAGCACATCGAAAGGCAGGTCCTACTTATGGGACAGAAAAGCAGCATCCTCCATGCTCCCTGAGTGGTGGATGAGGAAGGCTTAGGGTTAGCTCTCTCGGTGTCAAAGGCACGGGCTGAAGGGTCATGAGAGGTTCACTATGTCCTCTCCAGTCCCGGCAGGTCCGCACAGGGCAGAATGGTGTCAGGACAGCTGGGGCTGTTTTATAGCCATTAACCCCCATTCCCCCTCTACCCTCTTTTCTGATATTTTTTAGAAAAGAAATACATGATGGTCTTAGCCAACTAAAGGCTATAGTGCCTTCAGGAGCCACAAACATGCAGGAAGGATTGAAAAAGGTACAAAGACAGCTCTGAGAATTTATTCTGCTTTATCAAATTCCTAGAATATTACTGGGTCTTCTCACTGCCTTCCCCCAAATTTTGTTGCAGGCAAATGAGCAGATTGAAAGCGTTTACTCCAACAGTAAGTTGCCTGCTGACACCACTGTGCTCAGGGGGGACAGAGCCAGGCCCGGGCCTCAGCGAGGGCTGGTGCAGACCCTCCTCGGCCAGCTCCTAGCGCTGACTCTTGGAGCAAGTTCCTTGCCCTCTCTGTGCTGCAGGTTCCTCCTCCCTGCCATGAGGATGAAAAGCTCTCCCAGGGATGTTCCTGAGAACCACATGGCATTATGCTTTTCATTCCTAGTTCGTGTGTGTGTGTGTGTGTGTGTGTGTGTGAGTCACTCAGTCATGTCCGACTCTTTGAGATCCCATGGACTGTAGCTTGCCAGGCTCCTCTGTCCCTGGAATTCTCCAGGCAAGAATATGGAGTAAGTAGCTATTCCCTTCTCCAAGGGATCTTCCGAACCAGGGGTCAAACCCATGTCTCACGCGTTGCAGGCAGATGCTTTACCATCTGAGCCACCAGGGAAGCCCACACTCGTGGTTCTTACTAGATATCATTGCTTGACCTACAGTTGGGCTGCAAGAAAAAGAAAAGAGAAACTCCAGGGACAGTGAGGAGACGGAGTCCAGTTTAGGGAGCAGAGGCCTTGGTGCCCCCTGCCTGCCCACATTCTGTCCACCACGGTCCTGGCTCTGCCCTTTCCCTTCATCCTCTCCCCTGTGGTTGACTCTCGTCCTGTGTCGGTGTTTCCAGCAGTGGGAAAGGCTGTGCTCGGCCCAGAACCGTCGGCATGTAGCCTGTAGAGTTGCAGCCTCATCAGGAAGGAAGCACAGGCTGTTGGGAGAGGCAGGGAGCTGGGCGGGGCCGCTGCCCAAGCCTCTGGCAGTCAGTCTGGCTGCTCCTCCCTGAGCTCAGCTGGGAGGCTGGTCCTTGCCAGAGAAGTGGCTGCAGCTCCTTTCAGGGCAAAGGCTGTGCCACCTTGCCCTGGTGAGGGTCCACTAAGAGGAGCTCTGAGCCCGGCTCAGGCTCCTTATCTGTCAAGTGGGTCCTGGCCTAAGTCCTCTGACCCTCCAGGTGCTCTGGGTGGCAGTTCTGGGGTCAGGGTGGCCCCTCCCCAGGAATAGGTACAGGATCTATGCTGCAGGCTTGACAGGCTGAGGCAAGTCACTCCAGGTGCCTTGCTGATCAGCCCACTCCCTGCTTCTTCTGCAGACAAGAATGCTTCCAGCCTGATATTCACTCTGACTGCTGGGCCACTGCTGCCAGCGACGTTACAGGATTCTAAGGGTGAAGTGAGTCCCATCCATCATTACCCGCTTTGTGCTCCATGTATTTGGGTATTTTATACTCAAAACTTTCTTCCTCTTAAGCCCACACTCGTGGTTCTTACTGGATATCATTGCTTGACCTACAGTTGGGCTGCAAGAAAAAGAAAAGAGAAACTCCAAGGACAGTGAGGAGACGGAGTTCAGTTTAGGGAACAGAGGCCCCCTGGCTGCCCACACTCTGTCCACCACGGTCCTGGCTCTGCCCTTTCTCTTCAGCCTCTCCCCTGTGGTTGACTCTCGTCCTGTGTCGGTGTTTCCAGCAGTGGGAAAGGCTGTGCTCGGCCCAGAACCATCGGCATGTAGACTATAGGGCTGCAGCCTCATCAGGAAGGAAGCACAGGCTGCTGGGAGAGGCAGGGAGCTGGGTGGGGCTGCTGCCCAAGCCTCTGGCAGTCAGTCTGGCTGCTGTTCCCTGAGCTCAGCTGGGAGGCTGGTCCTTGCCAGGGAAGTAGCTGCAGCTCCTTTCAGGGCAAAGGCTGTGCCACCTTGCCCTGGTGAGGGTCCACTAAGAGGAGTTCTGAGCCCGGCTCAGGCCCCTTATCTGTCAAGTGGGTCCTGGCCTAAGTCCTCTGACCCTCCAGGCGCTCTGGGTGGCAGTTCTGGGGTCAGGGTGGCCCCTCCCCAGGAGGAGGTGCAGGATCTATGCTGCAGGCTTGACAGGCTGAGGCAAGTCACTCCAGGTGCCTTGCTGACCAGCCCACTCCCTGCTTCTTCTGCAGACAAGAATGCTTCCAGCCTGATATTCACTCTGACTGCTGGGCCACTGCTGCCAGTGACGTTACAGGATTCTAAGGGTGAAGTGAGTCCCACCCATCGTTTCCCGCTTTGTGCTCCATGTATTTGGGTATTTTATACTCAAAACCTTCTTCCTCTTAGGCTAACAAGGCTCAGAATATGAAGACCACGATTTACGCAATGGGTATAAAAGACTATAAGAGAGACCAGGTAATTTAGACAATAACCAAGTGCCACTCTTGAGCTCAGCTGGGGAAAGCTTTCAAAGGCAACTGTCCCAGGGTCACCCAAAGGACCCCAAGTGTTTCAACAACAGGTAACCACAGCGACGAATAGCAACGTATAAACCTACACACCAGAGGTGCGGGTGGAGAAGCTTTGCGCTCCCTGTGGGTGGGCCGCTGGCTGATGCCCGGGTGTGGCCCTTGAACTCCAACATATAGGCTAACAAGTCTCGGAATATGAAGACCACGATTTATGCAATGGGTATAAAAGACTATAAGAGAGACCAGGTAATTTAGACAATAACCAAGTGCCACTCTTGAGCTCAGCTGGGAAAAGCTTTCAAAGGCAACTGTCCCAGGGTCACCCAAAGGACCCCAAGTGTTTCAACAACAGGTAACCACAGCAGACGAATAGCAAGTGTCGTATAAACCTACACACCAGAGGTGCGGGTGGAGAAGATTTGTGCTCCCTGTGGGTGGGCCTCTGGCTGATGCCCGGGTGTGGCCCTTGAAGTCCAACATGGGCAGGAGGCGAGGGTCTCTCTCCTAGGATAGAACTTGCTGTGTCCTCAACAAGGACACAGCAAGCCATCTTTATTTACCAAGCCATCTTCTCTCCCTTTTAGCTGCTTCAAATTGTACAAGGAAAGAGAAGGTGTATCATGTGGACACACCCAATATGGATGAAGGCTTTATTAGATCAGTGAGTGTGGCTAAATTTGAGAAGGGGGTTGGGTGGCTTCTCACCATGCTCACACCTGTCTCTCTCCTTGACGCTGTCCTTCTGTTCCAGATTGTGGGAAATTCTTGTAAGCAAGTTATGGGCAAGGACACATTCTATGCTTGTGTAGGAGGTACGTGCTGGAGTCACTGTTCTAGACAGAATGACATTTCTGTGTGTGTGGTATGAACGTGCCTGAGTGAGTCTATACCTTTGCGTGATATGAGTATAGGTTGTGAGTGTGTTTGGATGAGTGTGAAGTGTGTGTTGGGGATGAAAGGAGGTATATTGTGTGTTTTGAATGGAGTAAATATATGGTATGCCTGTGACGTGCATGAGTATAATGTCTGAGTGTGTGCTGTGTGTACATATATGAGGGGTGTATATGTGTACATATATGAGGGGCTGAGAATTCTTCAGCCATGTGATTGCATCTGAACATATAAGTCTGTTTTTGTGTGAGGCATGTCTGTCAGAGGTTGCAGTGTGATTATTATATGTATTACCTTTTCTTCCAGTTTTGAGAAACAATTAACATACTGCCTTGGATAAATTTAAAGTATAACACAAAATGACGTGATAGACATGTATTGGGATATGATTGCCACAGGAAGTTTAGCCTAATTACTTTCTCAAACTCAAATCTAAAATTATAATTAAAAAATAAGAAAAGATAGGTGTTAAACCCTGAACATAACACTAGCAAATGAAATGCAGCAACACATAGAAAGGGCAATACATCAAAAATAGTTAGGGATCACCGAATGTAATCCTCAGAAATGTAAGTCTGACCTAGTGCTTGAAATTTCAGTGAAATGTATCACATCGGCAAAATGGAGAAAGGAAACGATTACTTCAGTGGAGAAGCAAACAGGTGGACACAGTTCAAGTTCAGCATCATAATAGGAGCAACCTGATGCAGACATCCATGCAGATTTTCACAGCTGACGCTACACCCAGTAGTTCAGTGAGGACGGCCTCTCCCTGAGACCTGGAACTTGACGAGGATGCCCTCTCTCCCCTGGAGGGTCCCTGCCTGGGTGTGGGGAGGATCCTGCACAATCTGTGCAGATTTCTGTTAGAAGCCCACTCTCTGAGTGAGCTCTGAGTGTGCAAGTTTGTGCATCCACCTCACTGGGATTTGTAGAGCTGAGGCAGGTGAGTAAGCACACGCACCCACTGGTAACAGCTCCCAGCTGGATACATCTAGACACAGACCCAGGAAGCCGGTCCTGGCTGTGGGGCTCTGAACTGCAAGACCACAGTGCTGAAGGCTGCAGGGTCAGACAGAGCAGTGCTCCTGCCTGAGCTCTGCTGCTCACTGACAGAGAACCGGGGCAAATTGCTGAGTATCTGCCAGGTGAGCTTCATCTCCAAGAAGCAGAAACAGCAATGCCCAGGCAATGGGACATCGATGCATGAGGCGCAGCTACAGCTCAGGATCTCGAAGCTGGTGGCCCTCACCAACAGGAGCTGGTGCTAAGGCTTCCATCGCTGGCCCCTGGTGCTGACCCCACCCCTCTGCCGAGTTGAGGATGGGGAGGGAAGTGGTCAGAGAACACCCAGAATGGAAGCCCTCTGTGGGTCCCGTCTGACCCTGACTCCTCCTGTCTCTGACCCTGTAACCTGCGGGGCAAGGTGTGAACGTGAGGAGAGACTCACACACACGCAGGGTCTTTTCCTGCATGTCCCAGCCATTCTCTGATCATGTCCCCAGAACACACACAGGCCTGCAGGCCTCAGGGGAAGATGCCTGTTGTCATTCATGCCTCGTGATGGCCCAGCTGGGGTGACAGGTGCCTGCTGCACACCCTCTGCTGGCGTGACCCAGCGGTGCTGCTCCCAGTCCAACTGCTGTCATCTTGTCAAAAGCTGCCACATAGCACGACTGTCATTTGCAGGGAAAGCTCAAAGCAGGAACTTGGACCCCAATAAAGCAGAAGAGTCTATTCATCAGGCAGTCATTCTGAACAGGTCAGTGGGCTGGGCAGGTGGCTGCCAGGAGCAGGTGGACATGAGGAGCACAGCCTCTTCAGTTTCTTGGGCTCTCTCCAGGACGAAGCCGAGGCCTCTGCTGACCTCCTGCCTCCAGGTCTGTGCTCCAGCCCATGCTCTGCCCAGGGCACAAGGGGCTGAGAAGGCCACTTCCCTAACTAACCTGATCACGGAGACTGAAGCCTCCAGGCCAGACAACTGGGCCCTCCAATGTCCAGCCTCTGTTCTAAACCTTCCTGCTGCAGAGGCTTCAGGGTCAGGGGATTGGGCTTTTTGCAAAATCTTCCTCAACTTTACAGGTCCACTTTTTGAGATTTCACACTCAAAAGCCTTTCTTGGTAACCTGGCACCCCTGGCTTATCACAGCGCTTGGTGTCTTCCTCTCTTCAGTCACTCATCACTCAGTATGAATCATGACTACTGCTTAGCTCTTCCAACCTTTTATTATAGAAGATTTCAAACCTGTAGCAAAGAGAGAATGAACAATGGGCACCCCTCTCTCTATGGCCTGGATTTTCAATTAATATCAGACCATATTTCCTTTATCATGTATTTTCTCTAACTCCTCTCTCTTTCTTCTCTCTCTCTCTTCATCTGTTTATCTTATTTCTTGATGCATTTCAAAGTAAGTTATTATCTCTAATATACTGCCTCCAATGTCCTATTCTGTGTACCTTTACCTGGGGAACACTTTTTGTTGAGTTCTCATTTCGAAATGCAGCAGACAAGTATATTGTTTGATGGGTTCTGACAAATGCATACAACACCTGTGACCTCAGATCCTGTGAAGGCTCAAGTATTGGAGGTGCCTCCGGGAGGTCCCCTCAGCTCCCTTCCCAGGCAATACCAGCCCCCACCCCTTGGATGCAACTGCTCCCTGATTTCTTCCTCCACAGACTAATTTGCTGATTTAGAATCTCTTCTCAATGACTCCAAGAGTGAGTGCAGGGTCTGGCCTGAGCTCTCAGCACCACTGTTTGGCAGCTCATCCATCTGTGTGTTTCTGGGTTTCCTCGAGGCTTGCACCCTAGGAGGCAGGCTAAAGGTGGCGGCTAGTCACTCATTTTCCTGTGTGTAACTGGGCCGGAGTGAGTGTCTGCAGGGAGCACAGCAAGCGGGGCCCAGCAGTGGAGGCCATAGTAAGACACGGGGCAGAGCAGGGCTTCCCTCTGAAGTCTGGAGTCCAGCTCTGCCTCACGGCTGGAGACCCTTTGTGGGGGTGGGTGGGGCAGGCTGGGTGAGGCAGGAGGACTGCCGGATGCGGGCAGGACCCATTGTTCAGACAGGGCTGCTCCTGCAACCAGCCTGGGCAGATCCTGTCCTTCTGCCATGAAGGTTCCCTCTTGTCCCATCCCTCTGTCTCCAGGGTTAACAACCACAGAGTTCAGCTTTCATATGTAAATATCTTCCTAAATATACTTCACAAGGATGTTTTTACATTAAAGGTATCATGCCGTCTGCTGTTCAGCTGCTAAATCACGTCTGACTCTGCAAGCTCATGGACTGCAGCACGTCAGGCTCCTCTGTCCTCCACTAGCTCCCAGAGTTTGCTCAAATTTATGTCCATTGAGTTGATGATGCTATTTAACCATCTCCTCCTCCGCCGCCCCCTTGTCCTTTTGCCTTCAATCTTCCCCAACATCAGGGTCTTTTCCAATGAGTTGACTCTCTGCATCAAGTGGCCAAAGCATTGGACATCAGTTTCACTATTAGTTCTTCTAACGTTCAAGGTTGATTTCGTTCTGATCTCCTTGCAGTCTGAGGGACTCTCAAGAGTCTTCTCAGCACCACAGTTCAAAAGCATTAATTCTTCAATGCTCAGCCTTCTTTATGGTCCAACTCTCACATCTGTACATGGCTACTGGAAAAACCATATCTTGGACTACATGGACCTTTGTCAGCAAGGTGATGTCTCTGCTTTTTAATATGCTATCTAGGTTGGTCATAGCTTTTCTTCCAAGGAGCAAGTGTCTTTTAATTTATGGCTGCAATCACCGTCTGCAGTGATTTTGGAGCCCAAAAAAGAAAAATCCATCACTGCTTCCACTTTTTCCCTTCTATTTGCCATGAAGTGATGGGATGAATGCCAAGATCTTAGTTTTTTGAATGTTGAGTTTCAAGCTAGCATTTTAACTGTCCTCTTTTACCCTTATCAAGAGGCTGTTTATTTGCTCTTCACTTTTTGCCATTAGAGTGGTATCATCTGCACATCTGAGGTTATTGATATTTCTCCCAGCAATCTTGATTCCAGCTTGGGGTACATCCAGCCTGGCATTTCACAAATGGCAACCCACTCCAGGATTCTTGCCTGGAAAATCCCATGGACAGAGGAGCCTGATGGGCTACAGTCCACGGGGTCACAAAGAGTTAAACACAATTAAGTGTCTAACCCTCACCTTACCCCTTACTCTGCATATAAGTTAAACAAGCAGGGTGACAATATGCAGCCTTGTCATACTCCTTTCCCAATTTTGAACCAGTTGGTTGTTCCATGTCTGGTTCTAATTGTTGCTTCTTGACCTGCATACAGATTTCTCAGGACACGGATAAGGTGGTCTGTTATTCCCAAAGTTTGTTATGATCCACATAGTCAAAGGCTTTAGTGTAGTCAATGAAACAGAAGTAGATGCATTTCTAGAATTCCTTTGCTTTCTCCATGACTGAAAAAATGTTGGCAATTTAATCTCTGATTCCTCTGCCTTTTCTTAACCCAGCTTGTACATCTGGAAATCCTTGGTTCACATATTGCTGAAGTCTAGCTTGAAGGATTTTGAGCATAGCCTTGCTAGCATGTGAAGTGAGCACAATTGTACAGTAGACTGAATGTTCCTTTGGCATTGCCCTTTTTGGGATCAGAATGAAAACTGACCTTTTCCAGTCCTGTGACCACTCTGAGTGTTCCAAATTTGCTGACAGTATTTTCCAAACTTCTGCGTAGTGTTCATGCACCGATTTATTTGATTGGTCTTCCTTGATCAATATATAGATTGTTCCTAACAAGTCATACTACAAGTCAGACTTTATATAGGACCTTCCTGATGGTTACCTCTCTGTGAGCTTAGAAAAGGGGTTAAAGCGTCTGCCTCCAATGCGGGAGACCCGGGTTCAATCCCTGGGTCGGGAAGATCCCCTGGAGAAGGAAATGGCAATCCGCTCCAGTATTCTTGCCTTGAGAATCCCATGGACAGAGAAGCCTGGTATATTACAGTCCACAGGGTCGCAAAGAGTCGGACACGACTGAGCAACTTCACCTTCAAGATTTCAGTGAGAAGTAGAATTTCTACATTAAAGACACACCCATGTTAAAGTCGGTTATTGTCCCATTGCTTTTTGTTTTCATCTGAGAGTTCTAAAGTTTTCACTCTTATATTTACTTCTTTAAACCATTTTAACTTTATTTTTGTAGATTAAGGGAGAAAATGGTCTTTTTTCATTCTTTCACATGGAGCTGTCCAGTTGTACCAACAACATTTAGTAAAGAGATTTTTTTCCTCATTGTATACTCTTGTCTCAATTGTAATAGATTAATTGAGCATATATGCATGGGTTTATTTCTGGGCTCCCTATTCTGTCTGCTGATTTATGTGTCTGTTTTTGGGCTAGTACTATTCCACTTTGACTTCTGTGGCTTTGTAGCATACCCTGAGAACAGAGAGCAAGATGCTTCTAGCTCCATTCTTCTTTTTCAAGATTGTTCTTTAGCTATTGGATTCAAGAAAATATGCAGACTTTTCTACATGGGCTTCAATATTTTTGAAACCTAAAAGAAAATATGTCAGCAAGCCAGCATCAGCCCATGAGCTAAGAATCTATTTGCTTCAAAGCAGAGAATTTGTAAACTTCACTTTGATGGAAGTTTCAGGAAGATCTGAAGCAAAGGAATGAGGACTGTCAAGTTCAAGGCTATGCTGACATTTCTAAGGAATGTTCTTCAGAGTTAACTGACTTTAAGTAATTAACTGACCTTGACCAGGAGACAGAGGTGAAAGCTAATGACCTTGGGCTTATAGCAGAAGACTTGCATTTCACCTGGCAAGCTCACCCGGGGCCAGGAGCACTAACTGCCCTCTCTAGATCCCCTGGTATTTATTTCAGGAAGCACCAGTGGGGATCCAGCAGCCTGCACAGGGTCTATGATCCAAAAGTGCACCTCCGCAAATCAACGCCTCTCAGTCTGACAAAAGGAAGTTCCTGGTTAATCCCTGGGATGGCAGTGGGGGATTGTGTTAAGTACCCAAAGAGTCAGGGAGAGGGAGGGGAAGAGCATTGCAGACTTCAGAACCAAAGCTAAGATTTCACCTTCTGTAAGAGATTCTCTTATGCAAGGTCCTCACCACCTTGCTTGCCTCGATCAGGTCTGGGCCTTGTTTCCAGAGTCTTCAGCCTGCCATAAGCACAGAGATGCACAGGAGGAAGAATAGACCCCCAAGTGTCAGAAAGCCCCACAGGCACCCAAGCTTGTGTGCTCAGTTCAGACCAAGAGGGCTATCTTCAGTCTGTTATCTTGGTTCCTGTCATTTATGTAAGGGAGGGCCAGATGGAGAGCACTCCTGATATGTCTCAGAGAGGACCTTGAGACATCAATCAGAGAGAGACCTTTGGTTGGGGTTGCCCTTGTGGAGGGTATGAGACCTTGATGGGCTTTGATGGGTAGGGGCAGTGGTGAGAGGCCCCCAAGTGCCCAACCACTTCAGAGTAGACCCTCAGTGAAACCAGGTGAAGCCCAGAGGTGAACAGACATTGATTCAAACACAACTGCTTCCTCATCAGAGTCCTAAGGAATTCAGTGGAAGGGGTGACTTATTATAACTGTAAGATCAGAAGGAAGTCAGCATTCAACCCCTCCTAACCCGATCATGGATATTGTCTTTGCAGAATCCTACCAACTTGGTTTTTATGCACACGGTCTAAATCTAGACAAAATTAAAGAATATACTTGCAGATATAAGTTGGATGAGATGCAAGTCTATAGTAAGTACCCGGTTTGGCGCTTCCCACACTTCTCTTCAGTACTTAAAGCAAACCAAGGCTTCAAACCCCTTCACTGAGAGGATACAGGCAGCCTAGCTGGGAAGGCTGGCCACCTTGCCCTTCAGCTCAGGCCAGGGAGCAATCAGCCCTGAATGCATCAAGAGCATCTCGGCTCAGGGCTTGTCCCTGAGAGGCTGGACTTAGGGTGCTGGGTCTGTTCTCCCTGCTCTACCACTCCCACACTTTACTCGGCCTTCACGTCCCTTGGGAATAAAGATGTGAACCTCACAATTCTCCCAGTGAGTAGTGGAGGCAGCCCCAGGACCCTCAGTCTGTTCCAGGTGCACTGAGCTCTCCAACAAGGGTGGAGTCACCTAGGATTGAGAGCAGGTGCCAATCGCCAGGCCTGGACCCTGGAATCCTGGCTCAGATCTGCTTTACATGGGTGATCTTGACCTAATGAGTGTGTTATTCTCAGTCTCTATTATCTGTACTATACAACGGATCTGATGTGGTAGATACACTAAGCCCTATCATACATGTAAAGCTGCTATTTGAAAATCCTCGGGTACCAGATGTTCCTCCATGATGGGGGAGCGGCCTGAGAAAGCCCTCAGTGGGGGCAGGAGGTGAGCCCTCATCAATGAGGTGGGTGTGATCTCCCCCACAGAGTGCCTGGGGGCAGGTGGACTTCCTCTTCCTCCTCAACTCTGCCGGTTAGTCTCCTGATACACTGATTTGATATGATTGTTTTATATTAAATGACTTCTCTTTCCAAAGCCATCCGGAAAAGCCAGGGCAAGTCCTCTCCCTCAGCACACTTCTGGGCCGTCTCTCCTTCCACCGGTGGATAGGATGGGCAGGGCTCTGCCATGACCACACTCCCACTCTACACAGCGTGTAGATGACCTCAGGGAGTGAAATTGCCCATGATTCATACTTTCTCAGGAGTGATTGCTGCTGCTGCTAAGTCGCTTCAGTCCATGTCCGACTCTGTGCGACCCCATAGACAGCAGCCCACCAGTCTCCCCCGTCCCTGGGATTCTCCAGGCAAGAACACTGGAGTGGGTTGCCATTTCCTCCTCCAATCCATGAAAGGAAAAGTGAAAGTGAAGTCGCTTAGTCGTGCCCGACTCTTCGCGACCCCATGGACTGCAGCCCACCAGGCTCCTCCGTCCATGGGATTTTCCAGGCAAGAGTACTGGAGTGGGTTGCCATTCAGTAAATCATTTGTATGGGGAGCTAATGTTTATTGAGCACCCACTATATCAGGTAATGTGCGAAGTGCCTTACACGCACTATCACAATTAATTCTCAAAAGAGACCCATTGTTATTTCTTTGTACTGATGATGTACAAAGAGCTGATGCAGCCATAGTCACAGTGGTCTAATTGCCCATCTGTGTCTGCTGGGCCTTCAACCTATTGATAACAGATTTATAGAAAGGCTAGATACAGCCTATCCCCCATGAAATGCGTTTAGACAAAGCCCCTGGGGTCTGTGACCCTACAGCTTTCCCACTCTTGACTCCCCAGTGTTGCTCTCTGAGGTGGACCAGCAACAAGGCTCACACAGACTGCATCACACAGGCCTGGGCTCCTCTGCTGGCCGCCACACTGCATGCGGTTGGAGGCTGGCCAGACTGGCAGAGCAGCACTGCTCATTGCCAAGAGCAGTCATGCATCAGTCAGGATAGATTGGGTTGACTTTAATTACATTTTCCTCTAACAGAAACATCTCAGAAGACATTTTAATAAATATAGAGAGGCATAACAGAATAATTTTCAATCAATATTTGTACATGTTTTATGTTGTCTATCTTTGGTATACAATGTTTTTTATATTAAGAAATCTTTAAAATTGGCAATGGAAATATTTGGTTTAATCAATTAATAGTGATTTGAAAGCTCCTCTGCAGTCAACCATGCATTTCTTGGCCTTCACTATATGAGGGCAGCAGAGGGGAGGGATAGAAGGATGGACAAGTCAGTTGATGTTCTTTTCATGTGGTTTTCTTTTAGATAAAGAACCTGCCTCTGTGAGTAATGAAAAAATAACTTGCCAAGGACATATTTTTGCTAAGACTGGACAGTAAGTGTTTATGTTCTGGGGCCATTTGGCAGGTTTCTCCACCATGAGGAGTCCAGAGTGTGGGATGCCCCAGTTTAGTGAGACACGTCTGTCTCCAGGAGGGCTCAGGCACCCTCCACCCCTGCCTGGATGGCAATCCCCTGAGATGTTCAGGGATCTTCTGTGGGCCAGGCTCTGCTGAGGAGGGCAGGATATGGGAGATGGTGTGTCCCACGGATGGTACTTCTACTCCGGGCAGCTTTTCCAGATGAAGCCAGCATGCTTGTACGTACAGAGGAGTCGGGATGGTGACACATACAGGCATCCCTTGCCACTCAGCCCATGGTCGTGAGGGCATCCGACCCCATGCAGGGCCCTCACTGCCTCACCCGCCTTCATTTCAGAGCTCGAGCTCATGTTGTTTGGAAATGAACTCCCTTTACCCATGCTGCCTGCAGTACAATAACCCCAAATCCCTACAGTCAGTGCCTTCAGAGGAGAGCTGGGGCTACAGATTGAGCCACATGTAAGAACTGTATCTATCCTGTCTCCTGAGTTCCATCTGCCCTTTCTGTTCTTTTAGAGTAATTGTTGTTGATTACTCTCTGGACCTGGGCAAGACCTACAGCAAGCGATTCTTGAAAGTTACCAGCAAGGATTGTGTAAGTGACAGGGTGGGTGGGGTGCAGCCTCCCTCTAGATATGTCTAGAATACCTGCTCTGCAGGGAAGACACCCTGAAAATCAACAGAGAGGAACAATATCCTCACAGAAGAGCCAGCAAGTAGCCTGTGCATACAGGCCCCTTGAACAATACCTCTCAGCCATATCCCACTTGAAAAGTTGTTCCCCCCATTCGCTTTGTGAAATTCAGGCTAGTGCTTTTGTAAGACACCTGGGGCATCTGTCTAGGCCTTGCAGAAACTCTACCCTCTCTGTGAACTAACTTGAAATATACCAATTCAAGCTCTAAGCAATTCTAGAAATGGTGTTGATAGTCTGCCCACCGTGGACCCACCATGCCACCACCCCTGGCCAGGCCTTGTGGTGGGGAGCTCAAGGCTCCAGCCTGGTTCCATCCAGGTTGAATGTAAGAGGCTGGGACACTGTACTGGGAGACAGATTCCAGGCCCTCCGAGACCCTTAGGGCCTCCAAATCAGAGTCCCAGACCCAGGAGTCTGGAGGGTGGGAGCAGCTGTGGCCGTGATCAGTCAGCGTGTGTCTTCACTGCGTGGCTGCAGCAGCAGGCAGGGCTCTGAACACACTCGTGACCATCACAGCCCTGGCCTCCCAAGTCTGTTTGGGGAACACTGGCAGTCACTTTGCAGAGGTCATCAGCCTCCCTTCTGCCTCTCCTCCTTTCTCATGCTCCTCCACTGCCCCTCTCTGCAAGCTGGCTCTGACCTCTGCAGGGTGAATGTAAGAGGCTGGGACACTGTACTGGGAGACAGATTCCAGGCCCTCCGAGACCCTTAGGGCCTCCAAATCAGAGTCCCAGACCCAGGAGTCTGGAGGGTGGGAGCAGCTGTGGCCGTGATCAGTCAGCGTGTGTCTTCACTGCGTGGCTGCAGCAGCAGGCAGGGCTCTGAACACACTCGTGACCATCACAGCCCTGGCCTCCCAAGTCTGTTTGGGGAACACTGGCAGTCACTTTGCAGAGGTCATCAGCCTCCCTTCTGCCTCTCCTCCTTTCTCATGCTCCTCCACTGCCCCTCTCTGCAAGCTGGCTCTGACCTCTGCAGGGGGCCTCTGCCCTCTGCTCCTGGGGAGCTGGCAGGGCTGTGGGGAGGGCGGGGCTCAGCTCAGGAGGAGGAAACTGGGAACAAAGGCTGCTCCCAGGGGCTGCTTTTCCCAGGTCTACGGCATCCAGGCTGCTTAGCCTGGGGCAGCCCTACCTGGGTGACAGCCTGTCGGCCTGGAGTGAGGTTTCTCTGGGAGGAGGGACACCTGTGCCTGACGCCCCTGCCCCTGTGTCCAGCCTCAGCTTGTGAGGGTTCCCTCAGTGTGACGGCCCCATGTGCCCCTGCCTTCGCTGCTCCCTGCACGCCTTCCCGGGAACCTGAGACTGAACCTCCACACTTTGTACCACGAGACTTCCACCTGAGAATCACCCATCCAACAGGCACATTGACAAGAGAACTCAGGAGCCACCTGGCTCCAGGCCCAGCACAGGGTCACCCCAGCCTGACTGGGCCCCTCCTTTCCACAGCCCTGTTTCCTGAGCACAAGCTCTCCATGCCCCGCTTCCCTTCTGCTTCTCTCCAGCAGAGCTGTTGATGTGGGGAAGAGCTGGGCACTGCAGGTCCATGTACGCAGCACACCATCCTTGGTGATGAACAAGAGAACAGAGCCCACTCTTAAGCCCCCATGTGGACCCAGCCTGTGCTGGGACTTTCTATAGCCTCTGTCCAACGTGCTCAAGTACCCACTTACTTCCTCACCACAGATGTGAGAGGGAGCCTCAGGGAGTAGCTTTGCCCAAGGTCGCAGAGCCGGGAAGCAGGGAAGAGCAGCTGGGGGTCGGTGGTCAGGTCTCCCGCCTCTCCCTTGCACCCCCACTCCCCAGGGCCCCCAAGCCCTCCCTCGCCCATCTGTGTGTCCTAGCTTTTTGGGGTCCTCGCAAAACCCCAGTGCCCTCAGCCAAGGCAGGCAGTGAGGGCGGGGCTGTCACTCCTTGGAGGACTGGGCTTCCTTGACAGGGCCCTGGGGAGAGCCTCTGCGCAGGGCCAGTGCTGGGGGTCTGTGGCCCAGGTCTCCACAGTGGCTCTCTGGGTACCAGCCATGATTCCTAGCTTTTTGGGGTCCTCGCAAAACCCCAGTGCCCTCAGCCAAGGCAGGCAGTGAGGGCGGGGCTGTCACTCCTTGGAGGACTGGGCTTCCTTGACAGGGCCCTGGGGAGAGCCTCTGCGCAGGGCCAGTGCTGGGGGTCTGTGGCCCAGGTCTCCACAGTGGCTCTCTGGGTACCAGCCATGATCCCCTGGCCCCACTACGGGCCCCGTAGATGAGGCAACATGAGAAGTGGTTCTGAGTGGACTGGGAAGGCCAGTGTGGAAATGGGCAGCGGGTGCCTTGGAGGAGATCGTCCAAGGCAACTCCAGGACCTTGGTATGTGTGCCTTGCATAGGGTGAGACTTTTGAGCCCATCGTTGTCCCAGTGACCAGGATCTGAGTTCTGAGATTTTTCCGTAGGAGAGATCCATTGCATGCTTTCATCTCTCAGGAGGCCGTAAGGTCCTTGGTTGTCCATAGGAGGAGGCCCCGCTCCCTGAGGGGGTCTCAGGAGGAGGCCCCGCTCCCTGAGGGGGTCTCAGGAGGAGGCCCCACTCCCTGAGGGTGTCTCATAGGAGGAGGCCCCGCTCCCTGAGGGGGTCTCAGGAGGAGGCCCCGCTCCCTGAGGGTGTCCATAGGAGGAGGTCCCGCTACCTGAGGGGGTCTCACAGGAGAAGGCCCCGCTACCTAACGGTCTCTCATAGGAGGAGGCCATAAGGTCCTTGGTTGTCCATAGGAGGAGGCCCTGCTCCCTGAGGGGGTCTCAGGAGGAGGCCCCGCTCCCTGAGGGTGTCCATAGGAGGAGGCCCCGCTACCTGAGGGGGTCTCACAGGAGAAGGCCCCGCTACCTAACGGTCTCTCATAGGAGGAGGCCATAAGGTCCTTGGTTGTCCATAGGAGGAGGCCCTGCTCCCTGAGGGGGTCTCAGGAGGAGGCCCCGCTCCCTGAGGGTGTCCATAGGAGGAGGCCCCGCTACCTGAGGGGGTCTCACAGGAGAAGGCCCCGCTACCTAACGGTCTCTCATAGGAGGAGGCCATAAGGTCCTTGGTTGTCCATAGGAGGAGGCCCTGCTCCCTGAGGGGGTCTCAGGAGGAGGCCCCGCTCCCTGAGGGTGTCCATAGGAGGAGGCCCCGCTACCTGAGGGGGTCTCACAGGAGAAGGCCCCGCTACCTAACGGTCTCTCATAGGAGGAGGCCATAAGGTCCTTGGTTGTCCATAGGAGGAGGCCCTGCTCCCTGAGGGGGTCTCAGGAGGAGGCCCCAGTGCTCGTGTTTGTCTCACAGGTGGAGCCCCCAGTGCCCACAGTGCCCACAGCGCCCGCAGTGCCCGCAGAGTACCCGGCTCCCAGCAGTCTTCTCTTGTTACTTTCACTCATCCCATTCCTGGCCATAATCTCATTGCTGCTTCTCTGCTTCTGGTGCTACAGAAGGGTGAGTGAGCTCTGCCTGCACAGCATAGAAATCCAGGCTTTCACCAACCCCTGAGGAGCCTGGGTATGTGTCTCGCCCACAACCCCACCTGTGGGCAGGTTCCTATCAGCTCTGGGGTGTTCACACTAGCAAACAAGGCACACACTCTGTCCTCCCATCCCCAGACATACATACAGCCACCTGCCTCATGCTTTCACCTTCACAGGGAGGTGGTCTACGGGTTGTCCCAGCCCCTGGGGAGAAGGGACTTCACACGCCCTGAGACCAGGACTTCCCCAGAGCGGTCAAGCTTCTGAAGCATTCAAGTGAACAAAGCCTCAGGAGTCTCTGCTGTTGAGGGAAGAAGGGGTGTCTGCAGGGACCCTGATGGGAGGGAGAGGCCAGCCTGGAGCATGTTAACTTCCAGGGCGATTGTGCCTTGAAAGCAGTACGCATCCCTGCCCGTCTCTGGTACCTCCCGTCACTCTTTCATCAGTCATCACTGAATCACCAGAATCTGCAGGGCTGTGCTGGACACAAAGGGGCAGAAATGAGGCGACCACCTCCTGTGCCCACAGCAGCATGCTGAATGCTGTCTGTCTGGTACTGGTACCTGGGGGACATTGAGGAGAAATGTCAGCCTCAGAGTGTGTGTGGCATGCTTTCTGATAATGCTAAAAGACAGAGTCTGACCCCAGGGAGGGCGGTAAGGGGAGGAGAGGAGGGCTGTAAGGAGTTTTCTCTTGTCCTCATTTGATGTCTGGGATGCTGATAAAAACTCCCAGGCGAGGCCTCTATCAAGTCCAGGGTTCTTAGTCTACCTGTTTCCCACTTGACCCTACATGAAGGTGTCAATTTCCCTTTGAAAACTGAGGAGTTTGAGGCCCAGAGAGGTGGAATCTTGCTGCTCACAGATGCTCAGGCCTTGGGCACCGAGGGTGACACCCCAATGCTCATGTTTTGTCCCCCCAATGCTGCTGAGCAGGATCCCCTCCTGAATGCATGACTGATCTAGAGACCTCCATGCCAATTTCAGCTGTGTTTATATCTCTTTAACATCCTAGATCTCCAAGGAGCCAAAACCAGTCCCAAAACCAGTCCCAAAGGTAAGTGCTGTGTTTGGTCCTGATGTTGTCAGCCCCTGCTCAGAGAGGTCTCTGCTGCCTACATGAGATTTCTTCTTCCTGCCCCTCAAGCTCCCTCCTACTTGGGCAGCAAGAACTGGCATAAAGAAGAGGGTGACAGAGGGACAGGGAGGGAGCCCAGAGAGGATGAGAGATGCGCAAAGTGTCTCCCAGATAACACCATTCCTCAGTTCCCAACATGGCCTGATCCAAGCCCTTTAGCACTGAATCAGCATGTGGGGCAGCCTGTTTCAGAAACAGCTATGATTCCTCCTGAAATCAATGGGCTTATTATCATTCACAAAGGAATGGTCCTTCAAGTACTCAGGCAAGATTTTGGAAAAGGATCCTCAGGTTTCAGGCACCTGGACCCCATCCCGAGGCACTGGTGTGTGTTGGGCTCTGTTTCCTTGATCTTCACCCCTGGCTCATGTCAGATTAAGGGTCTTGGCGGGGTCAACCTTTAGGAACTGGGGGCTAAGAAGGAGGAGAGAGTCTTACAGGGCATTGAGCTGTGAGGGAGGTGCAGCCCAGATGAGCACTGGGACAAAGGGTTAGTAGAGGTTGCTGTGGCAGACTCAGGGTGGAGACACAAACCAGGGTCCATAAGAAGCAGAGCAAGGGGCTCGTGTCCCAAACCATAGGGACCTGGGTCTGGGATCTAGTGGCAATCAGGGTCTCTGCAGGGCGGGCGCAGCACTGGCTGCCGTGGGGCCTGGGGGCTGCATCTGCCCGAGGCGGCTGAGTGCAGCCTTGCCCCCTGCTGCTGCTGCACCCCTGCCAGCTGCCGTCACATGGCGCAGCCTCGCACCCAGCCTCTCCTGAGGGGGCACCTCTGGGAGCCAAGCGGACAGGATAGAGCTTGCTGATCTTTGGAGAGGAGTCGTCTTTGTAAGCCAAATGTAGCTGGTGCGCTTTCACATGGAGGCCACTCTTCCTGTGCCAGGAGCTGCTCATCTGTCCTTGATTCTCCCACAAACATTTGCTGAGTGGCCGGTGCTTGACAGGTGCCGGGGCAACAGATGTCATGTGTCTGCACCCAGAAGCTGCCACACAAGGACTCAGACAATTATCTAGTGGCAATCAGGGTCTCTGCAGGGCTGGCACAGCACTGGCTGCAGTGGGGCCTGGGGGCTGCATCTGCCCGAGGCGGCTGAGTGCAGCCTTGCCCCCTGCTGCTGCTGCACCCCTGCCAGTCGCCGTCACATGGTGCAGCCTCGCACCCAGCCTCTCCTGCGGGGGCGCCTCTGGGAGCCAAGGGGACAGGATAGAGCTTGCTGATCTTTGGAGAGGAGCCGTCTTTGTAAGCCAAATGGAGCTGGTGCACTTTCACATGGAGGCCACTCTTTTCCTGTGCCGGGAGCTGCTCATCTGTCCTTGATTCTCCCACAAACATTTGCTGAGTGGCTGGTACTTGATAGGTGCCAGGGCAACAGATGTCACGTGTCTGCACCCAGGAGTTGCCACACAAGGACTCAGACAATTATTTTCTCTTTCTAGAAACCATTCCCTGCACAGACCAGGGTGACTGTCTCCTGTGGTGGGTGCCAAGAAGACACACTAAGAGAGATGGAGGTGAGAAAGTTCCTTAGGAAGGGAGGGATGACCCCCTCCAGACTGGGGAGTCAGAGGAGCAGGAAGCCAGTTCCTACAGTAGAGACCTGTGCTCCAAGTCCTGGTTGGTTGGAGATAAGCTTTGTGAGCACTGTATGTTGGTCACATGATGCCAGAGAAAATCTGGAGGCCTCTCTAACCTAGGCACTTAGAGGAAAACGATAGGCATAAGGGCTCCGGTGCCCACTGCCTCCAGGTAGTTCCAACAGCATAGGCTCTCCCTGGATGCTGGTGGCTAGCTCACAGCGGGCCAGTCACTGGTTCTCACAGAAGTTGTCATCAGCTTTAGTAATGGCCTGGATTTCACTGGACAGTGATTAGATGAGTGACACAAACTGAATGACAAATAGTCTCATGCTGGTCACAAGAAAAAATATTTCTGAGCCAAGTTCTTGCCATGTTAATCTACTCAGAAGTGCCTATGAATCCTGCTACCCTTGCAGAAGTCTGCTCATTGAGAGAGAGAGAACTCACTGCACTATCCTTGTGGGCCCTAAGATGCGGTGCTAAGGGCCACATGGAGGAGGGGGCCTGAGGGTACTTCCCTCTCCCAGAGACTATGTGGCTCCAGTCAGTGGAGCTGGATCCAAGCCTGGCAGAGTGAGAGATAACAGCAACAGAGAGGGCCTGGAGTGGCTGGTGCGGGGGAAAGAGCCCACCGCTTCTGCCCACCTTTTCCTTCCCATCTTGGTCCTGCCTCTGACCTTGGTAGGATCCATTCAGTTCAATTCAGGTCAGTCACGCAGTCGTGTCCGACTCTTTGTGACCCCATGAATCGCAGCACACCAGGCCTCCCTGTCCATCACCAACTCCCGGAGTTCACCCAGATCCACGCCCATGGAGTCAGTGACGCCATCCAGCCATCTCATCCTCGGTCATCCCCTTCTCCTCCTGCCCCCAATCCCTCCTAGCATCAGAGTCTTTTCCAATGAGTCAACTCTTCGCATGAGGTGGCCAAAGTACTGGAGCTTCAGCTTCAGCATCATTCCTTCCAAAGAAATCCCAGGGCCGATCTCCTTCAGAATGGACTGATTGGATCTCCTTGCAGTCCAAGGGACTCTCAAGAGTCTCCTCCAACACCACAGTTCAAAAGCATCCATTCTTTGGCACTCAGCCTTCTTTACAGTCCAGCTCTCACATCCATACATGACTACTGGAAAAACCATAGCCTTGACTAGACGGACCTTAGTTGGCAAAGTAATATCTCTGCTTTTGAACATGCCATCTAGGTTGGTAATAACTTTTCTTCCAAGTAGTAAGCATCTTTTAATTTCATGGCTACAGTCACCATCTGCAGTGATTTTGGAGCCCAGAAAAATAAAGTCTGACACTGTTTCCACTGTTTCCCCATCTATTTCCCATGAAGTGATGGGACCAGATGCCATGATCTTTGTTTTCTGAATGTTGAGCTTTAAGCCAACTTTTCCACTCTCCTCTTTCACTTTCATCAAGAGGCTTTTTAGTTCCTCTTCACTTTCTGCCATAAGGGTGGTGTCATCTGCATATCTGAGGTGATTGATATTTCTCCTGGGAATCTTGATTCCAGCTTGTGTTTCTTCCAGTCCAGCGTTTCTCATGATGTAGTCTGCATAGAAGTTAAATAAACAGTACCAGATGCCATGATCTTCATTTTCTGAATGTTGAGCTTTAAGCCACCTTTTTCACTCTCCACTTTCACTTTCATCAAGAGGCTTTTTAGTTCCTCTTCACTTTCTGCCATAAGGGTGGTGTCATCTGCATATCTGAGGTTATTGATATTTCTCCCGGCAATCTTGATTCCAGCTTGTGCTTCCTCCAGCCCAGCGTTTCTCATGATGTACTCTGCATATAAGTTAAATAAGCAGGGTGACAATATACAGCCTTGACGTACTCCTTTTCCCATTTGGAACCAGTCTGTTGTTCCATGTCCAGTTCTAACTGTTGCTTCCTGACCTGCATATAGGTTTCTCAAGAGGCAGGTCAGGTGGTCTGGTATTCCCATCTCTTTCAGAATTTTCCACAGTTTATTGTGATCCACACAGTCAAAGGCTTTGGCATAGTCAATAAAACAGAAATAGATGTTTTCCTGGAACTCTCTTGCTTTTTCGATGATCCAGCAGATGTTGGCAATTTGATCTCTGGTTCCTCTGCCTTTTCTAAAACCAGCTTGAACATTTGGAAGTTCATGGTTCACGTATTGCTGAAGCCTGGCTTGGGAATTTTGATTCTGTTTACCAACCTGGAAAATTTGGGGGTTGGACTAAGCAGTGATTCTCAGCCCTGTCTTTGCTTTTCAATCTCCTGGGCAGTTTTTGACTACTGATCCTCCCATCTTCTCCGACCCACTCGGTTAACATCTCTAGCTCAGTGTTGTTTAGAAGCTTCTCCAGTAGTTATAGGCAGGCGAGGTTGAGACTCACTAGACAACGATGTCTGAGGTTCCTCCCGGGTCTAAGGTTAATTGATTTTCTGATCCCACAGACAGAAAATGAATGCAAAGTAAGTGCCAGTGCAGTAACAGCAGAGGAGGCTCATTGTCCCCTCGGGCTCAGCCGCTCAGGTGTAATCCTTATCCACTGCCCAGGCCTGGGGCGACACTGAAGGCAGGGACCATGTCCTTTCTCTTGGTTTCACCGGTTCCTATTAACAGCAGTTGATGTGGAATGGTTAATAGATATTGGATGAAAGAATGATAAATTGAAGTTCAGGAACATGAGTTTATCGGGGCCTCTAGGATTAGCCATGTGATCAGAGATGAGTAGACAAATACACATGAGAGGGTTTTTCTGTACCATGATTCCAGCTTATCAGTTTTTCAAGGAATCTCTCCTGGGTCCAAGAAGTGGAGCCAGTCTTTGTCCCCGTGTGGTCTCTTCCTGGTGAATGGGATCAGAATACTTGGTGGCCACACAGTATGGTTCTGGTGATCCCATAACCTGGCCTGCATTTCTTTAAGGCTGTTTTTACTAAAGGGTCAAAAATCGACCATCCAGAATCAGAGTGCCCTTTGGACTTCCTGGTGACACGATGATAGATTTTCCTCCTCCAGTTTCCCTTTGTGAATATCCACACAGACCCTCACCCCGCCATTTACACTTGCTACCACAACACCGCCTCCTGGGTGTCAGGTTGTTGTGGGTTGAGTTGGGCTGCTTGCTCACGGCATACTTGGGACAGGCGCTTTAATCTCTGCAGTAAGTCGCTCAGATCACCCTGCAAGATGGGTTACTTCTGGAAAGCCATCCTGGAGACAGCTAATCCTGTCCTTCTTGCAGGCTTGACTTATGGGGATGGCATCTGCTGATCTCGCTTTCTGAGAGCAGTCTTATTTTGAGTACTGCAGTGCTTCGTCCACCTTCTAAATTACTGCAACTAAAAATACTTCAGAGGGCGAAGAATCTTCAAGGGGACTTTGCAACCTGGCCCGTCCTCCTTGTATCTCGATGCCATATTTCAAGGCAGTATCTTTGTTGCTGTGCTAAGCTGCATATTACCTGCTAGACCAATATTTCAGGTGATGGTTGATAGTAGGCCAGCCTTTATGCTGACCTTTCTGATCCTTTTGCTTTTCCCTACAAATGTACCCAAGACTCATGTTGCTGTTATTCTCCTGAACGCAGTACAGCCACCGTTTTGATTCAATGTGCAGAATTAGCCACTTTCCCTGTGCATGCCAAGGCTTCATTTTCTCACATAGACGTGAGCGTCCATCCATGTGTGTCAGCCACGATAACCCTTCAGGGCCCCTCCCTCTCCCACCACCAAGAGTATAATTTGGGAGATTCCAGAGAAACCTAAGCCCAGAAGAACAGAGATGTATTTCTGTTGCACAAGTGCTATAATTTTCTAGAGAAAATTATGAAACATGCTGGTACAAGTCCAAACTGAACTCTGGGTGCTCCACATCCCTGTTTGACATTGATTGTGTTGCTGAATGGAACTTGAATCTGCGCTCCTGATGTGTAGCAAAGTCAATCTACCGATACCAGTTTGTGCTGAAGGAAAGTACAGGGAGCCAAGCAAGGAGAATGGGCAGCTCATGCTCAAGAGCTCTGAACTCCCTGATGGCTTTCCGGGAAGAGTGTTTAAAGACAGGGTGAGGGAGAGGGTCATGGGTGTGTGATCAGCTTCTCCATAATTCCCTGATTGGTTGATGATGTAACAAAAAGATGTTTTGAGAATTTCAGTTTTCTGGTTCCAGCTGGTCTGGGGTCTACATGCTGGTGGTCAGCATACAGCTAACTTCTACCGGGTGGGGTTTTAGTATCTGCAGAACAACTCAAGGATATGGCTCAGGGTATTATCTACAGCCCTTGAGGAGCAACTAAAGGTCCTTGACTGTTTAATGACTAAACTATTATTAATTTTGTCCTGTTTGACTGCCTCCTTTGTTTCTGCATTTTCTCATGTCTCTGATTAAATTTGTTCTTTGGAACTTGGGGAAGGTCTGGGAGGCTAAAGCTTTTCTATAGACAAGAGGTAGAGGACACAGGGGAGTCTCTCCTGGGGAAGGCGCTACAGGTCTTGCTTAGTTTCAATTTGATGAGCTTTGTGAATGTCACTCAGAGCCCCTCACATGCCAGTCAGTTGCCAGTCCTGGATTTCAGGCATATACTTGTCAGACTCCATCTCCTGCTGCCCCTGGTTTTCAGCATGATAAATAAAAGCAAGTGCTTCCACCATATAAAAATGGAGGAGTGACTTTGAGGCCTTGCTGTTGTGTTAAGGAAAATCTTTCTTAAACTTAATTTCTATGTTTCTTCCTGTACTTGTGGTCTAATTGCACCATAGAGTGGGTGTGTCTGTAGGTCCTTGCATGTGATTAAAACATTTAAAGGATATACAAAAAAGTGGAGACAGTGATTACTTCAGGGAAGAGTACTGATGAACTGGGTGGGGTGGGAAGAGACATAATTTTTTTTACTTTACTTTTAACTTTTGGTGCTGCTTTAGACTTCTTCATTCATTAAATAAGACATTATGTCTGAGATTATACGATCTTTTGAGTCCCTCCTCTGCACGCATGCTCAGTTGCTCAGTCGTGTCCAACTCTTTGCAACCCCTTAGGCTGTAGCCCACCAGGCTCCTCTGTCCATGGGATTTCCCAGGCAAGCATACTGGAGTGGGTCGCTATTTCCTACTCCAAGGAATTTTCCCAACCCAGAGACTGAACTCGTGTCTCCTACATTAGCAGGTGGATTCTTTACCATTGAACCACCTGAAGAGCAGTCCCTTCTCTAAGAGTTTGTAATTCTCTGGCATGAGGGTTTATTTTGTACTTTCTTTCTATAGTCTCTTTACTGAATTCAGTTAAGTTGGTTATATACAAACACCTCATTTTTCCAGCATTACCTGAGAATGAAATTTTCCACACTGTGAATTCTCCAGGTTAAGGATTCTAATTCTTTATATTTTTGAAGTTTGGAGTAATTGCTAATGGAATACTTATAAGTTGTGTTACACCTTCCTACCCTCTTTTTATACAGCTTTATTGAGAAACAGTTCACCTACCATAACATTCACCTATTGAAATTTGAGTGGTATTCAGCATATTCACAGAGATGGGCAACCATCACCAGAGTCTAATGTTAGGGCATTTCAACACCCCACAAAGAAACTCCATACCCTGTCAGCCCTGCTAATTGTAATTCTGTCTCTATGGACTGGCCTATTCTAGACATTTCCCATAAATGGAATCATATAATATGTGGTCCTTTGTTCCTATCCTCTTAAGCAGATCAGAGTTAACAGTGTTTTACCTTTTTCTGATAAACTTGGCTTGCTGTTGTTGACAGTATGCTTATGATGACTTCAAGAAATACCGAGGCAGGGAGGCCATTTGCCTTTACATTCCCTGGTCTGTTAAGATGTACATAACCCTCTCTGTTGCCCAGGTCATCAAATGACTTCAGTGCCTTGTCCCATGACTTTTAACTCTTGTTTTAACCATCATTTCTTTCCTGGTTCCCCCAATTTTGCAAAGTTGAACCAATAATACGTAAATTAGATCAGTCCCAGAGTCACATGCCTTCTCTTGACCCAGGCTCATAATATAACTCAAATGTAAACCTCTTTGGTATCTCTCCTTCTCCTGGAGTGATTAAATGAGCTGACATCTTCCTCCTTTTATTGCTGTCTTGAGCATCTCGTATCATCCTGCCAGCTAAATTCCACTTTAGCAATAAATCCCCCACAAGTATTTTATTATCTCTCTGGTTTAAGCAGTGTTAAACCCTTTGATTCCTTGTATCCTTCCTCTCCCCTTTCTTAAAATAGCCTGTAGCCCTGTGTCGAGGACTTTCTCCACTTTCCTTTCTCTCAGTCCAGTTCAGTCGCTCAGTCATGTCCGACTCTTTGCGACCCCATGAATCGCAGCACGCCAAAATTGCCTAATTGTAAAGGAACAGTTTCTCTTAAGAACATGCATAGTGTAACATTCCTGAATGCAAACCTCCAGGCAGGGTGGGCAGGGCAACCCCTAAGTCAGTGTGGCACACATCTGCCAAGTCCAAGGGCATCTGAGTGTTTACAGGGAGAGAGGATGCTTGACTGTCCTGGGCAGCAGCATCTCTGTAAGTATCTTCTGTAGCTTTCGGTGGGCATGGTGTGAAGAGGGCAAGTTTACTCTGGGGCACTGTTTCCAGTTTGGGTCCGACTCTTCCAGGGTTGCTGGAGGTCTGAGTCAGCATGGCAGGGAGGGAGTTGTTACCATTCTGAATTTGGTCAGAGGAGCGTGAGAGAGTCGGACCAGGAGTATGTCACAGGAGTCTGGAGTTCCGTGGCTTCATACGCTCATTGTCAGGATGAGCCCAGAAGTTTGAACGGGCACTCTTGCCGGGAGCAGTTCTAAGACATGGTGAATCTGGAGACCCAAGAAAATTGAGTCTGTGTCAGGGAAACCAAGGCTTCATTGGGCCTGATGTGGGCAGGGAGAGGAAAACAAGAGAGCCTGGCACAGAGCAGACCCAGGAAGTATCTGCCCAGTGACTGAACCACAGGTGTTGAGTCCGGGCAGCTGGTGGCAACTTTCTGACGTGAGATGCTGAGGAAAATTTTCAGGCTTGGCTCTGTGGGAAAAGCTGTAATTTAGGACTGACCTGCGGGGGTGCAGATGAGCAAATAGAAGTCAGTGTGCGTGTGGGAGTCCTGGTGTGGGAAGTGAGAAAAGAATCTGGACTTGAAATCACTTAAGTGGCCCTCAATTGCAGGTGGGCACCAGAGAACAGTCTGGGGGCATCCAGCTCTGGACAATCTGATAGCAGGGGAGCCTGCTGACCTCAGGCCTGGGCAAGGGACACCCTGGCTCAGCCTGAGATAGCAGAATCCAGGCAGCCCCACAGCACCATGCTAGGTGGGTTCACATTTGGTGGACCAGGAAGCAGGCCTCCATAAGTGGCCCGGCACTGCCCCCTGGTGGTACACCCCCTCAAGCGCACACTGACTTAAAAGATCCCTTCAGGAGCCTCCTTTATTTACAACTTAGCTGATGCTCTCAGCATTTGAGCTCTGGGACTAATTATGCTAACCTACATGGGCCCAATCCTGCTGTGATGTGAGAAGAATAATCAGGAAAAACAATGTCCTTCGTGCCTCTGTTTCCACCAACTGTCTAATCCAGTTCAGTTCAGTTCAGTCGCTCAGTCGTGTCTGACTCTTTGTGACCCCATGAATCGCAGCGTAGCCCTAAGAAATTCCCACTTAGTAGACGTTTGAGCGCGCGTGTTGTCGTATCCAACTCTTTGCGACCCCATGGAGTGGCCCACCAGGCTCCTCTGTCCCTGGGATTCTCCAGGCAAGAATACTGGAGCGGGTTGCCATCCACTGCTCCAGGGGATCTTCCCGGTCCGGGGACTGAACCCATGTCTCCTGCATCTTCTGCACTGGTAGGCAATTCTTTACCACTGAGCCACCTGGGAAGAGTAAATGTTTAAGATGTGTTCACAGGCACTGTGCTAGATCCTTTACAGCCATCAAACTAACTTGGAATTGCTAGGAGAGGTGCTCTAATTATTCACATGTGACAAATGTGTGAGCTGGTACTAAAAGAGAGGCCTCACTCTTGCTGCAAAGGGGTGACCTTCAGTTCTGACTGCCACCAACCTGTTAGCAACAGAACCCCCCTGCCCCACTCTTAACAGTGGGAGTGAGAGTGGAGAATGGAATGGGTGAGGGCACTTCTGTTTTATGTTTAATTAACATATTTTTATGATGAATATGTTATTTTTCTATATATTTTAAAATTAGGCTAAATTCTGGGTGTCCCGTGATGAAGGGATGTGGCTGGTCTAGCATACCCAGATGAGGACAGCCAGGAAGGAGGGGCAGGAAAAGGAACCCTGCTCTTTCACCCTGAGAGTTTAGCTGAAGAGCTGGGGGGTAGTTTATTCTGTGTGCATCTCCGCAGTGCAGACCCGGGGCCAGGGGAGCAGCGTTCTCAAGGCAGGGTTCAGCCGCATGTCGAAGCATGTTGCAGCCAGAAAGGGCTGCCGCATGGGTGAAAGTGGTGGCTTGTAGAGATGAGACACCTCGGGAAGATGTTGACTGGAGGCCACTGGGGAGTTTATACAGGAGACTTGTTGGTTGGGCAGGGGGAGACTCGTTAGAAGGTGGGCCCTCAGTTCCAAAGCCGCTGCTATCTGTCTGTCCCCTCCACCTGCCGTCTCCCCACTGGGCAAGAGTGTGCGTTCTCACCTGTAGGTGGCAGCCTTGGCTCAGTAGGGGCCTAGCCTGCTCCACGCAGGGGTTCTTACCTTTGGCCCTGTATCTTCTCAAGGAGAAGGGGACGACAGAGGATGAGATGGCTGGATGGCATCACTGACTTGATGGACATGACTTTGAGTAAGCCCTGGGAGTTGGTGATGGGCAGGGAAGCCTGGTATGCTGCAGTCCATGGGATTGCAAAGCGTTGGACACCACTGAGCAACTGAACTGAACTGAACTTCTCACCTGAGAGGGTTTACGAACTCCTGATGCCTGGAGAGTGAGAGGTGGCAGAGGGGGGAGGACTGTACCCCAGAGTGTGATGAAGCTGGTCTTGGGTGTGGCCTGGGCAGTCGTAGAGCTCCCTGGTGGTTCTAGAGGGAGTGACTGAGCTGTGACCCTGTCATAGGAAACTGGGAGCATCAGGAGAGGAGTCACAAAAAGCTGGAAAGAATACAAGCTCATTAGAAGAGAGAAGACTCCTCTGAAACAAGTAGAGAGGAGACAGGAGCACACAGCGCCCAGGAGGGAGCAGCAGGCATTGCATTCCCTTAGGAAATGAGTTCGGTCAGGCCACACAGAGGGCAGGGAATCCTCTCGAATCCTCCGGGGGACAGGACTGGGGAGGTCAGCCTGGTCTTCTGTAGCAGGGGCTTTGGCTTCTGGCCAAGTGGTGGCATTCCTGGGATTCAGGCCTCTTTGGGGGCCTGGCAGAAGTGGATCCACAGGGAAGTTGAGGGTCTCCTGAGACAGAGATTAGCCTGAGGGGAACTGGGCCCCTGCAGTGACGGTGACTGACCCAAGCACCTGCCCTCAGCTCTGCTCCGGCCCAGCGTTGGTATCCACAGCGAAGCGGCCCTCCGTCCATCACCGCACACACAGCTCTTTCTGTAGCACCCAGGGCACTGGGGAAAACCACGCTGCTCTGGCCAGCGTGGGACGAGACTGAGGCAAGTCCACGTCAAACTAGAGGAGGCCACAAAAGACTCAATCGTTAGTAAGACTGGTGAGATTTGACCAATATTTTCAAAACCAGAGTTGATGCAAAAGAATGCGTGATGGACAAAATATCAAGATTTTGAATTAAGATGGGATGGGATTAGTGGGTTTTCCTTTTGCCCTAATTCCAGTGTGGCACAGCTCTGCTCTGGACTCTCCGCCAAAGCGCAGGCAAAGGGCAGAGGGGTATCTTCTCCCACTTTCCACCTGCACTTTACCTGAGTCATCCATCACCTCTGGCACCTAGAGAACTTCAGGTCTTTGGTCCTGCTGGGGACTGTGGCGGCAGGCAGAGCAGTGGGGCCACCTAGTGGGAGACTCAGGCAGAGCACCAGCGTTTCGCGTGTGGAAGACGTGGCTTGTGGGCTTGTGGCAGTGGAACGGGGGCAGCCAGGGGCTTGGGAACAGATGGACTAGGGGGTGTTGAGCAGTGTTGCTGAGATGCTGTTAGTTCTTAGGGTATGCTTCCCTGGTGGCTCAGCTGGTAAAGAATCCACCTGCAATGCAGGAGACCTGAGTTTGATCCCTGGGTGGGGAAGATCCCCTGGAGAAGGGAAAGGCTACCCACTCCAGTATTCAGGCCTGGAGAATTCCATGGACTGTATAGTCCATGGGGTCACGAAGAGTCGGACACAACTGAGCAACTTTCACTTCACTTCGCCTCTAGGGCAGTGTGTTCCCATCACACAGCACCAGGAGTCTAGATCATTAGAATCAACAGGGGAGCCTTAGACGTAGACCCCCAAATTCCAGCTCAGTTGGGAAGCTTGCGATGGCTCTAATGGGTCGTTTTCCAGGTAAGGACTCAAAACCTCGGAATGAGCAGCCCACGATGGTGAAAGAAACTGGAAGCCACCTTAAGACTGGAATTTGAATTTTCTTACTCCTAGTTCTCATCCTAGTTCTTTTAGTGGCTAAACTCTCTGTGTTTGAAATAAAAAGATACTGAGGCAGGAACTTTGATTCAAAGTTAAGGAAGACAGTAAGTCCCAGCTCCTTAGGGAGAGTAGAAGGAATAAAAAATGTGTCCCTAGAAACGTGTGGTAAGTCTTAGGTTGTGACTGCTGGTGGGTGCAGAGGACCAGTGGGCCGGAGATATGTTTGGATTTCAACGCTTGGAGGTGGCCTTGTTGGGGGTGGCCAGGCAAGAGGAGCATGTCTGTGGGCTTTTGGGGCACAGAGCTGTTGTTGCAGGGGTATGTGCTCAGCTGGAGGCAGAGGGGGCTGTTGATGGTGTCTGAGCGGAGCAGTTACAGGTCAGAGTTGTGTTTCAAATAAGATGACTCGGGAGGATGAAGCCATCTCGGGTAATTTGCGTGGACTTGGCTGTGATTTTGGTTGCCTTGAACCCAATCCTCTTTTGGCTACATAGCCTGAGTGGACCTCAGAGCCCACATCCTCACATTACCAGCCTTCAGAGCCCAGGAGGGGTTTCTGTACAACCATGAAAGGCAGGAGGAAACCTGTCAAAATTGCCTCATCCTTTCACTGTGAAGATTAATATTCAAACTGTCTTTTTATCTCAGGAGCCCGGGATGATTTAAAACATGGAACTTCTATTAATATTTCCTTACAGAAATGGCTCGAGCCGCAAAAAAAAAAAAAAAAAAAGGCTGTGTTCATTGTCAAGCCCATATTTCAGACAGTGAAACAAAGGCAGTAGTAGACTGCTCAGGATTACAAGGCAGGACAGGTTGAGCAGGTATGAGCCGAGTGTCAGCGCCCAGCCACTCAGGCATCGGTCCTGGGACCAGAGTTGGGAATTTAAATCCCTGCCTGTGGAGCTGTCTGGGGCTCCTCGCAGCCCACAGGACTGATTCTAGGCTTGGGCACAACCCTTGGTGCTGCCGCTCTGACCCTTCCCAGGGGGACACAGAGGAAGGGGGAGAAGTGGCGGGAGACGCTATTTACGGCTCCCTGCGATTGCATCAGGACCAGCTGACCTCCGGGGGCCTGGCCCCTGTCCGGCTGGGTCCCCAGGACCATGGGCTGCTCGCTCTTGGCCGTGGGAGGTTGACTGTGGCCACATCACACTCGGTGTTTGTCTATGTGCCACTCATGACGCTACACCCAGGACCTTCTGTGGTCTGGATTCACTGGGACTGAAGGCAAGTCACTGAAACTGAGAAAACTCATGTCCTTTAGTCTACCCCACCTTTGCTGGCTCGTGGGCTGGTGTAGGAACGACCTGCGAGTGCCCTTGAGAAAGAGCCACCGCAAGCATGCTCCCCTTGTCACCAGGTTGGGCTCCCCAGTGTGAGCAGTGGGGTGGGTGGTGGGAAGGGGCCGACTTGTCTCTGCCTCCCAGACTTTACTCAGTGGGCGTCTCAAGCAAGCCTGGGAGTGGAAGGGAGACAGAAGGAAGAGATGTTAGGTTTCTGACCTAGGACCCTTCTGCGAAAGGCTGACTCTGGTCCCTGGGCCTGAGGCCAGGAAGCCCCCAAAATAAGTGTCCTTGTAAATGCCTTGCTCCCAGTCTCTACACCTGTTGCCCAGGGGACAAAGACCCCAGGCCCAAAATAGGCACAGCTGCCGCGGCTGCTAATCCTGCCCGGAGCTGAGGCTGCGCCATATTTGGGAATGTTTGTTCCTCCACCAGCCGGCCCTCCCCACTCGGCCCAGGGAGCTCAGAGCAAGGGGTCTCTCTCTACATGGTCCTGATCTGGCTTTCTTGGAGACTTCTGTCTGCCCGTTTCCTGTTCCTGGCATGGAGTAGGCAGTGGGTAAACACAGGTGGATGAGTCAGTGTGAGACTGCAGACCTGAGATGGCAGCAGCGCTGGAACCTGGGAAGGTGCTGCCTTTGCTCTGGGCGGTCTTCACACCTCGCCCCCCACCCCCCGCACCCCCTCCCAGGCCCT
>SJXQ01001228.1:67546-91271 GCA_006408695.1 Aepyceros melampus
CTCTCTGCCCAAGCTTCTGAGCCAGTGCGAACTGCAAACGGCCATGCCCGCACCCGCTGTTTTGGGAAGCCAAGAAATTCATGTGCATGGTTAGGACTGTTGACAGATTTGTAAAGACCAGCTTCTGGGTTATTATTATGTCTTTACTAGTGATAGGAGAGGCAGAAAGTCAGAGGAACCAATCCTCCCCAAGGGTACACCGAGTCCCCCCGTCTCCCCCTCTTACTAGGAGCTGAGTTCAGCCCGCGTGTGGAGTGCCTGCTGTGTGCAGAGCACCGTGCGCACCGCTAAAGGGACTGCCTCTCTCTTGGTTTCTGACTATGGAACATGTCACCCTGTCACCTTCCTCGGTTCCCCGTTGCCTCTGTGGTTTGCTTTGTTTCCATCATCTTTGAGTACTCCTATTTCCTGGACTGTTCTTGAGGCTCCAACTCATTTCCTCTGTGTCTCTGGGTAGCCCTCTGCTGATGACAATGGTCCATGTCCTTTACCTGAGCTGCCCCTTCTCTCTGTAGGCTGGCGTCAGGGGTCTTGATGAAGGCAGCCCGAGGGCGTCTAGCACCCGCTCCCCTGCTCCTCCTTGGGGCTCTGAGGACCCCTCTTGTTTGATAAAACATGGAGAAGGCCCCCAGATGCCCAGGCTTCTTGCTCCTCACTGCCGTGGAAAGCATGACACATCTTAGCTAAAAATAATCGGTACCATCCTGGGTCCCGGCTGCTGCCACCATGGGCTTGAGGGCCTCCGGAACGTCTAGGCCTTGCTCAGGGTAACCGGACCGTGGCTGGGCCCCAGCAAGCAGCCTCGGGATGGCTCAGCCTCAGCTGTTTTTAGCAGTGGGATTATTGGGAGGGGTAGAAATAGACCTCCACCTTCTGGGAGGCTTCCTCAGCCCACATTCCCAGGCACGCTTTGCTTTATTAAAGCTCTCAGCTGTCGCGGGGACCAGGCGTGGAGAAGGCGGGGGAAGGCAGCCTTCTCCAGCAGGAGGAGGAGCAGGCTGCAGAGGGCAGCCAATTGTCCCCCTTCCCCTCCCACCCCCACCATGAGGACATGTGGCTCTTATTAGAAGCTGAGTCCCTTACACGTTGTGAGGAAGGGGGCCCCCTGACCATCATAAATCAGGTTCTCCTCACTTCCAAATAAAGCAGTCTGCCATCCTAGCCCACAGTCCCTTTAGAGTTGACAGATGTATTTTTTAAATCCTGTGTTGATCATGTATTTCTTGTGTAATTAAAAAATTATAAAAGGTAATAAAAAATAGAAATCTACTGCCAAGAGATTTGGCTCAGTAAAGACTTCAGAAAGTTTTCTGGATAGTGTAAGAATTACAGGAGGAGAATTAATAAATTCTATGTTCAAGTACCAGGAAAAAAATAATAAAAGGTGAGACTATCTATACAGAGGAAAAGTAACTTGGGAAATGGCTCTTGGGATTCCACCCAGAGAACTTAGCCTGAAGAGGGGACCCTCACCCTTTTTTGCCACTCTGTTTGGGGCTCACGTGCAAAAGGACCAGGCGACATTGCAGATGAGCTAAAGGTCACCAAGTTCCTAGTGACTTGGCCTGTCTGAGGGGAGACTCTTAATCTTAAGACAGAGTGGGCCGGGCTGATGGGACAGAAGGGTCAGAGTGGAGGCCTGGAGGAACTTAACAGAAATGGTAACAGTCAAAAGGAAAAAACGTGTGCGCCGTGGGTTTATCTGTCCAGTTCTGACGGACTCTCACCCCCAAGCCCACCTCCTCAAGGTACTTGTCGCGTCTGTTTCCCAGCTGCTCAGGGAGGCAGTGTTTTGCAGTGCAGAGGAGTTTGGGCGCTAGGGAGAATCCCAGGTCTAGAGGCCAGTGTGGCTTTGAGCTCATTACTCTGTGGTTCCGTCTCTTCCTCTGTGAAGCAGGGGGCGACAGCCCCGGTTTGTCATCACTGGGTCAACACTCGGTGCTGAAAGCCGGGGACAGAGTTCAGGGGACAGGCTCGAGTCCACCCTCCCCATCTCTGCTCCCAGACTCGACTCCCCCTGCTCCCATGTGGGGCACAGCTGGGGCTTATTTGGAATGAGGTTCATGCTTTCCTTTCTCTCTGCAGTAATAGGGCTTATGTTTTCTATAGTTATGGGCATCCTTTGCTTCATAGAATAAGCGGACCCTGGCACAGTTGTTCACAATATTAATGGAAAATGAATGTTACCATTTTGTTGTTCGTTGCTCAATCGTGTCCGACTCTCTGTGACTCCATGGACTGCAGCACACCAGGCTTGCCCATCCTTCATCATCTCCTAGAGTTTGCTCACACTCATGTTCATTGAGTCAGTGATGCCATCCAATCTTGTCCTCTGTCATCCCTTTCTCCTCCTGCCTTCAGTCTTTACCAACATCAGGGTCTTTTCTAATGAGTCGGCTCTTTGCATCAAGTGGCCAATGTATTGGAGCTTCAGCTTCCACATCAGTCCTTCCAATGAATATTCAGGACTGATTTCCTTTAGGATTGACTGGTTATATCTCCTTGCAGTCCAAGGGATTCTGAGGAGTCTTCTCCAACACCATGGTTAAAAAGCATCAATTGTTCGGTGCTCAGCTTTCTTTATGGTCCAACTCTCACATCCATACAGGACTACTGGGAAAACCACAGCTTTGACTATACAGCCTTTGTTGGCAAAGTAATGTCCCTCACCAAATCAGAGCCTAATTGGAAAGTTATGGATTGCTTCCAGAACCCACTTGCTCACCTTCTTCGAGAGAAATGTTGCGCTTTGTCAGTGTATGGGCGTGGCAGGTTCTACAGCCTCAGGGGTTTTCAGCTTTATGGCCCTTGTCTACATAAAATGCATCGTTTCTCTCTTATCAATTCTTTGCTTAAAATTCTATAAAGTGAGTTCACTTCAAAGTTGATCTTGCTTGCCTGCCTACCTCTTTTTTCTTTCTTCGTTTCTTATCTGTATTTTATTATGTATTTTTAAAAGATAAGGACTATTTTGGAAAACATTATCATAGAATCACCTTGAAAATGAACAATAATCCCATATCATCAAATATCTACTCATTATTCACATTTTACCCGATAGTATACACATGTGTATCCTAACAAGGTCCAAGCCAAGCAGTTGGTGGATAGGGCTGAGTCTCTTTTAATCTAGAATTCCTTCTTCCATTTCTTTCCTTCTTCTTCCATGGATTTTTTCCCCTTCTGATTCATTTATTGAAAAAACTCTCTTTTAATCTAGAATTCCTTCTTTCCATTTCTTTCCTTCTTCTTCCATGGATTTTTTTCCCTTGTGATTCATTTATTGAAAAAACTAGATGTGTTCAGTTGCATTCCCCATGTCCTGGAGTTTATTGGTTCTATCTTGGGTCTGTTTCTGCTTTCCTGTAAGTTGGTGGATATAATTAGGGTCTGGATCAGACCCCAGTGTGATTGCTGGATGGGAATTTTTCCTGGGCAGTGATGTATATACTTCTTTCTGCAGGCATGTCATGTCTTGTTGTCTTATTTTTGTGATACTAGTAGCCATAATTCATCAGGGGTTTGTAATTTGTATAAATATGGTGACGCACCAGGCCTTTCATTCCTTCTTCATCTACCGGTTTGAACACCTCTGTAACAAGCTTTGTCTGCTCTTTCCATCCCCCACTTTCCCCGGAAGGTGGCTTATAGCCATCAGCGTGCGCAGAGAGGCTCTGGGCAAACGCAACCCTTGGCCCAGCCCCAGGCCAGGCCTGGCCCAGCCTTGGTCTCACTGCTGGGATTCCTTTCAACAGCAGACCCCCCAGGACACAGCACGTTCTAGTCACAGCGTTGCCAGAAAGGAGGGAAGCACGACAGAGTGATGTGGTCTTTGAGGTAAAATGATCTGAAATCACTGACAGGCCACAGAGGCCCTCTTTCTGTGGATGACAAATCCCAGAAGGCGCTGCGCTCTCCTGGTGCTTTAACTCCTCCTGAGTAAGTCTGGGTCATCTAATCCCCCAGAATCAGATAAAGGAGGGCACTTGACAATATCTCTGGTAATGACGAGCAAATAACTTCAAGTTTGACGATTCTGTTTCTGTAGCAGGTCGCCCAGGTGGTATTGACTTCCTACTGTATTTTCTCGTAAAGACAGGCTTGCCCTGGGTAGGGGTGGGGTTTTCTGCTGTGCGGCTTTGAAACCATGTAGTCTGAGCCGAGAACTCAGTGGTAGATGTCGCCCGAGCTCTGGGGGAACTGGCGCTGTCTCACCCATGTGTGTATTCCCAGTAATTAGTACAGCGCGCACGTGGAGTGCTGCCTAACAAACCTTTCCTGTACTCCAGGGCAGTTCCCTGAGAAGGTGTAGGGGGACTCTAGCCCCTGCCTTATAACCCAGTTCAACTTGAGACAGGGCTTTCCTGAACCAAGCCTCCGTGCTTCCCTCATGTTGTACGGGAGATGGCTCTTTGAACAAACTCCCCCTTCTCCTGCCAGAGCAGTGGTTAACCTAATCTCAAAGATAAACCAAAAGCAATCTCTCCCTGTCCCTACATATACACCCCAGAAAATATGCAGAATAGCTTTATCAAGCCATCTGCTGCGATTTCCACGTTGGGCATAAATATCACCAGTGAACCATTTCCACACTGGGAAGAGAGAACAAATACAATGAAACAGCCCCGAACTGAAAACAAAGTTTATTGCATGTGAAAAGCAGTCACATGGAAAATATCAGAGTCGGAACCGTGAAAATACACATTTTGCGTATTTTCTGTCCTGTTGCAGAGGAGGGGGCTCACTCTTCACTCTCGTGGACCACCATCTGGGGAGAAAATGGGCATTTCTAGTTCTGTCAGCAGAGCCTCGCTTCCGGCTGCTTCCCCTCCCCGCAAGCATGCAGTTGCTTGCTTGTCTGTCTCAGAGGACACGGGGCACTCCCTGGATCACAGGCAAATGAATACACGACTGTCTACGTGGTGGCCGTCACCCCAGGCCTGAGAGCCTGGTCCTCAGAACAGCCCAGGGGTGGTCTTCCCTAGTGTCTCAGCTGGTAAAGAATCCACCTGCAATGCAGGAGACCTGGGTTCGATCCCTGAGTTGGGAGGAGCCCCTGGAGAAGGGAATGGCTACTACCCACTCCAGTGTTCTTGCCTGGAGAATCCCATGGACAGAGGAACCTCGTGGGCTACAGTCCATGGGGTCACAAAGAATCAGACACGACTGCGCGACTTTCACTTAGGGACCTACACGCGGTGAGTGCGGTGACGGAGGCCGGGGCGGAGGGCGCCCGAGAGCTCCGTGCCCACGGAGGGACCGCTCCCTGCTCTTCAGGACAGTGTTTTGTTGGGACTCACAGACCTGGGTTTAGCCGGGCTCTTCTCAGCTGTGTGGCTCTAAGCAAATTCCAGACGGACCCGTTCTAAAGTCGATGGCGCTCCAGGGTCCCGTCCGTCTCAGAAATGTCTCCATCTCGGGGGGCTTCCTCCCCGAGAGCCACACCTCCCCTCCTCGTCCTCCCCACCCAGTGCCTCGGGACCACCTACCCGGCTGGAGGTGAAGTCTCGGGTCTTCGCTCGCAGCTTATTGACTTGAGATTCGGCAATATCGGCCCGTTCTTCAGCCTCCTCCAGCTCATGCTGAGCTTTTCGGAACTTGGTGAGATGAGCGTTGGCTTGTTCATCCTAAAAGAGAGTCAAGTGGGTATGAGCAGTGAGCGCCTCTCTGGAGCTCCCGGCAGAAGCAGGGCCGGTTGTCGCCCTGGGTCGTGCTGACTTACAGCCTCCTCCGCCTGCCTCTTGTAGGACTTGACCTTCACTTGAAGTTTGTCCACCAGATCCTGTAGTCTCAGCACATTCTTCCTGTCCTCTTCACTCTTCAAGAGAGAACATGGGATGGCAGGTTGCCAGGAGGGGACAGGGACGCAAAAGGTCCCAGTGCCTGGGCTACAGAGTTTCTCCCTGTTTGCAGAGCGGACCCAGGGTGAGGTTCCGCCTTACAGAGGAATGCCCCTGGGGTTTCCTTCCACTTGCCTGGTAAGTTAACTCCTTGACCCGCCGCTCATACTTCCTCAGGCCCTTGACAGACTCAGTGTTCTTCTTCTGCTCCCCCTCAAGCTCGGACTCCAGCTCTCGGATCTGGGGGAGCACTTGTGAAATTAGTCTGGGGCTGGATGGAGCATGACCAGGGCAGGCTGGAAAGCTCCGCTTATTATGCTGGGGTCCCTCCGCCAAGTACCCGCGTCTCCAGCTTCTGGATCTGCTTCTTCCCGCCCTTCAGGGCCAGCTGCTCAGCCTCGTCCAGGCGGTGCTGCAGGTCCTTCACCGTCTGCTCCAGGTTCTTCTTCATCCGCTCCAGGTGGGCGCTGGTGTCCTGCTCCTTCTTCAGCTCCTCGGCCATCATGGCCGCCTGAAAAGCACATCATCCCACTGAGATGTCAACAAAGGTCAGGTGCTTGGAACTGTCAAAATCTGGGCACCCGGAGGACTAGAGCGATGCTGCTGACAAAGGACACAGACGACATGGTGCCTGAGCCCACCACGCCACCATGGACTCCGGGAAGAGCTGCACCAGGCATGTAAGCAGGACAGTGAGACCTCCACGGGCTGCATGGGAAGTGGTTTCTTCCCTTTCTTAAACTGGCCCCTTTGGGACCTCCCCACCCCAAGGAAACCCCTTCTTTCATTACCACCCCGTGAGTCATAGGACTCCGTCTATAACCCAGCGTCACGGGTGCGGGGGAGGTGCTGATGATGCAGGGCGGGAATGATCGCGGGGTAGTGCTCCCACCAGCAGCAGGTGGCGCTGTGGGAACCGCGCGTCCAGGGACCGGCCTCTGCCGCAGGAAGGTGAGTGCTGGGGCGGGAAGCGGGTTTTCTATGACGTGACCTGACTGTTAGGTAGGGTCCAAACAAGGCAGGGGGGAGGGTTTCTCCTTTTCATATTTGGAATCAGTCATAAATAGAAGGGAAGAAGCGCATACCTCTCCCAGGATACAAGACATGAACAGAATTCCTTCTGGTCTTTCTCATCCACACTCCTGTTATTTTTCATGCCCCCCCTTATTAATGTGTGGGAGGGCACACGCTGAGTTCTGGGGGTCGCGGGAGTGCTTCTAGAGCAGAGCTCACCCCACATGTGCCCTGGGGAGGCCCCACCCCGTCTGATGGGAACCAGCTCAGGGCTGGAGAGAGAGGGCCTGGATGAAATGCAGGGCAGGGAGGGGCCTCACGTCGGTGATGGCCTTCTTCGCTTTCTCTTCAGCATTCCTTGCGTCCCTGCTGGCATCCTCAACCTCACTCTGGAGCTGCGTGAGGTCCGTCTCCAGCTTCTTCTTGGTGTGGATGAGGCTGGTGTTCTATGGCAGGAGGAGCAGGGTTACCACCTGGCACGTCCAAGGCCAGGACCCTGCCCCGCCTCCCCTCCGCTCACCTGGGTGTGCAGGAGCTGGACGCGCTCACTGGCATCCAGGAGCTCCTGCTCTGCGATCTTCCTGCTCCTCTCCGTCTGCTCCAGGGTGGCCCGCAGCTCCTCCACCTCGGCCTGCAGCAGGGTGGCTCTGCGCTCCACGATTGCCAGCTGCTCCTTCAGGTCCTCCTGGCCCCGCAAAGCATCATCCAGGTGGAGCTGGGTATCCTGGCCAGACAGTAAGGGAAGCGTCTGCTTGAAGCTGAGGCCAGAGGACCCTGAGGCCAGCCCATAGCTGTGTGTGTCTGAGGATGGGGAGGTTCCCCACCAGGGAGCCCACACACCTTCAGCTGCCCCTGGACGCTCCGGAGGTGTCTGACGGTCTCCGCGCCCTGGCGGTTGCATGGCTCAGCTGGATCTCGATTTCGTTCAGGTCCCCCTCCATCTTCTTCTTGATCCTGATGGCCTCGTTCCGGCTCCGCACCTCGGCGTCCAGGGCACTCTGCATCGTCTCTACTGTTCTCTGGTAGTTCCTCTTCAGCTGTTCGATCTCTTCATCTTTTTCGGCCATCTTTCTATCAATTTCTGATTTCACTTGTGTCAGTTCCAGCTGGATTCGGAGGATCTTGGCCTCTTCATGTTCAAGGGCAGCCTTTGAAGAACAAAAACGAAACAGAAATGGTACAGTGATGGGACAGAGCCTGCTACGTTCCTCTCTGGGGTAAGAAAACTCCAATGGAATATTTGTAACTAACTCAAAAACATTCAAAACTCTTTTTTAAAAAAATCTCTAACTTATCTTCAGTGCAGGAATAAAATATTTCATTGCAGTTTGTTTTTATTATACTATGAAACAATAGTAACATTTAGATCATATTTCTTAGGCACTTAAGAGACTTTATAGATATTTTAAATTCATCTCAGCCGTTTGTAAAATCTCATTTTTAGACCTATTTTAACGTAGTGATTTTCTCCAGTAATTTCAAGGTTATTCACAGGTATTCACAGGTATTTGTCCACATAGTTTGCTAGGAAAAGAACCAACATGAGGACTGTGACTCTGCAGACCCCGAGTGGGGCCAGGCTGGAGCCCCACCGTCACAGTGTCTGCTTCCTTACTGCCTTCCTGGCATTCTGCTCACCTCTGCTTCCTCCAGAGCCAGCTGGATATCAGCCTTTTCCAGCTCGATCTGTTTCCTTGATTTCTCCAGTTCATGGATGGTTTTACCACTTTCAGCGATTTGCTCCGTGAGATCTGCTATCTCCTCTGTAAAGAGAGAAGTTTGATTGCTCTTGAACTTCCGCACAGGTTTCCACGCAGAGTAAGTACTAGCCGGATGCTCTTAACTAGTTTATCGAGCTCTATGGACGCTGCTTGCTGGAGATAAGATACTGGACATAGAGAGGCTCTGAAACAAGCCCTAGGTGTGGAATGCCTCCTTTGCCTGTGGTAACAGACATGCAGATGAGGCTGGGTCCTGAGTCACGCTCCTGCAGCCTCACACTCTGGCCATAGCGTGAAGGGGTATTTCAGACTAACTGCTTACGCTCCAAATTCTTATTTTCTCGTTTCACAGTTTCAAGTTGATCTAAGGCTTCTTCGTAGGCATTTTTCAGTTTGAAGAGCTCGGTGCTCAAGGAGCGGGACTCCTTCAGAGATGCCTCCAGCTCCGCCTGGCTCTCCTCACACTTGGTTTTCCACTCAGCGAGCACCTGCAATGCCGGGGAGAAAGGCACCTCTGTTCATGACCCTTCACCTCCAGCTTCTATCTCAGGACCCTCATGAGTGTGAACACTCTGAGAATCGGGGTCACCTTGGCTGTGTCGCTTGTTCCTGACTGTTGAATAACCAAGATTTCATTCCATAAATCAACATCAGTCACTGGTCAATAACAACTGCCATCTCCAAAAAGCAAGTGGACCCTTTGGGAAGGAATTAGCTGAGCCTACTTTTCCTACTATGAAAATAGCCCTGCACTTCTAAATATTTCATTAAAATCTCGTTTCAAATCAACCTTACTTGTCATACTGAAGGGGAAGCTGCCAGAAACCCTTCCAGTAGAACCCAAATTAGACTTCCACATCAGCCACCCAGACAGACCACCCATGTTGGGGACCAAGAATGCTTGGGGCTTGACGACACTGGAGGAGGTGGCTTGTCTCCACTGAAGTGTTTGAAGGGGACCCCCACCTGCATCCCACTCCCCTTTGGTTTCGAGGGCTCGCCCCAGGTCTCACTGCTCCTGGGGCAGTCAGGACTGGGGCCCCACCTCCTGCGCCCACCCCGCACCTTGTCAAAATTCCTCTGCTTCTTGTCCAGGGCGGCGGCCAGGGAGTTGGCTCTGTCCACGTCGACCATCAGGTCCTCCACCTCCGCTTGCAGCCTCTGCTTGGTCTTCTCCAGGGACGCACACTTCGCGTTCACCGCCTCCACCTGCTCCTCGGATCCTGGAGGCGCTGAGCCAGCTTTTTCCTTAAAACAAATGAGAAGCAGATGCCGTTTAAGCTTCAGTCCTTCTTGAACATCACTATTCATTTAGCTGGAATCACTCACCTATGTGATTCAAACAGCTTTCCTTTCATAAGCCCAGGAGAACTTCCTGTCTGCTAAAAATCAGTAGCCTGCCTGCCTCTAACCCAGATCACAGTCATTTGTCTCAATGAAATGTGCTCACACAAGTCCTCTGCTGGCACCAAAGTGCCTTAAGACGGTGACATTCACTCTCGAGCAGTGCTAATGTCAGTGCCCTCTGTCGTTTGATCATTCAGAAGTGCTAGTTCTTCTGAAGACAGTTACGTACTTGGCCTCCTCCAGCTCCTCCGTGCGCTGGATGGCGTCCGTCTCGTACTTGGTCCTCCACTGGGCCACCTCGCTGTTGGCCTTGGACAGCGCCCTCTGCAGCTCGGCCTTGGCTTCCTGCTCCTCCTCGTACTGTTCCCGCAGCAGGTCGCAGTCGTGGCGGGCGGACTGCAGGGCGTGGGCCAGGGCGCTCTTGGCCTGCGGAAGTCAGGAGAGAGGAGAGGCCCAGCGCGTGAATGTTTCAGGTGGTGTGCGTGATGCCGTGCAGACGTGCTCCCGCTGTCGTCACCTATGAGTGAAGTTGTCTTTTGTTTCTGTAGGTGGTGTGTAGAGGTTGGATCGGGGAGCATTCCCTCGGCGATGTACCTTGCTCTCTTCCTCTAGCTGCCTCTTGAGCTCTTCTATTTGCTGGGTAAATGCTTGCTTGCTCCTGGAAAGCTGCGATACTGTGCTCTCCTTTTCCTCCAACTGACGACTCAGCTCACCTGCGTCCAGAAGGGAAACATCTTTATTTCATCGGTCTATTCATTCACTCACACATTCCTACTGCGTGTGAGGCACTGTGCTGAGATCTGGGGGTGAAGGCACGTGTCCATGACAAGGAAGCTGAGTGCACACCCTGGTGAGACACTGCACACCCTGGTGGTAAATGTCTCGAGGCTGCTCGGGAGCAGGGGGTGTTCTGGGCCCCTCCTCACTCCTCTCTCGTGACTGGACTCTCAGTGCTCACCTCCTCCAGGGCACTCTGAATGGCCTTTCGTAGGTTATTCTGATTGCCTCTCTCCCAAAAATCTGCTTCCCTAGAAGTCCTCCTCAAACAAATCCTGCCTTTGGTTTTGACCTGCTGTGCTGAGTGGGTGTCCAGGAGGCACCGCCCCTCCCGTTCCCCAGAGCTCACCAGCCTCTGTCTGCAGCCTGGACTTCTGGGTGCTCAGCTCGCTCAGGCTCCTCTGAATCTCCTCGTTCTTGCCCCGGGCCTCGCTTAACTGGTCCTCCAGGGTGCGGCAGATCTTCTCCAGATTTGCCTGCAGGGTAGGGACGGGGAGAGAGCTGAGTCAGTGCTCAGGTGTGGAGGGCCAATGGTGGGAGCCCCCTGCCTCCCACCCCTGAACCTTAGACTTGGACACGCTCTCCACGTTGCTGCCCAGGTCGTCAAGCTCCAGCTTGAACTCGCTCTTCTCCTTCTCCAGCTTCTGCTTGACCCTCTGCAGGTTGTCGATCTGCTCCCCCAGCTCAGCCACACTGTCCGCGTGCTTCTTGCGAAGAGCAGCCACCATGGCCTCGTGCTGCAGGGTGGCCTCCTCCAGGTCCCGGCGCAGCTTCAGGAACTCGGCCTCCCGCTTCTTGTTCAGCTCTATCTGGGTGGACGTGACGCCCCCGGCCTCCTCCAGTCGCTCGCTCAGCTCCTCCAGCTCCCGGGCGTAGTCGCTGCGCTGCTTCTCCGTCTTGGCGCGGGTCGCCCTCTCGGCCTCTATCTCTTCTTCCAGCTCCTCGATCCGGGCCTGTGCGGGCAGGCCATCCCCGGGAGAATCCTGACTCCCAGTGTCAAGAACAGGCTAGTTTCCCCTCCCATTAGACCAACCAAGTCTTGGGCTGCTCCCAAGACTGTGAGTTTCCCCTGACATGAGCCTTTCCTGCAGCGGCTGATAATGAGTATCCTCCACTCTGACTATGGGTTGATATGAAATATTCAATTACGTGTTTTGTTTAAATTGTGGAAAAACTGTTCATTGTTACTGTCAGCCTGGACAGACGAGGCCCACGGTCCTGCCCCTTGCTCTGATAATGCACAGCAGACATGCCAGGTCACCGTATGTGACCGAGTGTGAAAGCAGAGTCCCAAGCGCCCCCTACCTGTAGCTCTTTGATTTTCTTCTGAAACTGCAGGCCCAGAGTCTGCTCATCTTCCACCTTGCTCTGCAGTTGACAGTACTCAAAATCTTTCCTGTGAAGGGAAATGCAGAACGTGTGAGGACCAGACACCCGGGCGCTGGGAACCTGAGCACAGTGGTGTCAGGGCGCACTTCTTGAGCCGCTCGTCCAGCTGCTGCTTGTCGCTCTCCAGATCCAGGATGGACTCCTGGGCGAGCTTCAGGTCTCCCTCCAGCTTCCTTTTGTTCCTTTCCAGGTCTACACGGAGCTTCTTTTCTTGTTCCAGGGAGCTTTCCAGCTGCAAAAGGCACCATCTCCTTTTTAGAACAAATGCGTTGCACCATGGGTGTCCCAGGGGCTCTTCCTGCCCCAACCCAGGCCTCCCAATCAGCCTCCTTCACTCACATCATCCACCTGCTGTTCCAGTTTGCTCTTGATTTTGCTCAAAGAACTGACTTTGTCCTCTTCTGCCTGCAGGTCATCCAGGGTCTGCTGGTGGGCCTCCTGGAGGGCCTTCTTCTCTCTGGTTAACTTTGCAATGGTTTCATCCAACCCAGCAAGTTCTTCAGTGAGGTTTTTAACCTAAGAAGATGCCACAAGTAATTATAAGAAAATATCAAGTTGGGTTTGTACTGACCATAGCAGTGGAAAGACCCACAAGGGTGTACCTTATTCTCAGTGGCATGTTTCTCCTTCTCAACCTTGGCCAGTGTCAGCTCAAGGTCGTCTATGTCTTTCTTCAGTTCTGAACATTCGTCCTCCAGTTTCCTCTTCTTGGCCGTCAGCTCAGCATTCATCTCTTCCTCATCCTCAGCTCTCTCTGTCACTTCCTTGATCTTGCCTCCAGCTGGAACTTGGCTTTAATCAGCTGATCACATCTTTCCTCTGCATCCAACAGGTTTTCACTTTCCTTTAAAAAAAAAAAAGAATCATGATTTCCTTTAATGTTTAAAGGTAAAGTTTGTGACATTCCAGTATTTTGTTGAGTGAGTGAATTTGAACAAACTCCAGGAGATAGTAAAGGACAGAGGAGCCTGGTATGTTGCAATCCATGGAGTCCCAGGGAGTTGGACACAACTCAGCAACTGAACAATAAAGTATTTTGTTATAAATGGAATCCTTTATGAAACATACCCAGTAAAAAGCAAAAATCCCACCCCAAATCCAGTTTTCTCAGATAATCAAATCTAGGAGAAACAGATTTAAATTCCTAGACACATACGGCTTGCACTTGGAGCTGCAGGTCATTCTTCTCTTGTACTAGAGTCACCAGTTTTTCTTCCAGTTCCTTCCTTTTGGCCTCTGACTTGGCCAGTTCATCCTTGGTTTTCTGGAACTCTTCCTTCATGGTGGCCATCTCCTTCTCCGTCTCTGCACTCTTGAGAAGGGGCTTGATTTTGAAAAAGAGTTTCATCCAGGGCCAGTGCTTGACGTTCATGAAGGCTCGGATGTTGTACTGGATGCAGAAGATGGACTCCCTGAAAACAAAGCATCAGCTATTTCTAAGAGAGACTCCCCACTTCTCCCAAAGAGCTCAGATCTGAGCACAGACCCCGCTCGACCTTCTCTGCACCATCTTCTGGAATTCCACACGCATGAGGAACCCTCTGCACACAGCCTGCGTCCGGGTGATCAGCTTGGCCAGGCGGTCATCCCTCATTTCCTCCAGGGTTCCCAGCAAGCCAGCCTTGAAGAATACCTTGAGGGGAGACAGATGCCCTGGGTAAGTTTTCTGGAGGAGTCTATCACGGACCACAGGCCAGTGTCTGTTGGAACTGACACAGTACCTTGGTATGTCCAAACTTGTACTGAGTGTGGTCGATGTCAATGGATGCCAGCAGCTTTTCACACGCCTTCTTACGTCGATGAACTGCCCCTCGGGGATGGCACTGGCATTAAGCACTCGGTATCTGCCGTGTGGACACAGAAACATTGTAGGCTATTAGCAAAGAAGTGAACTTTGGAAACTAGTTCAGGCCTCTCTTCCAAGAGGCAAGAAGGCCAAGGTCCAGAGTGGGAAGGAAACTCGCCCTTGGTCACAGGCCAAACAGTGGCCTGAAATCTAGGCCTCCCAACTCTTCTTTGCCACGTCCTTTTCTGCCACGTGGTGTATTGGAGAAGGCCCTGAGAAAGTGAGGGAGAAAGAAGCGTGTATACCTTGACCAGATGGTGGTTAAATCATTTTACATGGAGTCCACAGCTGTTCAGTGTTTTTCCCTCTCAAGTTCTAGCATTTACACACCTCCTCAAGAAAACAAATGGAATATTTCTATTACGTATGCATGTTCAGTTGCTAAGTCATGTCCAGCTCTTTGCAACACCACAGATTGCAGCCCGCCAGGCTCCTCTGTGCATGGAATTCTCCAGGCAAGAATCCTGGAGTGGGTTGCCATGCCCTTCTCCAGAGGATCTTCCTGACCCAGGGATCAAACCCGGGTCTGCAGCATGGGCAGGCCGGTTCTTGGCCGCTGAGCCGCTGGGGAAGCCCTCTTGCTACGCACCTCTGTTTGAAGTCCCCATAGAGGATCCTGTTGGGGAAGCCCTTTCTGCAGATGCGGATGCCCTCCAGCACCCCGTTACAGCGCAGCTGGTGCAGGACCAGGCTGTGCTCCATGGCGCCTGAGGAGAGAAGCAACTCCAGCTTTGCACGCACTCTTCCGAAACCTGACCTCACCACCTCCAGAGCCAGCGGGCGTCTTACCTGGGGTTTTGGTCTCGTTGGGAATTATACAGCGCACAAAGTGAGGGTGTGTTGTTCTTAAATTTGACATCAACTTGTTCAGGTTTTCCTAAAAGAGGAAGATTCAGTTTGACAGTGAGCAGACTGTAGGCTTTTACAAACATAGAGATACAGTGTAACAAAAAAAGATATTTCAAACTTCTGTGAATTCTAATAAAGGTCTCATTTAACTCTTTTCAAAAGGTCTTTCAATAGCCCATTTGGCAGGAAGTGTAGGCAAGTCACTGATATGACAGTCTTTTGCTTCACAGTGAGCCAGAGACCAGCCAAGCACAGGACGCCTGCTGTTAACTCGGGGGCGCTATCCGGCTCCACTGGGCACCTGAGACGCTATTGCCTTGTGTCCTTCAGGCAAGTCAGAAAGTTCATGCTGAGGACTCAGCCCCCAGGCAACCCAGCCAGTTGCGTGTTAGATGGGGGTTAAATTCTGGTCCTCCAATTGTTAGCACTCATCTACATATACCACCACGCTCCTAAGTGACAGTAAGCAGATTAAGACCACATCACTATTCTTGAATAAACCAGGTTCAGCATCTCTATGTTGCTCATTTTGTGATGACTTAAGCCAATTACAAGCAAATAAACTTCTATTTTTCTTACCCTGAAAAGGGCAGAGACAGTTTGGAAGGAAGAACCCTTTTTCTTGGCAACTTTCTTCTTTCCACTGTCAGCTGAAAGAAAAGATGGTGTGTGGTGTTAGCAGGCCTCCAGAGCTGTTTCCTTTGTGGGTTGAGCTGGGGGAGAAGGGTGGATTCGAGGTAGCCTGGGAGTCTGTTACCGTCCGCGGTGGTGAAGGTGGCGTAGAGGTGTGCCAGGAGCCTGTTGGAGGACTTCTGGTACAGCCCGACCACTGTCTCGTTCAGGGGGTCCTTGTTCTTCTCCAGCCAGCCCGAGACACTGTAGTCCACGGTGCCCGCGTAGTGCACCAGGGAGAAGTGGGCCTCAGCTCTGCCCTTGACCACCTTGGGCTTCTGGAAGTTGGCAGACTTGCCCAGGTGCTGGTCATACAGCTTGTTCTTGAAGGAGGTGTCCGTGGCCTTGGGGAACATGCACTCCTCTTCCAGGATGGAGAAGATGCCCATAGGCTGAACCAAGGCAGAGCACACACGAGGTGAGTGGGTGTGAGCTGCAATGACAAGCATCAGGCCTGTGAGGGGCGGTTACCAGCACACATGGCAGGTACCTTCTCGATGAGCTCGATGCAGGCGGCCAGGTCCATCCCGAAGTCGATGAATGTCCACTCAATGCCTTCCTTTTTGTACTCCTCCTGCTCCAGCACGAACATGTGGTGGTTGAAAAACTGTTGCAGTTTCTCGTTGGTGAAGTTGATGCACAGCTGCTCCAGGCTGTTATACTAACATCAAAAACATAATGTCCACACGGAAGGTTAGACTGCTTTCAAAGTCAAAGACCCACCAACCTCCTTCTTTCTCCTTGTCTCGGGCTCCCAGCAGCTCAGCTATGCTTCCAGGTGTGGTCACATTCTTGGGCTCAGCTCATATCACGTCTTAGAGTTTTCTCTGGAACTCAAGCTAGAAGACACCTCTCCGTCTCCTAGGTCCACGGCCTGGGCCTCTCCTGGACCCTGACCACAGTTTGTCTCATCTATAGTTGGTCTTCTGCGTACTGACATGCTTATCATCATCATCATCTACAAACTACAAGCTCATTTTTTATTCACCTGCAAGTCTTATACCTGGTAGACATCGACAACATGCTCTGATGGGTGTACGTGCTTCTATCTGACCCACGCTCCGTCTAGTGCCCCTCCCAGATGTGATATAGGGTGACAAGTGGCTGCCTGGACATCTTGCCTGTGATCCTGAGAACCAACCCCCGACATAAAGCCACCTGAATATCGGGAACGCAAACCTCGAAGATCTCAAAGCCTGCGATGTCCAGGACACCAATGAAGTGCTGTCTCGGCAGCTTGGTGTCCAGCTGCTGGTTGATGCGGGTGACCATCCACAGGAACAACTTCTCGTAGACGGATTTGGAGAGGGCGCTCACAGCGTGGTGCACCTGGGTCGGGGGGCCAGCACCTGTGTTGCGTCTGTGGGCAGCAGCCATCGGGCACCTGCATCCCTTCCCAGCCTCCTGGCAGTCACTTACCTGATCCACGGTCTGGCCCTTGGTAACGTACTCATTCCCAACTTTCACTCTGGGGAAGCATAAAGCTTTCAGGAGTCCGAAGAATTCAGGCCCATCAGATAGGCTGTCTTGTCAGCCACTGGCAGGAAAGAAGGCCAGTTACAAGGGAAACCCCAGATAACTGGCAAAGCCAAAGAACCCCTCTGAAAATCCTCCAGATGTTTCAAGGCTCAGCTCAGCTCGTCTCTGTGTGTTTACATTATGTGTCTCTAAACTGTTCATCTGTGGGCACTAAGTCACTCAGAGAATATAATGGGCTTTGTAAAAAGGCAGCACTGGGTTCCACAAAACCCTGGTCACTCCTCACCATGTCTAAAGCAGGACCACTCGAGTGACTCAGCAGACAGGCAGTAACCTGTCGGCATCTGACTCGAGCGACTCAGCAGACAGGGCAGTAACCTGTCGGCATCTGAGCCCCGCAGAGGTTCATCTCTCCAGGGGGAGGAGGATTGATCACTTTCAAGGGAGGGCCCAGCTCTAGTGCACGCCCCAGCGGGTGATGGGGTACCTTCTGTGCCGTCGGGCTCAGCCTGCTCCTCCCGCTGCTTCTGCTTGAACTTCATGTTCCCGTAGTGCATCACGGCGCCCGTCAGCTTGTAGAGCCCAGACTTCTCCTCGGGGGTGAAGCCCAGGATGTCAATGGCGCTCTGGCATTGCAGGAGAGCGCGTCAGCTGGCTGACGTCAGTGATGGAGCAGGAGCCCCCCGCCACACACACATCCTTCTCCCTGATCTACTTACATCCGTGGCCAGCAGCTCCTCAGCATCGTCAATGCTGGCCACCAGGATCTCGCCCTGGCTGATGAAGGGGTAGTCATAAGGGTTGGTTGTGATGAGCAGCAGCTCTGCAATGATGACCAGTTAGAGGGGGTCACATGGGTGCAAAGGAAACACCCCCACCTGGGGCTAAACAGCTTCTCATACTCACGCTGTGGCTGAATATAAAGTCCAGGGAAGACTCTGCACCCACCCCGGCCACACAGGGTACAAACCCCAGAGAGAATATTTAAACCCTTTTGCTTTGTGTGCAGACAGCACAGATCCATGTCAGTTGGGAAAATTAATCAGGAAAACGGGCTGAGCGTGGGCCAGGACACAGAGAGCCACTGGAGGGAAGCCCAGATGGTTTGGTAGAAACGTCGTCTTTTCCAAAACCTGTTGAAAGCTGCAGCTTGTTTCCAGGATTGGGCCCAGAATACTGAGCAGACAGAGCCAGAGAGCAGAGAAGGGCACGGAGCCCCTGTTAGGTGCCAAATGAAAAGTGGGGTGGACATCCACCAGCTGGCAGTTCCTCTGACTTGGCACGGGCCTCCCAGCATTTGGCAGAAGAGTGGTTTTGTGGCTGACCACAAGAGGGCATCAGAAGACCACTAAACGCTAAGTCGTTCAGCCAGTTTCCAAGAACCAAAGCTGAAGGCAATCGTGCCTCCTTTTCCTGTCCATTGGATTGCATTTCTCAAATTGGCACATCACTGTCAAAACAGCCACACCCCATTTCTAAAACAAATTTCCTCTGTGAGTAGGCACAGCTCTCTTCAGTCCACTCACCTAAGAGCTGACAGGCCCCAGACCAGCCCCTCTGGGGGCATCCTCACCTATGAGCTCGGGCTTCTTATTGGAAAGGATCTGGTAGAAGATGTGGTAGCTTCTCTCAGCCTTCAGCTGGAAGGTCACCCTTGACTTTTCAAGCAGATCTAGGAACGCAAACACAGGAGTGTCTTCCAAACTGTTGCCCCGATGTCCCAAAACATCTGATCCTGGGAATCTACTCACATGTTTCAATATCTGCAGAGGCCAGCTTCCCTGTGGTACCAAAATGGATGCGGATGAACTTGCCCTGTCGGGGAAGGGAGACCAGGTAGCCTGACTCCAGGTGTTCCTGCCCACCTGGGGAGTGGAGCAGAGTCTTTTCCCCAGGAACTTGCAGTTAAGCGTCCTTGTCGCCTCTCTCCCTGCTTTGCTGTGCCTTCCTCCACTCCCTTGTTCCACACTGCTTCCACATGCCACCCCAGTCAGCAGTCATGTTCTGTTCAAGATGCAAATCAAACCATATCACTTCCCTCTAACAGGATCCTGACTTCGGAATGAAACCAGACCCTTCTCCTGGCCTGCATGCTCCCAGGCTCTAGGTCCCTTCCCACTGCCCCTCCTCACTTCCCCACCTCATCTTGCAGAGCTTGCCTCACTCCAGCCACTCAGACCCCCTGGAGATCCCTTGACTCCACCAGTCCCCTCCCTGCCTCTGCAACTGTGTCCAGCCTCACCCTGTGGATCTCAGGTTCACAGGCCAGCGCCCGGGGGGCTCCCCTGCTGGCCCTGTCAAAAGGAGACCCGGCCCCCTTTACTGCCCCATCTACTAGGAACTGTCAGAGTGTCTTGTGGACTTGTTTCCTCCTCCTTTCATTATCCACCCCCAGGACTGCAGGTTCCTGGAAGCAGGGATTGTGCCTCCTCTCTGGCCTTGGCGGACACCCGAGCTTGACCCAGCACAGACTCACAAAGCGGGACGAGTTGTCGTTCCTCACGGTCTTGGCGTTCCCGAAGGCCTCCAGCAGTGGGTTGGCACTGATGATCTGGTCTTCCAGTGTCCCCTGGAGCAGGGGGTCAGGGCAGGAAGAGCCCCGTGCGAGGGTGAGCTCCGATGCCCCTCCTCCCCAGCTGGTCCCTCCCCTGCCCCCTGCTTTCCAACCTAGGGCCCTACCACATCATCAGCGCCTCACTCAGCCCTGTCACCATGTCGCGTTTGGCTCTGGTTGGGTATCTTGACATGAACCTCATTTAACCCTTCAGTCCCTCCATTCTCCAGCTGGTGAGGTCACCTGTGTTCACACCATACTGCTGGGATATATTTGTTTTGAAAGGCAAGTGGACGCTACGGTTCTCCCCGGGTGGTGTGTGTGTGACTCTGGTGTATGTCAGATTGACTTTTCTCAGTGGAGCCTTAGAGCTTGTCTTCTTGGCAGTCACAGAATCTGGCCCTGTGAGATCACCGATGCGCTGGACTGTCTAGGAGAGCCGGCTGTCCTGTGAGATTTTCAGCCCTGCCAGCACTCCTTCCCTAAGGAGATGGGCACCTCCCACCCCACACATACCCTATGCCTCCCACTCTGAAGTTAAGACAAGGGTTGGCAGCGGAAGCAGAGCCAGCCTGCCTCCTCTCCTTACCCTCATCTTGGAGTCCTTCTTCTTGGCGAGGTCTCCAGTTGCTGCAATTGTTGCAAAGTACTGGATGACCCTTTTGGTGTTCACAGTCTTTCCTGCCCCGGATTCTCCACTATTTGGAGCGATCGAAAGAGAGAGAAGGAGAAAAAGAGTCCTGTGAGTGTAAACAGCCTCTTGAGCCACATCAGATGTGAGATTCCCCACAAAGAGGAAACCATTCGGAGAGACAAGGGCCCTGGGAGACCGGCACCCCTGAGCACCCTGGACAGGGAACCCCAGCTTCCTGAGGCCTCACACACCTTCTGGCCTGTCCCCCGTCCATCTTTGCATCACAGACTTTGCTCTCTGTACTTTCTCACTAACAGAACAAAGCAAGGGGCATCTTCCCCTTCTGCACTGGGGACAAAGAGCCATGGCTGTGAAAACGCTCTACACCTTGGATACTTACGTGATCAGAATAGACTGGTTTTCACGATCTGCCAAAGGGAAAAATAAAACAGGGTTGGTGGTATTATAAAAGGAACTTTCTCAGACTAAATGCCCATCTACAGAGGAGTGGATTAAGAAGGTGTGGTACATACACACAATGGAATATTACTCTGTCATAAAAAGGAGTGAAATAATGCCATTCGCAGCCACATGAATGAACCTAAAAATTACCAACTAACTGAAGTAAGTTAGACAGAAAGACAAATACCATATATCGCTCACGTGTGGCTATATGATACAACTGAACTTAGTTAGAAACTAGAAATAGACTCTCATAGAAAACAAACCTATGGTTACTGAAGGGGAAAGAGGGGTGGGGGAGGAATAAATTAGGATTTGGGGATTACCAGATACAAACTACTATATATAAAATAATTAAGGTCCTACTGTATAACACACAAGCTGGAATCAAGATTGCCGGGAGAAATATCAATAACCTCAGATATGCAGATGACACCACCCTTATGGCACAAAGTGAAGAGGAGCTAAAATGCCTCTTGTTGAAAGTGAAAGAGGAGAGTGAAAAAGTTGGCTTAAAGCTCAACATTCAGAAAACAAAGATCATGGCATCTGGCCCCATCACTTCATGGGAAATAGATGGGGAAACAGTAGAAACAGTGTCAGACTTTATTTTTTGGGGCTCTAAAATCACTGCAGATGGTGACTGCAGCCATGAAATTAAAAGATGCTTACTCCTTGGAAGGAAAGTTATGACCAACCTAGATAGTATATTCAAAAGCAGAGACATTACTTTGCTGACTAAGGTCCGTCTAGTCAAGGCTATGGTTTTTCCTGTGGTCATGTATGGATGTGAGAGTTGGACTGTGAAGAAGGCTGAGCGCCGAAGAATTGATGCTTTTGAAGTGTGGTGTTGGAGAAGACTCTTGAGAGTCCCTTGGACTGCAAGGAGATCCAACCAGTCCATTCTGAAGGAGATCAGCCCTGGGATTTCTTTGGAAGGAATGATACTAAAACTGAAGCTCTAGTACTTTGGCCACCTCATGTGAACAGTTGACTCATTGGAAAAGACCCTGATGCTGGGAGGGATTGGGGGCAGGAGGAGAAGGGGACGACCGAGGATGAGATGGCTGGATGGCATCACGGACTCAATGGACGTGAGTCTGAGTGAACTCCAGGAGTTGGTGATGGACAGAGGCCTGGCGTGCTGCGATTCATGGGGTCGCAAAGAGTCAGACACGACTGAGTGACTGAATGGAACGGAACTGTATAACACAGGGAACTGTATTCAATATCCTATTATAAACCATAATGGGGAAAAATCTGAATATATATATATATATATATATATATATATCTGAATCACTCTGCTGTAAACAATACAACATTGTAAATCAATCATATTTCGATCACAGATTTTTAACAAAAAGAGCTTCCCAGTTCTCCACATCTCCAGCAGTCAGAGTTCACTGAACAATGACTCTGTTTTGTCCTACATGGGAGCTTAAAGAGACTCCTCCTTGAGAATATGGATCAAAGAGGTTAAGCCCCAGCTTACAGCCAGCCACTGGCTGCCCGTCCTATTAGGTTGAATGATATGAAACTATCAGTCTTTGTTTTGGGCCCACAAAAATGTCGGTTTCACATGAAGTAACCCATGCTTGCATTAAATCCACGCTTCTCACCCAGGCCTGCAAGGCCCTAAAATCTCTGGCCTCTTTTTTCTCTTAAGCACCTCCCAGTTGTGTGGAGGCTGCACACTAGAGGGGCGGCTGATTCCAGACCTGCAGCCTCCCTGAGCCCTGCCCGCCTCTCCAGGCTTCCTCCTTGGAGACCTACCTGTGAGCATGAACTGATAGGCGTTGTCAGAGATGGAGAAGATGTGGGGCGGGGCCTCCTGGCGCTTCTTGCCCCGGTAGCCCTCCACCACCTCGGGGTTGTATACCGGCAGCCACTTGTAGGGGTTGACGGTGACGCAGAAGAGGCCCGAGTAGGTCTGTGGGGGCATAAAATATACATATTTATGTACACATGGGTGTGTGCCTATAAAACCCTCCCCCTTTGTTATTTCACTTTTCTTTATGAGAAACTTGTAAAGGAGGCAAGATACGATTTCTCTCTACGGATGAGGCAGCTGAGACCCGAGGCGTGCAGTGACCGTCCACAGCTGCTGAGTGACAGCACCAGGACCTGGCCTCAGCCACACCCCTCCTCTGGTCCCCTCCTGGGCCCACTCATCTCTCACTTTCTCACCCTCCATCACTCTCCTCCCTCTTTTGTTCAATGGCCTCAGTTCAGTTCAGTCACTCAGTCGTGTCGACTCTTTGTGACCCCATGGACTGCAGCACGCCAGGCCTCCCTGTCCATCACCAACTACCAGAGTTTACTCACACTCATGCCCATGGAGTCAGAGATGCCATCCAACAGCCTCGTCAAACACGGATCCTTCTAAAGCCCATCTGCCCATGAGCACCGCCACCCCACCCCCACGCCATGCCAGGCCCTGGGACCCCGCAGGCGTGGGCACTGACGTAGATCATCCAGGAGGTGTATCGGTCCTTGAGGTTGTACAGCACGGCCGGCTCGTTCAGGTGCGTCAGCATGGCCATGTCCTCGATCCGGTCGAACTTGGGGGGGTTCATCGCGTACACGTCCTCTGGCTTCACCACCAGCGTCTGCGAGGGAAGGGGTACGGTGCACACCTGGGCTTCTGTGTGCACAGGTGTGTCTCCCAGGCCCAGATCAGAGCGGGGCGGAGGTGCTGGAGGAAAGGCCTGTCTGACAGGGGGGAGTCGGGGCTGGGGTGGCTCATGGTGGAGGAGATGGAATGGGATTCGGTTCTGATACTCGGGCTTTTGCTTTTTCCGTCTCCAGTGGTCTGAAGTGAGGGGAGGATGAGAGAATGGAGGGGAGGGTCTCGGGGGGATTCGGGGAAGAGGAGGCAGGCCCAGGGGCCAGCGGGAACTCTTCAGCTGGGTCATGCTGGCTGGGCCAAAACCCGGTTCCAGCGGCTCATGGGTGTTGGCCATCTACTTAGAGGGCACGGCAGGTGGATGGCATCCCCGAGGCAGGGACAGAGAGGAGGCGGCCGGTGGTATGGACCTCCAGGCTGGCAGCCCGAGCCATCCTGAGCTCCCTGAAAGCAGCTCCCAGCCCCCACCCTGCATGTCGCCCACTCACCCCCACCTGCCTGCGCGGTGAACA
>SJXQ01001228.1:91443-141037 GCA_006408695.1 Aepyceros melampus
CTGCCTGCGCGGTGAACAGGAACCCCCCTCCCCACTCCCTTTCTGGGCCCAGAGAGCGACAGGCCAGAAGGAACCACCGTGCTTCCCTTGAGAGGAGCAGACCCATTATGGTGTGGAGCACCTTCCACTCTCCTACCCTCCGCTCACCCCCTTCCTGTTTGAGACCTCCGTTGCAGATGATGGTTTTCCCGGCCCTGCGTCTGGGCCAGGTGATAGGAAACCTGCCTTCAAGCAGGGCTTCACTAAAACCATCCAAGCCTCAGCCCTCCAGTGAGATGAGGGTCTGGACATCTTGGACTGTCCTCCACCAGGTCCAGCTTCTGTGTTCCCTGCTGCTTCGGAAGCCATTCCCCACTCCATCATCCGAAATGTACTGAAAGCTGCCCTCGAGCTTCAGGGCTTGGAAGATGGTTTCAGTGGATGGTTTCCATGCTGTTTTCTTTCACATCCAACCCAATGATACCATTTCATTTACTCCCCTTATTGGGATCCCCACCCCCGTTTTATTTGAACCTTTCTTAGAACATTTCTGGATTCTTCTGGTCTAAATTCCAGACAGTTGGGATGTCCTCCACCTCCCAGCACCCATGCTAGCCTGGCAGCAAGGAATGGGCTACACTGCTCATTGCCTTTGTGATATGGGGACGCTGCTACTTCAGTCAAGCTTGTGGTCCACTAGGGTCCCTGACCCGCTTTCCTTACTTCCTTACATACTATCGCCAGAAGAATCAGGGGGAAACCTAGGCTCCCAAAGGAGAGTGCTCTGAAGGAGGTCATCCTCTTGTTGGACTCCCAACTCCACACCCTCGGGACATACATGGCTGGTTCCCGCTGACCTAGAGTGACATGAACATCAACAAAAGCGCTGGAACGTGACTTGCTTCGGCCAGCCGCAGGCAGGTGGTTCTCCCACCGTGCAACCTGAGGCCAGTGTTCACTCTGCTTTCTCTGAGGATACCTTGGAGGTATTCACATGTGGAGAGGGCCAGGTGAGGGGCAGGCGCACAGACTGGGCAGCCAGGGAGCAGACAGAGGGCCAGTGGCTCACAGAGGGAGTGGATGGGGCTTACCCTGTTGTCTTCGGTTTCCACCGTGACCTTCCCGTCCTGGGTGCTCTTAATTCTCCCCTTGGCATACTCTTCCTTAGAGTCAACCACGAAGCAATAGGTTTTGGCATCAAAGGGCTGGTTCTGGGCCTCGATCCTCTCCTTTTCCGACTTCCGGAGGAAGGGAGCGGCGATGCCGAACACTTCCATTTCGGTGTCACTACTCATGATGCTGGCTGGAGGATGAACCCACCAGGTCAGCCCCCTATCCCTGACTCCAGCCCTGCCCCCCTGGGAGCCCACCAGAGTGGGCCAGGAGCATCTGATTTTTCCCATCCACCCCCTGGGAAAAATCAAATTCACACTTATTGTGCCGACTCTGTGCAAAGGGCACGGAGTGGATGCCACCCAAGCTCCCCCATCCGGCGGGGCTCAGAGGGGTGAAGGAACCCGAAGGAGGGGGCAGCTCTTGGGACTCAGTTTCTTTTTCTGAAAAGCCCAGGTGTTGCCAAGTGGAAATTTAAAAATGAACACCATCAGAAATAAACACCATTCTTCAAAGAGAGTGTGCTAAATGGCAAGCAGCTAAGGAACTTGGGGACTGTTTCGATTCAAGGTGGCCACCTCTTCATACAAGGAAACTGGCTTTTGCTTCCTTCGGTTCTGTTCTGAGAACAGAGGTGGCATCTGACTTCAGCATCTCCCCAGCCTGCCCTGTCCTGGCCTAAGGTCCTCTCCAATCCACCCTGTCCTGGTCTAAGCTCCACAGGCTCTTGCCCCCCAGGCCACTGGAAGCGGGAGGAACTGGACCCTGGAGACTTCTGAGCCAAGGGACCCAACCCGCTTCCTCACCTGAGAGTCACACCCACAGGACGACAGCAGCAGCAGCAGCCGTGGAAATCAGACCTGCGGCAAATATGCAAAAAGAGAGCTCAGGACACCTGATAGTGTAGTTCAGTTCTGAATCGGGTCTTGAATTAACCAAATAAAAGGAAAGACTAATAACTTAAAAAGAGTCTTACCCCGGAGACAGGCTGGAAGAGCAGATGGGATGTGACCCTCAAGTGATACATAAAGGTAGTCAGAGCCCCCAGGTGCCCCCAAACCTGGCTCCCACCAGCCCACTAGCACACCCTCGTCAGTCTGCATGCAGTGCCTCTCTTTCAGAACGAGGCAGGAAGGACAGCATCTCTGTGGAAAAGGCCTGTGGTTCCAGGCTAGGATCAGGCCCCCTCTGACTTCTGCGAACGGGCAGAAGTCTCAAATTGGCAAACTGACACAAGCCATTGAGGCCTTGAGATCAGGGACAGCTGCTCGCCAGGCACACAGAGCAGGCGGGGAAGGTGAGGGTGGGAGCGGGGCCGGGACTCCACAGCCTCCGCACAGACCAGAGAGGAAGAGGGGGTCGTCAGGCCACACCGACAGGCCGAGGTCCGGGGAGCATCCAGAGGGATCCTGCCCAAGGGGGCCCTTGAAGACAAAGTCAGGGGCAGCTCAGGGAGGAGGAAGTGGGGTGCAGGAGGTGGAGACCCAGCTCCACCTGTAACTAACCTCACCACAGCCAGTTGTGGTCCTCCGAGCCACACACGGAAGAGAGCTGTGCGGGGCACCCAGACTCCTCCACCCACAGCAGCGCCAGGGGGCTGCCGCTGTGGCTTTTATAGCCTGTCCCCCCACCACTCACTCCTGCTCTATATTTGGAAAGGGAATGACCGATGCCATGAGCTGAAGGCCAGCTCCCTTCCTCACGTTTTTTTTGCTGTTGCCAAGGGCGAGGTATATATAGAAATGAGCAGGATCCATAACCATTCTCCAGCTGGAGAAAGCTGGAAGTTTGAGATGCCTTTCTCTGAACCTGGGGCCGGGGTGTCTTCACTCAGCGCGAGGGGTAGCCTTGTCGGGGTCCTGCCTAAACTCCATCCTGCAGGCGCCACATGCTTGAAAATCAGGGTGCATTCTGGGGACAGAAACCTCGTCCTGTGGGGAAAAGGAGTGTAACTTGAGGACAGAAAGACGAAAACCTCTTGGCACTTTGGGCAAGACTTTTGTCACAACACAGGGTTGTGACAGAATTGTGTGACTGTAAAACTTGTGCCAGGAATGATAACAACAATTATAATCCTCCTCCTCCTCCTTTCACTGTGTAACTTTCTGTCTCATTAGTGTCATTGTTAATTTAATCCTTTCTTAAGTGCCAGTAGGACCAACAAGCAAATTAATGACAGGGAGCCACCCCGCCAGACAGTATCCACAGCAACAGCTGCTTGAGGACCTGTTGTTATTAAGATACATGACCAATTAGGAAAGACCAGCTGCTGGCCAGGGTGGGGCTTAGGGGGTGGCATGCCTGCAGAGAAACGGGGGGATGGGAGGAGAGGGTCCAGCAAGCGTGGCTCTTTCTAAATCAGGGTTGAAGGAACAAAGCTGGGAGACCAGAGGTACGGCTGAAGCTCGGCCCACTCCTGTCCGGCTTTATGTTGGCTTCTTTTCTCCCTACCTTTCCTGACAAGCCTTTGGGAGGGTGGCTGGTGGGCACCCCATGGTCATTAACTGTCACCAGTTCCCCCTTGAGAGGAGGAGCTGCCCCCTCCCAACACATAGCACTCGCGGAAGCAGAAGAGGTGCGGGCAGGGACGGGGCTGCAGGGCTGTGGACCCCAAGACACAGGGACATACGTTAATCGCCCACTGTATGCTGGCCCCAGTGCAGAGCACCTCAAAAGGGCACAAGAGGAAGGGAGACGCGGCCTTTACCCTTAGCAGTTCCCAGGATAATGGTGAGCTGACCGTTTTTGAGATTCAGGTGATTTTAGGTCAAAGCACACTTGGTGAACTGCCTGCTCTGTGAGGGCCAGGCAGGTGCGCGGCTGAAGGGAAAAAATACAGGAAGCCTGCACCCCTCAGCCTGCCATGGGCTCATGGCGTGTGCACCCCCACCTCCCTGCTCCAGCTGGGCAGAGACTCCCATGCCTAGAGACCCTCCTCGTCCAAGAGGACAGCCCAATGCTCCTAAAGGGTCCATCTGTAGGGGGTGGTCTCCTTGGGTCCCGTCCTGCCTTCCCAGTGACACGTCAGAGTCCACGTCTTTGTCCACTGGCTGGCCCTCTCCTTGGGAGGCCTGGTCAGGACAGGTACAGGTCAGCTGCGGAGCAGAGGTGTGAGCCAGCCCTGTGGGCTGGGGGACAGTGTGAGGGGCCCTGTCCACACCTCAGGCATTGGCGGAGCAGGGCAGCCTCGAGCAGGGGTGGTGCCGGTGGTCCCTCCCTGCCACCTGAGCAGAATCAGGCTCAGTTTGCTCTTCACAGCTTCCTGTCACCAATTTACCTGTCTCTCTGTATAACCACTTCCACACCCAGCTCTGGGAAACTGCTAGGATGTTTTCCGTACAGGGTGTGAGTTCCTTGTAAAACAGTCCCAGGCCACATTAACTGAACCCAGCTCTAGCTCCGAGATGCTCCTGGCCTCCTCCAGGTTTTGCAGGTCACGTAGCCTGTCTCCCTCTCTGCATCACGCTCCTTCCTCATGCAGGTAGAGAGTGTTCAGCTTGGAGGTCTCACAGGCGGCTGGCTGATCAAGCTTCTTTTGCTCAGGAGGAGCTGGGAGGCAGGAGGGGCAGAAGGAATGCCTGAGGGCACAGGAGGAGGCTCAGAGTCAGGCAGAGAGCCCTGCTCTCTGGAAACCCCAAGGATGGAAGTGACAACAAAGCTGCAGCAGAGAGCACAGTTCTAAAACCAGGCGTCAGGGATCAAAATGTACGGCCGTTTGGGGACTTCCGTGGCGGTCCATGGGTTGGGACTCTGTGCTTTCACTGCTGAGGATGCAGGTACAATCCCTGGTCAGGGAACTGAGATCCTGCAAGCTGCACGGTGTGGCAAAAAAAAAAAAAAAAAGCACAGCCATTTGGAAACTTACCTGTTGGAGGAAAGAACTGCACAGATAGCAGCAGCTGCAGGCTGTGGAATTTTGGAGTCAGAGGGGCTGGGGTGTGAATCCCACAGCTCACCCTCTGGTTCACTGTGTGATGGCGGGCATTGTGCCTAACTTCTCTGAGCCTCTGTTTTCTCACTGTGATATGGGGGTGAGGGCTCCCCAGAGGGCTCAAGGTAAAGAATCTGCCTGCTGATGCAGGAGCCACTGGTTTGATCCCTGGGCTGGGAAGATCCCCTGGAGGAGGAAATGGCAACCCACTCTAATATTCTTGCCTGGAAAATTCCATGGACAGAGGAGCCTGATGTCCAGGGGGTCGTAAAGAGTCGAACATGACTGAGCACAAAGATGGGGACAATACGGTTGCCTTGCAGACTGGTTATGTGCATTCAATAGGATGATGAGACGTCAGGCACACCCGGTGCTGTGTTTTGCACATTGCAGATTTTACGTTTCGTTTTCTATCTGAAGGTTTCCACGTGTTACACACAGTACTACTGGTTATCTTGGTGTCGTTGAGTAGATCACATTAAATATGTTTTACTGAGGTGAGCAGGGAGAAGGGACATGTGTGTGTGTGTTTTAAAAGATTTCCATCCAAAGAAGGATACATCTTAGAGAAGGAGCCTCGGGATGCTGAAACAGGCCGCTTTCAGGGCTAACTGGCCCTGCGGCTGGTGTGAAACTCTTCTCTGATCAGCGGGGGACGGATGGCATAGCAGTGTATTATTAGCCAACTTTACGGGAACAGGAGGAGGCCTTGTTCCTGCGGCCATCACCCAGTGAGAACCAACCTGCCCAGCCTGGACGGAGCACCGCATCTACTCCTGGGTACGCTGGAAGAGCGTGCTGTGTGTCTCCAGAACGCAGGCAGCTCTAGGGGCGCTACCTGGAGAGCGAGCAGCTGAGTCCCCTCCCCAGATGCCGGCTTCCTCCTGGGGGGTTTCCCTCCACTCCTGTGTGATGTCTGCTCTACATGTGGACACGGGGCTCCTCGGGGTGGCGCCTGGTCAGACTAGGAAGTCAGCCTCAGGAGCAGATGCCTCTGAAGTCAGGTGCCTTCTCCACATCCCACTTGAGGTGGGTCAGGTGTCACTGGAAGCAGTGAAGTCAGTTATTCTGAGCTAAGACCCTTCCCCACCCCTGAGGTGAAGGGCAGGGTCCCGAACTGTTGTCCAGAACCCCAGGTGGAAATTAAAGCTAAGAGGGCCCATAATACTCCTTTAATTCTATTCAACAAACACCCACTTTCCCCACCTTTCCATTATGCACAGTGTCAAACACACGGAGAAAATGAAGCACGGTATTGAACGTCCAGGGTAACACTGCAGCTGGATCGGATATCAAAGCTGTGCTACAACCACCTCACTAACTACACGAGAGGAGTTTGGGGAGTGGATGGTTCTAGAATTATGACATGAGCCAGAAGTTTGTGAAGTCCATCAGAGCAAACTTCTTGAAAATGTCAAACCTCAATCTGTAGGTGAAAGGATGAGCATGCGTGCTCCAACTCTTTGCGACCCTGTGGACTGGAGCCTAACTGGCTCCTCTGTGTGTGGGATTCTCCAGGCAAGAACACTGGAGTGGGATGCCACTTCCTCCTCCAGGGGGTCTTCCTGACTCAGGGGTCAAACCTGCGTCTCTTGCATTGGCAGATTCTTTACCACTTAGCCACCAACAGCTGCTGCTAAAAGGGAGCCAGGTAAAGAGAGGATTCCGTGCATGCCGAAAGCCAGAGGAGAGGACTAAAGATGAGAGTGAGAGAAGGTTTGAGAGACAGTTCCTGGCAAAGAAGAGATGAGCCCCGTGCCTGAGGTGGGGCAGCCACAGCCGCTGTCAAGAGTCTGCGTGTGATTCAGAAGATTGATGGGCCCTTGTGGTTGGCAGACTGGAGCAACATGATGGAAGCAGGGAAGAATGCTTTGAGAGGGACAGGAGAAGACAGGCATTCCAAGGGAAAGGGGGTTAGAAAGAGAAAGCATGACCCAGGGCTTTGCCAGGGGATTTGGGGGCAGAAACGAAGAGTAGCTCATGTGGTCTGAACAATGTTATAGAGAAGGAGACACGAAAACTAGTCCACCTGGTGCACAGGAGTGTGGAAGGTAAAGGTCAAAGGTCACCTCTGGAAGGACATGGAGAACAAACAGCTCCATGATAATAGAGAACTTGGAAGAAAGGTGGTAATCTGAGGCGTGTTAGTTGATTACTTTAAGTCATAACCCTTAAATTGAAGAATAGCACTGACTTTTCATTTAAAGTTGTGTTGTGTTTTTCAAGAGAAAGGACCCAAATAAACAAAATAAGAAATGAAAGAGGAGAAATAACCAATCCTGCAGAAATACAAAGATGCCATAAGAGAATACAATGGGTGAAGATATCCCCACAAACTTGACAACCTAGAGATGGATACAGTTCTAGAAATTTATAGCCTGCAAAGCTGAATCAAGAAGAAATTGAACAGACCCATCACTGGAGGGGAAATAGGATCTGTAATTTTAAAAACTCCCTGTGAAAACAACAAAACTCACTGCAAACAAAAGTCTAGGGCTGGGAAGCTTCACTGGGGAATTCCACCAAACATACAAAGAAGAATGTACATCCGTCCTTCTCAAGCTCTTCCAGAAGATTGAAGAGGAGGGAACTTTCCCAAGGACTCCTATGAAGCTCCTGTCTCCCTGATACAAAACCAGACAAAAACACCAGGAGAAAAGAAAATTACAGGCCACTGTTTGATGAATAGAGATGGAAAAAATCCTCAACAAAATACTGACAAACCTAATTCCACAACACATAATAAAAGTGATCACACACCAGGATTATCCTAGGGTCACAAGGATTCATCCTAGGGTCACAAGTATGGTTCAATATACACCAAAAAATGTGAACAAAAGAAAAGACAAAACCCACATGATCATCTCAATAGATGCAAAAAAAACATCTGATGAAAGTCAATGTCCATTCATGATAAAAACCCTCACCAAAGTGGGTATAGAGGGAACATATCTCAATACAATAAAAACTTTTTACGATAAACCCACAGTCAACATAATACTCAATGATGAAAAGCTGAAAGTGTTCCTGCTAACATCTGGAACAGGACAAGGATTCTGACCACCTCTATTTAATATAATACTATAAGTCCTAGCTACAGCAACTAGATAGGAAATAAAATGGATCCAAGTTGGAAGAGAAGAGGTATTATATCATATATATAAAACTCTGAAGATCCCACACAAGACTATTAGAACTGATAAACAAATTCAGCAAGGTAGCAGGACACAAGATTAACAGTCAGAAATCTGCTTCTTTATACCAGTAATGAAATACCAGAAAGATAAAATGAGAAGACAGTCCCTTTTAAAATCATATAAGAAGACATCCAGGAATAAACCTGACCAAGGAGGTGAAAGACATTTTTACACTGAGAATAAAACATTGATAAAGGAAACTGAAGATGACTCAAAGAAATGGAAGGCTATTTCATGCTCTTGGATTGGAAGAACTAATACTGTTAAAATGGGCCTACTACCCAAAGCAATCTATGGATTTAATACCATCCCTATCAAATTACCCATGACATTTTTCACAGAACTAGAACAAACAGTCCTAAAGTTTAAATGGAACCACAAGAGACCCAGAATTGCCAAGGCAATCCTGAGAAAGAAATGAAGAAATCAGGAGGCATAGCTCTCCCAGACTTCAGACGATACTTCAAAGCTACAATAATCAACACAGCATGATACTGGCACAAAAACAGATACTTACCTCAATGGAATAGGATAGGGAGCTCAGAAGTTAACCCACACACTTATGGTCAATCTTCAACAAAGGAGGCAAGAATACATAATGGAGAGAAGACAGTCTCTTTAGCAAGTGATGCTGGGAAAGCTGGACAGCCATATATAAATTGATGAAGGTAGAACACTCCCTCACACCATACACAAAGATAAACTCAAAATGGCTTAAAGACTTAAATATAAGACATGACACCATAAAACTCCTGGAAGAGAACATAGGCAAAACATTCTGACATAAATTGTAGCAGTATTTTCTGAGGTCAATTTCTCAAGGCAAAATAAATAAAAGCAAAAATAAACAAATGGGACCTAATCAGATTTATAAGCTTTTGCACAGCAAAGTAAATCATAAACAAAAATATAACCTACAGGATAAGACAAAATACTTGCAAACAATACAATTGACAAGAGCTTAATTTATAAAATATAAAACAGCTCATACAGCTCAATATCACAAGGTCTCAAATAACCTAATCAAAAAACAGACAGAATATCTAAACTGACATTTCTCCAAAGAAGACACACAGAGGGCCAACAGGCACATAAAAAGATGTTCAACATCACCAATTACTAGAGAGATGCAAATCAGAACTCCAGTGAGGTGGCCCCTCACACTGGTCAGAATGGCCATCATCAAAAAGTCTACAAATAACAAACGTTGGAGAGGGTGTGGAGAAAAGAGAACCCTACTACACTGTTAGTAGGAAAGTAAACTGGTGCAGCCAATATGGAGGGTCCTTAAAAAACTGAAAACAGAGCTAGCATATGATCCACCAATCCTACTCCTAGACATGGACCTGGACAACACTGGAATTCAGAAAGATACATGCTCCCCAGTGTCCACAGTAGTGCTATTTACAGTAGCCAAGACATGGAAGCAACCTAAGTGTCCATTGACAGACAAATGGATAAGGAAGATTCAGTACATCATGCACAATGGATGGTTAGCCACACAAAAGAACGAAACAGCGCCACTTGCAGCAAAACGGATGGACCTAGAGATTATCATAGTGAGTGAAGTAAGTTAGACAAAGACAAATATCATATAATATCACGTACATGTGGCATCTAAAAAAAATGATACCAACGAACTTATTTATAAAACAGAAAAAGACTCATATACATAGAAAACAAACCTGTGGTTATCAATGGAGAGAGGTGGGAGAGGAATAGTTTAGGAGTTTACGATTAATAGATACACTCCACTCTAAATAAACAACAAGGACCTGCTGGATAGCATGGGGAACAATATTCAGTATCACAATATTCAGTATCTTGTACTAACCTATAATGGAAAAGAATCTGAAAAATAAGTATGTGTATATATATCTGAATCACTTTGCTGTATATCTGAAACTAACAACATTCTAAATCAACTATACCTCAATAAATAAAAAATAGAGTTGTGCTTCTCAAATATTTAGCTGTACCTTAGAATCATACAAGGAACTTTCAAAAAAAATAAATTTTGCATAACCAATCGGAAGATATGACCTCCTATGGAAGAAAGGACTCCTTTAGCAGCAAATAAAATACTAAAGAACAAATTTAACAAGATATGGGCAAAACCTTAAAATAATACAAAAAGACAAATGTGTAGGATGATTCAACATTGTGACCCCATGGACTGTAGCCTTCCAGGCTCCTCTGTCCATGGGATTTTCCAGGTAATAGTATTAGAGTGGGTTGCCATTTCCTTCTCCAGGGGATCTTCCCAACCCAGGGATTGAACCCAGGTCTCCTGCATTGTAGACAGACGCTTTACCATCTGAGTCACCAGGGAAGTCCCTTTATAAAGATTCCAGTTATATTCAAATTAATATATGAGTTTAATGCAATCTCAATAAAAAATATCAACTTTTTTCTGGAGCTATATAGGTAATTCTAAATTTCATGCATACAAAGTAAAAAAAAAAACAAAACCCTAAAAACAGAAAAGGACATCCTATCAGAGATCTGATATCCTATCAGGTTTTAAAACATACATGATAAAGTCTACATAATACAAAAGGTTGTATTGATGCTTGAAGAGACAGACTGAGCAAAGGAACATACTAGAAAGGCCAGTAAGAGGCCTAAATACATTTGGAAATTTGATTCAGGATGAAGGGGGCATCTCAAGTCATCAGAGCAAAGATAGATTCCTTAATGAGTGGCAGAGTGACAACTGGATGGCCATTTGGAAAAAGACAAATTTGGATCCATACCTCATTCTACACACATACCACATATTAAACAACGAGTGTATCACACCCAAGTGTAAAGAAATGAAACGAGTACTGAAAGAAAACATGGGTGAATTCCTTTCCAATTTTGGGGTGGGAGAGGCCAACTCTGACTCAAAATTCAGAGCTGTAAAAAAAATTAAAGACATCATCATAGCAAGGAACAAGAACTCCATGGCAAAAAAAAAATAGTAATAATAATAACAAAGGACAAATCAGGAGAAAATATTTGCAATTTCCATCAGAAAAGCCAATGTCTTTAATATATAAATAATTTTTAAAAGCTAAGAAAAGGATTTTTTGAAAATCCTCAGATGGAAATAAGTAGCAAGTAAACAAGTAGAAAACTCACATAAAAAGATATACAGGTGGTCTTTAAATGTGTGAAAAAATGCTCATCATTATTTCAAGAGAAAAGCAAATTAAAACCACAATTTCTCACTAATTAGAATGGAACAAATCCAAACGCTGCGCAAAACATTCTGTTGGCAAGCTGTGATAAAACACACACTCCTAATTTTCTAGTGGGTGAAAAATTGCGTTAGCAACTGCTGTGGAGGGGAATTTAGGGGGAAAAAAAAACACCTAAATATGCAGTTTCTCTTTGACTTATCAAACCACTTCTAGGAATCAACTCCTAAGAGGTATGTCCACAAATACTAAAACACTGCAAGTGCTGGGTTGTCTCCTGTGGCACTATTATTACAGCAAAACATTAAAAGTAGCCCAAATATTGATCAGTAGAAAGCTTATTGAACACATTATGCTCTGTCCTCATGGTAGAATATGTGGCTTTATGGAGAGGCAGCCATGGAAAAGAAGAACTTCCCTCGTGGTCCAGGGGTTAGGAATCGACCTGCCAATGCAGGGGACGCAGGTTCTGTGTCTGGCTTGGGAAGACTCCACGTTCTGCAGAGCAGCGAAGCCCGAGAGCAGAAACCTCTGAGCCCATGAGCTGCAACAAGAGAAGTCACTGGAACAAGGAAGCCGTGCGCCGCAGCTGAAGAAAGCCCACACACAGCAGTGAAGGCCCAGCCAGCCAGAAATAACTTTCTAATGAGTTAAAAAAAATTAGAATGAACTCCATACACTGAGATGGAGTCATTTCTAGGATATATTGTCTGTGAAAAAAGGAAGGTCCAGAACATTGTATACAGAATTCTAGCTTTTGTGTAAGAAAGCAGATATAAGAATATCTACATGTATTTACTCATTTTTTGCAAAAAGAAACCTAAGAAATATAAATCAGGAACTAAAAAAATAGTTCCCTACACTCCACAGAGAACGAATGGAAACTGTATACTTTCTTACGTGGTTTAACTTCTAAACCATACCAATCACTTATTCAAAAATAATTTTTAAGATAAAGGAAGGAAAAAGGCAATTCCTAAAATCAAATTTATAAAAGCACAAATAAACCCAATGCATATCAAATTAATAACATAGCCACACTTGCTGCTGCTGCTGCTAAGTTGCTTCAGTTGTGTCCAACCTAGTGATGCCACCCAACTATCTCATTCTCTGTCATCCCTTCTCCTCCCACCCTCAATCTTTCCCAGCATCAGGGTCTTTCCAATGAATAGGCTCTTCACATCAGGTGGCCAAAGTATTGGAACTTCAGCATCACCATCATTCCTTCCAATGAATATTCAGGGTTGGCAGAACAGATTAGAATGGAAAGTAGTAATCATTATGAAACCTACTTAAAAATACTTCACTTTCATGTCTATAATGAGAAATTCTAGTTAAAACTATAATGGGTACATTTTTCATTGGTAAGATAGAAAGATCCAAATCAGTGCTAATGCACACTGCTGTTGGGGTTGGAGAGAAGTAGAGATGAGTCACATTATAGGGGATGGTGATGCAAATTGGTACAACCTTCTGGAGAGTCATTTGGCCATACTCTATTCTGTCAGCACTGGTAATGTATGTGCCCTCTGACTGAGGAATTCAAATTCACACAGACATTTTAGCAGACAGGCATACCTTGGGGATAGTTCAAGTTCACAATAAAGCAAATACCTCAATAAAGTGAGGCAAACAATATTTTTTATTTTTCCGGTGCATGAAAGTTATGATTACACTTTATTTTTACATCACACGGTGCGTGAGTGTGCCATAGCAATATGTCTCTTAAAAAAAAAAATGTACAGGGCTTCCCTGGTGGCTTGGTGGTAAAGAATCCCCCTGCCAATGCAGAAAACGCGGATTCTTATCTCTAGTTCAGGAAGATCCCACATGTCACAGAGCAACTAAGCCTGAGCACCACAACTACTATGACTGTGCTCTAGAGCCCAGCAGCTGCAATTACTAAGCCCATATGCCCACAACTACTTAAGTCCACACACCAAGAGCCCATTCTCTGCAAGAAGAGAAGCCATTGCAATGAGAGAAGTGCAAACACCACAATGAGAAAATAGCCCTTGCTCACCTCAATACCTCAAGGGCTGTTGCTGCAGTCCTTACAGCAACAAAGACCCAGTAGTGCCAAAAATACATGAAATAAATATTTTTTAATGTACAAAGCTTAATCAAAAATACTTTTCTGCTAAATATGCTAACCATCATTTGAGCCTTCGGAGATTTGTAATCTTTTTAATAGTAACATCAAAGGTCACTATCACAGATAATCATAAAAATATAATAGTAATAAAAATTGAAATACTGCAAGAAATACCAAAATGTGACTCAGAGACATGAAGTGAGCAAATGCTGTTGGAAAAATGTCGCTAACAGACTTGCTCTACACTGGGCTGCCCCAAACCTTCAACTTGTATTTAAAAAAAAAAAAAAAGCAGGGAGCAATATCTTTGAGTACTACGTGAACCGTGAACTCCCTGATGTTTAAGCTGGTTTTAGAAAAGGCAGAGGAACCAGAGATCAAATTGCCAACATCCGCTGGATCATGGAAAAAGCAAGAGAGTTCCAGAAAAACATCTATTTCTGCTTTATTGACTATGCCAAAGCCTTTGACTGTGTAGATCACAGTAAACTGTGGAAAATTCTGAAAGAGATGGGAATACCAGACCACCTGACCTGCCTCTTGAGAAATCTGTATGCAGGTCAGGAAGCAACAGTTAGAACTCAACATGGAACAACAGACTGGTTCCAAATAGGAAAAGGAGTACGTCAAGGCTGTATATTGTCACCCTGCTTATTTAACTTCTATGCAGAGTACATCATGAGAAATGCTGGACTGGAAGAAACACAAGCTGGAATCAAGATTGCTGGGAGAAATATCAATAACCTCAGATATGCAGATGACACCACCCTTATGGCAGAAAGTGAAGAGGAGCTAAAAGGCCTCTTGTTGAAAGTGAAAGAGGAGAGTGAGAAAGTTGGCTTAAAGCTCAACATTCAGAAAACGAAGATCATGACATCTGGCCCCATCACTTCATGGGAAATAGATGGGGAAACAGTAGAAACAGTGTCAGACTTTGTTTTTTTGGGCTCCAAAATCACTGCAGATGGTGACTGCAGCCATGAAATTAAAAGACGCTTACTCCTTGGAAGAAAAGTTATGACCAACCTAGATAGTATATTCAAAAGCAGAGACATTACTTTGCCAACTAAGGTCCGTCTAGTCAAGGCTATGGTTTTTCCTGTGGTCATGTATGGATGTGAGAGTTGGACTGTGAAGAAGGCTGAGCGCAGAAGAATTGATGCTTTTGAACTGTGGTGTTGGAGAAGACTCTTGAGAGTCCCTTGGACTGCAAGGAGATCCAANCCTAGATAGTATATTCAAAAGCAGAGACATTACCTTGCCGACTAAGGTCCGTCTAGTCAAGGCTATGGTTTTTCCTGTGGTCATGTATGGATATGAGAGTTGGACTGTGAAGAAGGCTGAACGCCGAAGAATTGATGCTTTTGAACTGTGGTGTTGGAGAAGACTCTTGAGAGTCCCTTGGACTGCAAGGAGATCCAACCAGTCCATTCTGAAGGAGATCAGCCCTGGGTTTTCTTTGGAAGGAATGATGCTAAAACTGAAGCTCCAGTACTTTGGCCACCTTATGCGAAGAGTTGACTCATTGGAAAAGACCCTGATGCTGGGAGGGATTGGGGACAGGAGGAGAAGGGGACGACCGAGGATGAGATGGCTGGATGGCATCACGGACTCAATGGACGTGAGTCTGAGTGAACTCCGGGAGTTACTGATGGATAGGGAGGCCTGGCGTACTGCGATTCATGGGGTCGCAAAGAGTCGGACATGACTGAGCGACTGAACTGAACTGAACTGAACTCCTCCTTGGAAGGAAAGTTATGACCAACCTAGATAGCACGTTGAAAAGCAGAGACATTACTTTGCCAACAAAGGTCCATCTAGTCAACATCTAGTCAAGGCTGTGTTTTTTCCAGTGGTCATGTATAGATGTGAGAGTTGGACTGTGAAGAAAGCTGAGTGCTAAAGAATTGATGCTTTTGAACTGTGGTGTTGGAGAAGACTCTTGAGAGTCCCTTAGACTGCAAGGGGATCCGACCAGTCCATCTTAAAGGAGATCAGTCCTGGGTGGTCAGGACTGATGCTGAAACTCCAATATTGGCCACCTTATGCAAAGAGCTGACTCATTTGAAAAGACCCTGATGCTGGGAAAGATTGAGGGCATGTGGAGAAGGGGACGACAGAGGATGAGATGGTTGGATGGCATCATCGACTCAATGGACATGGGTTTGGGTAAGCTCTGGGAGTTGGTGACAGACAGGGAGGCCTGATGTTCTGTGATTCATAGAGTCACAAAGAATTGGACATGGCTGAGAGACTGAACTGAGCTGATGATTAATGAAATCTAAACCAAGAGTGATTTATTGAAGGTCTTTGTACAGATGATATGATTATTTATACAAAAAATTGAGAAGCATTGATAGAAAAATTATTGGAAATTAAAAAAAACAATTTCTGAAGATAGAAAATGGAAGGACAAATTTTTTTCTACAAGGAATATAGAAAGGACAAATTATTTCAACACAGTAAATTGAAAGGACAGAGAAATTGTTAAAAGTAAAACTAATTTCTGAAGTCTTTCTGATATAAAATACTCCATAAAACCTCTTTTAGTTCCGTGTATCAACTTGAAATAATTAGAAATTTTTACTTGTGTTAGTTCTCAGATGTGGGAAGTACCAATATGCATGCTAGTCCTTACAGTAAGAGGTGGAGTCTGTTTTCCTTTCCAGTGAATCTGGTTGTCCTCATGGTGTAAGTTGGCAGAAACGATGACATGCCAATTCCAGACTAAACATTTAAGAGAGGTGGCACATTGTTCTTTTTCTCNAATCACTGCAGATGGTGACTGCAGCCATGAAATTAAAAGGTGCTTACTCCTTGGAAGAAAAGTTATGACCAACCTAGATAGTATATTCAAAAGCAGAGACATTACTTTGCCGACTAAGGTCCGTCTAGTCAAGGCTATGGTTTTTCCTGTGGTCATGTATGGATGTGAGAGTTGGACTGTGAAGAAGGCTGAGCGCAGAAGAATTGATGCTTTTGAACTGTGGTGTTGGAGAAGACTCTTGAGAGTCCCTTGGACTGCAAGGAGATCCAACCAGTCCATTCTGAAGGAGATCAACCCTGGGATTTCTTTGGAAGGAATGATGCTAAAACTGAAGCTCCAGTACTTTGGCCACCTCATGCGAAGAGGTGACTCACTGGAAAAGACCCTGATGCTGGGAGGGATTGGGGGCAGGAGGAGAAGGGAACGACGGAGGATGAGATGGCTGGATGGCATCACGGACTCAATGGACGTGAGTCTGAGTGAACTCCGGGAATTGGTGATGGACAGGGAGGCCTGGCGTGCTGCGATTCATGGGGTCGCAGAGTCGGACACGACTGAGCGACTGAACTGAACTGAACTGAATATCTGTGAAGCACAATGAAGTCAAGAACAGTAAAATGAGAAATGCATTAGGCCTCTAAAAAATCACCTCATTAACGTCACACAAGATTCTTTAAAGGCTCTCATTACTAAGGAAATCACGAAGCTTTTAGGAGTTCTCTGCCAAGTTCTGCACCTTTGGGCTCCCGACAGATCTCTGACTCTCTGGGCAGTCTTGACAGGGAAGAGGCCAGATAGTGAGAAAAGGGCTTTAAATCAGTGTGAACCAATACAGTATACTTACACATATATATGGAATTTAGAAAGATGGTAATGATAAACCTGTACACAAGACAGCAAAAGAGACACAGATGTATAGAACAGCCTTTTGGACTCTGTGGGAGAGGGAGAGGGTGGGATGATTTGGCAGAGTGGCAGTGTAACATGTATGATATCATAAGTGAAACGAATTGCCGGTCTAGGTTCGATGCAGGATGCAGGATGCTTGGGACTGATGCACGGGGATAATCCAGAGAGATGGTGTGGGGCGGGAGGGGGGAGGTGGGGGTCGGGATTGGGAGTCCATGTACACTTGTGGCTGATTCATGTCAATGTATAGCTAAACGAATACAGTATTGTAAAGCAAACAAACTAAAAAAAAAAAAATCAGTGTGAAAAGTACAGAGAAAGGATATTTTTCAGAATATGCAATGCTATTTGTCTCCTAGAACTATACCTACACACGTCTGTAATTGGTCCCTCGCCAATGGGAAACACCACCAAGACTTCAACTCTGTGAGGCTTGCCTAGTGCGTTCCCTGGCTGTACGGAATGGAATCTTTGAAAATGGCGTCCTCCTAAATATAATCCTTATGGGCGCGGCCATGTTGTTCTCTCGGTACCGTCCCTGAAGGAAAATGAACCGCGGAATAGACCAACGGACTTCATACGCCATGATAACTATTGGCAGACAGCGGCTTCCAAGGTGCTAGTGAGCATGCGCAACGTGCAAACACAGCCTCCCAAATCCTGACAGGAATTCGAATCGGAAGTGGCCCAGAGCGGCCATTTCGCTTCTGTTGTCAACTCTTCTAACCTGTGAATCGCCTGTGGGATGCTGAGGTGATTTGCAACATTAGCAATGGGGAAATCTGCGGGATCGATGAGGGGGAATCCGCTTGGTGTGAGTGATGTTGGGAATTGGGGGCCGAGTGATGGGGGTCTGCAGAGTGAGTGGTGGGGTTCTAGTGATGGGAGCTATAGAGTAAGTGGGGTTTTCTAATTTAATGCTTGATTTTCACTCTTTCTTGCCTTACTTCTGTATGTAAGTATTTTTGTAACTTGAATTCCAAGTGTACTTTAATATCAGATTTCATATTGTTGGCCCATGAAATTTGTTTATATGATAGTGAACATGGGTCTTAAGAGGGCCTTGGTATGGTACTGGGAACCACTTGGGGAAGTGATTCACTGCTTGGGGGACTGTAGGAGGCAATGACTGACTGGGAGCAGGAGCTTTGAGGGTCACATTGTAACACACTCAAGGGAGACAGTGATTGAGGGTGGATCTGTGAAATCAGTAAAGTGTTTGGGGTGCTAAGGGCAGCATTGGGAACCAGTTGATGGGAGACCTAGTGGGCCAGTGATGGAGGTTTGTGAAGCTGATTGATTTGCTTTCTGGGCAGTGAGTGTTGTCCTTTGGAAATGAATGAGTGGGTCAGTGTTGGTCTCAACTTGGGTCTCTGTGTGGACATGGTTAAAGATAAGTGATTGGGTGTTGAGCAAATCAATGATAGTTTCTTCCTGGGGTGCATTATTTGGAACCCTGTATTGGGGGTTATCTAATGGTGATTGGGAATCCTAGTACATGTCTGCAGGTTTTCCAAGTGAAGGTGGGATTCCATACATTGAATTTGAATTTTGTCAGAAAAGGCTGAGCTGTCTGTATTATGGATGGGCACTGAAATGGCCAGAACCTCAGTTCCGGACATGGGCTACTTGAAGCCTAAGCTTTCTGAAGGCAACAGGAAATGTAAACAGTGTTTCTGGAAATTGACTATGTAGAAGACCACATGGGATTGTGGCAACTGTGTGCAGTTTAAAATGAGGCAGACCTGGGACACCTCAGAATTCCCTTTGGAGACTGAGTGACCTTAAGGCAAATTAGGTAACAGCAGTCAGCTTCAGTTTTCCTCATCCACGAAATGGGTATGAAAGTGAAAGTCGCTCAGTTCAACTCTTTGCCACCCCATGAATTATACAATCCATGGAATTCTCTAGGCCAGAATACTAGAATGGGTAGCCTTTCCCTTCTCCAGGGGATCTTCCAACCCAGGAGTTGAACCAGGGTCTCCTGCACTGCAGGCAGATTCTTTACCAACTGAGCTATCAGGGACCCCCAAATGGGTATAATAATGATATTTAGCTGACAGGGTGTTGTGAGAATTACTCAAGGTATCTGATACCTGACTCAGCAACTTGCTGATTTTTATCCAGCAAGTAATGAAATAATTTTTATTTTTTATTGTTTATCATGTGCCTGGCAGGTTCTGAAGACTTGACAAACCTCATCTCATGGAAGTTTCTCAGTGCCTATGATAAATACCTTCCTCTTCATTTTGGAAACTGCCATAAAATAATCTCTCTCTTCTCATAGTTAAAAGGTGTGTCAGAGCTGCAGTTAAACTTTCATGAACTTTAATCCAAATCTTTTCCATCTTTTCTTATTTTTTACCCCAATAGATAGATTCCTGAGTTTTATTTACCCTCATGTTGTGAACACAGTGACTTTCACCTAATGGCCCTCAGAAATTCCTGTGGCATGGATATGAGATGAGTAACGATGTGGTTACTGCCTTTCCAGGATTTCCAGTGTCCCTCCAGAGCCCCTGGGTCAGGCCACATCACGGAAACTGCAGGATCTCCCTACACAGCTCAGGTTGACTCTTCCCAGCAGCTCTGATTGGAGCCTTCTGATGCCCACCCAGCTGCAGGCTCCTGGGAAGAGTGGAGTTGTCAGCAAGAGAGACCAAGAATTGAAGCCCAGAAGGGACATGCTTGCTGGCGCGAATTTGCCCCAGAGGCCCCAGGTCTTGGGTTTAGAGGAGCAGGATGTAGCGTGTGAGGTAAGCAGGAGCCATCCCCAGCCCAGGGGCAGTTCTCCGGAACTTGAGGGCAGACACAGGAAGCAGCAGACTCTGGACTCCCTGTGTCAAGACAATGTGGATTCTCCTGCGGAGAGCAGAGCACTGATAGCTAATGTTTCCTCATCCACAGGCACTGTGTCTTATAGAGGAAACTGAACTGACCGATGCAGGAGGATGTGTAGGAGAAGAGGGTTGGCCCTGGGGCAAAGGAAGAAGAAACCGTAGCTCCAGCCACAGGCCAGGAAATGCTGACTCCTTCCTGCTCAGCACAGGCATCCTTCACCCATATGTTCATCCTCCATCCACTGCTGGGTCTTTGCATTGTTTCAGCTGTTCCCCACCTGACTCCTCCTCACTGGAGATTGGCTGGTTTCTCCTCTGTCCTCAGAATTTACAGTCACAGAACAAGAACTAGCTTTTAAGGACTGTGTGGTTTTCCCTCTTTTAAAAGATGAATAAAAGTGCCCAGGAATAATGTAGATATTGATATTTGATAATTTGGAGTGAGAAGCAGGGTTCTTGGTTATACTCAAGATTTCCTGAAATTCCAAGTTGTTCTGTGTATTTCATGACCTTTCATGTGTTTTTAAAATAACAATGACCCACTCTAAGGACCTCATTAAATACTGTGTATCTCCAAATACAGACACATTTTGAGGTTCTGAGGATTAGGACTTCAGCATGTGAATGAGTGCGGCGGGGGAGTAGGGGGGCGGGCAGCACATTTCAGCCCATAATAGTGGCAAATACTGCCTTGTAGAAAAATGTATTTCATTTTGTGTTGGAGGTGGCTGAATTTTAAGAGCACTTCTTGTTCAGCTAAGGTGTTAAGATGCATGATATTTGGTTGGCCAAAAAGTTTGTTAAGAAACATATAGAAACCACAAACTTTTTGGCCAACCTAATCCTTATTAGCTTTGTTCTTATTTTAATATTTAAAATATTGTTTCCTTGCCCTGATTCTGATTTCATACAATATGAAACAAGTAGTTAGTAGGAAGCCATATATATCATGGTGAACTCATTAAGAACACATCCCTGTATGTAAGTTCACCAATGATGACTAATTCTCATTGAGCTGGGGTATGTTGTTATAGGGGTTAGTGTCTTTTGAGGATGTGACCATGGACTTCAGCAGGGAGGAGTGGCAGCAACTGGACCCTGCCCAGAGACACCTGTATCAGGATGTGATGCTGGAGATCTACAGCCACTTTTTCTCTGTGGGTGAGCACACCTGACCTGGGACTCTTGGATGGGCCTCCATGAGATGTCTCTCCTTCTTGTGGCATGATGTGGGACATCTGAAGAATGTAATCAGTTTGTCCTGGGCTTGTCCCAAATTGTTCATTCCTCTTGGTCATCTTTGAATGTTACTTTGTTCCTAATGAAAGGCATGTCAATGAAAGAACGCTTCATTGAATGACCCCTGAAGCCCAATGTATGTCTGCACGCTAAGTCACTTTAGTTGTGTCAGACTCTTTTTGACCCCATGAACTATAGCCCATCAGGCTCCTTTGTACATGGGATTCCCAGGCAGAATACTAGAGTGGGTTGCCATGCCCTTCTCTGAAGCCCAATACCACATCCTAATGCAATATCCTTTCTTATTCACAGGGTATCACATTCCCAAACCAGAGATCATTTTCAGGATTGAAGAAGGAAAGGAACCATGGATGAGGGAGATGGAAGTCTCATGTCAGAGGTATCACGGTGAGTGATTGTCAAGTCGTGTAGATCCATGAGGGGCCATATTCAACCTACCACACTTATCCATTACCCAATGGTTCAGCTTAGTTCAGTTCAGTCGCTCAGTCGTGTCTGACTCTTTGCAACCCCATGAATTGCAGCATGCCAGGCCTCCCTGTCCATCACCAACTCCCAGAGTTCACTCAGACTCACATCCATCACGTCCAGTGATGCCATCCAGCCATCTCATCCTCTGTCGTCCTCTTCTCCTCCTGCCCTCAATCCCTCCCAGCATCAGAGTCTTTTCCAATGACTCAACTCTTTGCATGAGGTGGCCAAAGTACTGGAGCTTCAGCTTTAGCATCATTCCTTCCAAAGAAATCCCAGGGCTGATATCCTTCAGAATGGACTGGTTGGATGGACTGGTTGGATATCCTTGCAGTCCAAGGGAATCTCAAGAGTCTTCTCCAACACCACAGTTCAAAAGCATCAATTCTTCAGGGCTCAGCCTTCTTCACAGTCCAACTCTCACATCCACACATGACCACTAGAAAAACCATAGCCTTGACTAGACGGATCTTAGTCGGTAAAGTAATGTGTCTGCTTTTGAATATGCTGTCTAGGTTGGTCATAACTTTTCTTCCAAGGAGTAAGCATCTTTTAATTTCATGGCTGCAGTCACCATCTGCAGTGATTTTGGAGCCCCCAAAAATAGTCTGACACTGTTTCCACTGTTCCCCAATGGTGGACACATGTTATTTCCTACTCCTTAAAACTAATGCTGCTATACATTATTTTGTAATGTATGGCATTAAGGCTAATGCTGCCATACATTATTTTATAAATGTTCCATAGGGGCCAACATAAGAATTAATCAGAGGTGAATAGTCAAGGGGGATTGCCTGATCACTGGATATGACTACACTTAATCCAACTAAGTTAATAATTTTTACATCTTGCTTGCCAATATATATAATATTTATCAAATTTCTCATTTATGGCCCATGTTATGATAGAGCTGTTTTCATTTTTCTGGAACAGAGCATCTCATCATATCTGTTATCTGATTGGATTTTCTGTCTGTATGTTGCTTTTGTCATCTCATTTTATCCCTTTGTGGAATTTCCTGAAGGCCTTTTTATTTGTCCTCTGAACTCATTTTTTTCTGCACTGAATCCTTCTTTATCCCTGATTGTGGTGCCTCCAACTTGGGCCCCTGTACTTCCCTCTGGTCATCCCTTCATAGAGGAATTACTTTAAAGGACCCTTCTATTCTCAACACTTAAGGCCTAAGTTTTTTTCCCCTGATGATCCTTTATCAGTGCCTCCAGTCCCTATGCCTAAACCATGTTCTCTTATTTAGCTTCATGGTGGACAGTTCCTGTGGGTTGTCTCATTTCCTTTAAGGAAATCAAAAATTGGAATCATTACACACATCAGAAATTCTTCTCACCTTATACATTTTGTCCAGAAGATTCTTCTGTTTCTTGGCTCTCCCATCTTAGTCTTCTAACTTGTTATTTTAGGAATTCTACTATATATATATATTTAAAAGCACAGTTTAGTTGACTCTTTTTCTTAATTCCAGGGGTATCACCATAAACCAGCTATTTTCTCATGCTTGGGTTATTTTGTTCCTAATGGGATTTGTGGATTCCCAGACATCATGAGTCTAGTCAAGATGACATTGATAGATTATTCCAAAGATTGATTTATTTCTTTTTCTCAGATTTTAATGCTATATATATATATATATATACACACACACACACATACATACACATACATACCTACTAAAAATGGTAAAAATAAAGAGCATTCTAATTTTTTTTTAAAAAAAGTGATAGATGACTGAGGTTTGGGAACAGGACAGGGGTCTGGGATACAGTTTATCCAAGTGATTGAAAGGGAAAACAAAACAAGATGTGACAGTCTTAACCATACTCAGTATTTAAATCTCTGATAGGATAAAGTAATGTAAAATTCAGCCACCTTTTTTAAAAGAATCTGTTGTGTCTTATGTTCTTACTAGTAAACTGGATGATCAGTGACTCCTTTCTTAACCAAAAAATGGTATATTGAGTAGCATAAAGCTGAAAGTTATAACAGAGAGACCAAGGTCCAGTATAATGATTTCCAGAATAATTCTCCCCCTATAAAACACTTCTAAAAGTCAGTTCAGCAGGAAGCCTTATGTTTTGTATTCATTCAGGTGTTGAAGTTTTTCTCTTGTCATTGCAGTACCATCTTTTATGATGCTGTCAATCTTTGGGAATGAGCATATTGCAACCAAAGCCAGGTTCTACTAGGCAGAAAAGGGGTGGAGGGTACTGAGAAACTGTGATGGGTTTCTCTGACTAGAAGTAGTGCACAGTGTTGTATGCCCATTTCGTCAGCAAAAACAGTCTCACCGTCACATATCACTGCAAAGGAAATTGTGAGTCATTACATGGCTTGGCTGCCATATGCCTGGTCACAATTAACCTCTGTGGAAGAGGGTGAAACAGATTCTTGGGGACAGCATGTTTGTCCAGTCTTCCAGTTTACCCTTCTTGGGATATGTACATGCCTAAGTTCAGGGAAACAAACTTCATTTTCATAGAATTGAGAGTTTGAGTATAGGTATTCTTTCACTGCTTGGCTATGTCAGGATTGATGCTTTAATAGTCTATCAGAGGATGTCTAGGGCTGAATGATTTTGGTATTGTTTCCAACAAGTAGGAGGAAGCTGGGAGATTAATCACAATGTAGATCTTTAACAAACACCTATACAGATGGTCCCAGACTTGTGATGGTTCAATTTACAATTTTCCAAATTTACAATGTTGTGAAAGTCATACACATTTAGTACAAACTATACTTTGAATTGTAAATTTTGATCTTTTCCCAGGCTAGTGATATACAGTACTATACTCTCATGATGCCAAGCTCCCAGTCAGACACATGATCATAAGGGGAATCAACCAATACACTTACTACCCTTCTGTACCCAGATAACCACTTTTTTTTTCACTTTCAGTACAGTATTTGATAAACTGCATGAGATATTCAATACTTTATTATAAAATAGGTCTTTTGTAGATGCTTTGGCCCAACCTTAGGCTAACACTGGAGAAGGAAATGGCAACCCACTCCAGTATTCTTGCCTGGAGAATCCCATGGACAGAGGAGCTTGGTGGGCTACAGTCCACGGGTTGCAGAGTCAGACACGACTGAGCAACTTCACTTTCACTTAGGCTAATATAAGTCCTCTAAGCACATTTAAAGTAGGATGGGTTAAGCTTTGTTTAGTAGGTTAGGTGTATTCAATTCATTTCTGATTTATGATATTTTAAACTTATGATGGACTTATCAGGACATAACCTCATTGTAAGTTGAGAAAACTCTGCACTCTGAACCCCTCCTTCAAGCTCTGACTATGCACAGATGCTGCCCTATGACACTCTTGTCTCTTTTATCCTGTAGTCATTCCACTAGGTCTGGGCATCTAGATCACCTGCAAGAATGGGGTCAGGTTGCCTTTGTTAAAATCTTAACTTTCCCCACGGCTGAGCAAAGTGATTTTGGTTAATTATTTAACCATTGTATTTCCTTTGTTTCATGTGGAAAATGAGGATAATTAGTAGTTACCTCCTGGGATTGTTTTGGGGATTGAATGAGTTTATATGTGCATCACATAGAACATTGCCTAGCAAATGCTAAGTGCTATACAGCTAAGTGCCTGACATATAATAAGGGCTGTATGACTGTTTTCTCTCATGATCACCATCAGCACAACCACTGGTATATGACTCAGCAGTTTCTTCATGCACAATCTCAGTCAGCTCCATGTGACGTCTCCTCTATCCTATGCTAATTGTTCACTGTATCTATTTCATCTTGTTCTCCTTCTAGAAGGGGAGTTTGGGCTTGAAACCCCACAATGGGAAATTTCTGAAGAAGCTTCATTTCACAATGAGATGATGGGTGGAGTCACAAGAGATGGTTCATGTTGTTCCATTTTAGAAGAACTGTGGAAACAAGCTGACCAAACGGAGAGGGATCCGAAAAATCAAAATAAACCTTCACATCAGGGGGCTTTCTTCAATAAGAAAACACTGACACAGAGAGGGACTGTGATTACAAGTACCTTGGAAAAGTCATTCAGGCAAGTCCCCACCTTGTTTCTTCACAAAAGGGATCTCATAAACGTTGCTCAGTTGCAAGAAGGTTGAAGCCTAACCTAGAAGCAACTCATCAAAATCAAAGCAGTACCACAAAACACCTTGATGATATGGTTGGATCTGGTCAGCCAGTTATCCATAGCTCTTCCAGTGCCAGCTGCAAGAATACTCAAACAGGAGAGAACTTCCGTGAAGGTAATATATGTACAAAAGCCTTCAGCCAGAAACAGTTACTCACACAACATCAAGCTCATACTCAGGAAAAACCAGATAAGTGTACTGAATGTGGGAGGGACTTCACCCACAAGTCACACCTCCTTGAGCAACAGAGATTCCATAGTGTAGAAAACCTCCAGGAATGTGGTAAATGTGGGAAAGCCTTCACCTCACAACCAAAACTCGGGTTCTGTGTGACAGATCATACAGGTAACATACCGTACATATGTAAGGAATGTGGAAAAGTCTTCATTCAGAGGCCAGAATTGGTTACACACCAGAAAACTCATACTAGAAAGAAGCCCCATAAATGCCATGAATGTGGAAAAACTTTCTTCCAGATGTTATCTCTCTTCAGACATCAGAGAACTCATACAAGAGAAAAACTCTATGAATGCAGTGAATGTGGGAAAGGCTTCTCCCAGAATTCAACTCTCAGTATACATCAGAAAATCCACACTGGCGAGCGACAGTATGTATGCAGTGAATGTGGAAAGGCCTTCACCCAGAAGTCAACACTCAGCTTGCATCAGAGAATCCATTCAGGGGAGAAGTCTTATGTGTGTATTGAATGTGGCCAGGCCTTTATCCAGAAGGTGCACCTGATTGTACATCAGAGAAGTCACACTGGAGAAAAGCCTTATCAGTGTCACAGCTGTGGGAAATCCTTCATTTCCAAGTCACAACTTGATATACATCATCGAATCCACACTGGGGAGAAACCTTATGAATGCAGTGACTGTGGAAGACCTTTACCCAAAAGTCACACCTCAACATACACCAGAAAATTCACACTGGAGAAAGACACCATGTGTGCAGTGAATGCGGGAAGGCCTTCAACCAGAAGTCAATCCTCAGCATGCATCAGCGAATTCACACCGGAGAGAAGCCTTACAAATGCAGTGACTGTGGGAAGGCCTTTACTTCCAAGTCACAGTTCAGAGAGCATCAGCGGATCCACACGGGAGAGAAACCCTATGTATGTGCTGCATGTGGGAAGGCTTTCAATGGTAGATCAAATTTCCATAAACATCAGATGACTCACAATAGAGAGAGAACCTTTGCCTGTTACAAGTGTGGGACCACTTTCGTTGAGAAATCAGAGTTAATCATACATCAGAGAACACATATTGGAGAGAAACCTTATGAATGCTGTGACTGCGGGAAATCTTTCAGTAGGAAACCACAACTCAAAGTGCATCAACGAATTCACACAGGAGAGAGACCTTATGTGTGTTCCAAGTGTGGGAAGAGCTTCAACAACAGGTCAAATTTTAATAAACACCAGACAACTCACACCAGAGATAAATCTTATAAAAGCAGTTAACCTGTGCAAGGCTTTACCCAGAAGTCAATTCCTAGTATGCATAAACATTATAAACATCAATGAAACTAACTGAATTTCTTGAAGGAAAAACATGAGGCATATATAATCATATATTATAGAATTCATTCTTCAGAAAAGCTCTAGGGATGCACTGCATGTCTCCAAGCTACACATATTTTATGTGAGGGAAATAACTCAGGAAAGAACTTTTAAGAATGAGTGGAAATGTCTATGTTTGTACTAGCTTCATTAAAAGTTATAAAATTCATTTGAGGAAGAAACCCTAATACATTGAAAAATGAGTTTCTGTCGAGTAAGACAGATTGTTACCAGATTATTTACAGGAAAATTTGTGGGAATTTAATGATAACCCTGTTTAATGTGGAATATCATTATTTTTAGGCTGCCAGCAAACTAAATGATGACTTGGCAATATTAGCATATGTGTGTGTGTATCTGTACACTTATGTATGTATGTATATTTATATCTGCAGGTCAATGTGTATACACACACACACACACATACTCAATTCTGTAGTTTTTGCTACAGAATTCACTGTGTAACCAGAAGTGTTGATTATATTTTTTAAAAAGAACCTAACAATTGTTTAATCATATTTACTCTCTATTGAATTTACATCCTGAAATTGCACAATTAATAATTATTAATTTCTTTATGTACACAGATGAATATACTTTTTTTTGGTAAATGCATAAATGTGATTCTGATATTCATAGTGTAGTTTTTCTCTTCTTTCATGATTAGTTCAGCTCTACTCTCCCCTTTCCACCTCCACCATCTATGGCGAACCTTTTAGTATGGAGTCTTTTATATGTTTACAGAGGCTCCCAATCATCTATGTCAGCAGTCAGCAAACTGTCCATCAGCCAAATCTGGCTGGCCACATGTTTTTTAAATAAAGTTTTATTAGAACACAGCCATGTTCATTTGTGTGATGTCTGTGGCTGCTTTTGTGCTCCAGTGGCAGAGCTGAGTAGTTGTGGCAAAGGCCATATGGCCTGCAAAGTGAAAGTATTTACCCTCCAGCTCAGAGAGAAGTCTGCCAACACTTGTTACTCCCACACACTCATTACTATGCTCATAAGCGTACACCTATATAGGTACTCTTCTTTGTTTTGTAAATATCAAATCATGTCACATACCTTGTGCAGTTGTTCTTTTCAGTCTACAACACAGCTGTTCAGTGACTGTATCAGTATTCTATCAGTATGAGGACATGCTGTAATTTATTCAACTACCCTCTTTTTTTTTTTTTGCCATACCCAGGATCTTAGTTCTCTGACCAGGGATCAAACCTGTATCCTCTTGCATTGAGAATTCAGAGTTTTAACCGCTGGACTGCCAGGGAAGTCTCCACATATTTTATTTTTCTTTCCTACTCCCCTCCTTTTTATTTTTTTCTGCTATAAGAAAGAAGTAGAACAGCATACTTTGTAAGAGACAGGCCCAGAAGCCAGGTTCCTGTGCATTGGTGCCTGCTCAGTCATGTCTGCCTCTTTGCAACCCCATGGACTGTAGCCCATCAGGCTCTTCTGTCCATGGTATTTCTCAAGCAAGAATACTGCAGTGGGTTGCCATTTCCTCCTCCAGGAGATCTCCCTGACCCAGAGGTGAAACCTGTACCTCCTGTGTCTCCTGCATTGGTAGATGGATTCTTTTTTATTTATTTTTAACTGAAGAAGAATTGCTTTGCATTATTGTGTTGTATTCTGCCATATATCAACATGAATCAGCTATAAGTATCCATATGTCCACTCCCTCTTAAATCTCCCTCCCACCTCTCACCCCATCCCACTGCTCTAGGTTGTCAGCACAGGTTTGAGCTTCCCAAGTCATACAGCAAATTCCCACTGGCTATCTGTTTTACATATGGTAATGTATATGTTTCCACACTGCTCTGAAGTTTGTTTTTCTCTTACTTCACTCTGTAATAGGCTCTAGGTTCACCCACCTCATTAGAATGGACTCAAATACATTCCTTTTTATGGATGAATAATATTCCACTGTATATATGAACCACAGCTTTTTTTATCATTCATCTGTCGATAGACATCTAGGTCGCTCCCATGTCCTAGCTATTGTAAATAGTGCTGCAATGAACATTGGGATACATGTATCTTTTTCAATTATGGTTTTCTTGGCATATATGCCCAGTATTGGGATTGTTGGGTCATGTGGTAGTTTCATTCCTAGTTTTTTGTATTTTTTTAAGGAATCTCCATACTGTCTTCCATAATGGCTGAATCAATTTACATTCTGGCAGGTGTTTTCTTTACCACTGAGCCACCTGGGAAGCCCTTGGGTTCCTTACTTGATTCTGTATCAATCAAGCAAGATGTTTATCTGCCCCTGGTTTTCAAAAGGAAGATGACAGTAGTGCTACCTCACAAGTCCTTGTGAGAAATAAACAGGTGAATAAGCATTAAGCACTTTAATTGTGTGGAAAGAACCACAGTATGGCAATTTGAGTGGGGCCCTGTGTGACCAAATGAATGGCAATGAAAGGATAGGGATTAGGGATGGCAGAGGAGAAGCCAGTAAAATAAAGCCTCCTTTAACAAGAAACTAGGTGGGATGGTTGAGGGGATTCTTTCCAGGCTCCAGAAACCCCTCAGCCTGGGGGCTTCTGGAATTAAGGGGCCGATGTCTGTGGTGAGGTTGGTGTAGAGGGGCCACAGCTCCTTGGAGAGCAGCCTGTATCCTGGCGAGTTTGCTTTTCAAAAGGAAGATGACAGTAGTGCTACCTCACAAGTCCTTGTGAGAAATAAACAGGTGAATAAGCATTAAGCACTTTAATTGTGTGGAAAGAACCACAGTATGGTCAATTTGAGTGGGGCCCTGTGTGACCAAATGAATGGCAATGAAAGGATAGGGATTAGGGATGGCAGAGGAGAAGCCAGTAAAATAAAGCCTCCTTTAACAAGAAACTAGGTGGGATGGTTGAGGGGATTCTTTCCAGGCTCCAGAAACCCCTCAGCCTGGGGGCTTCTGGAATTAAGAGGCCGATGTCTATGGTGAGGTTGGTGTAGAGGGGCCACAGCTCCTTGGAGAGCAGCCTGTATCCTGGCGAGTTTGCAGCATCATGCTGCCACTTCCGGTGAATCTGGGCCAGAAGGCCAGGACTGGAGGGACTGAGGGGGCAGCCATACAAGCTGAGGGCTTGGGAACAGGTCCAGGACTGGCCACCTCTGCCCCACACCCTGACTCACCCCTGGGAGCTCTGCTTGCAGCTGGGGTACTGCCCTTCCTCCAGCATGTAGTATTGGCCAAAGAGCAGATGAAGCCATAAGAGGAGCGTCCTGCTGAGTTGCAGCCTTACAGGGGAGAGGGCATGAGGCCAGATGCCTGTCTCCTTTGATAAGGTCCTCATCAACACCTGGCTCCTCAGGCCAGAGTGGCTTATGTCTTCCACAATCCAACACAGCTCACATTCCCACTCAGTCTTGTGCACCCCGTGGCCCCCACACCATGGAGGGGCCTGCTGCCCCGAGCGAGGCTCCCCACAGCAGTGCCCCCTACCTGGCAGTGATGTCACTGTCCTCCTGATTCCCGCCCCAGCTGGTGTTGGGGAAGCCACTGATTCTCAGGTAGTGAATTCAGGGGAGAGGGCATGAGGCCAGATGCCTGTCTCCTTTGATAAGGTCCTCATCAACACCTGGCTCCTCAGGCCAGAGTGGCTTATGTCTTCCACAATCCAACACAGCTCACATTCCCACTCAGTCTTGTGCACCCCGTGGCCCCCACACCACGGAGGGGCCTGCTGCCCCGAGCGAGGCTCCCCACAGCAGTGCCCCCTACCTGGCAGTGATGTCACTGTCCTCCTGATTCCCGCCCCAGCTGGTGTTGGGGAAGCCACTGATTCTCAGGTAGTGAATGGGGCACAGGGCAAACACCCCTCCACGGTAGCCTCGGTAGGGCAGCCTACAGAGGCAGGGAGAGTTGGAAGCACAGGGCATTTCAGGCAATGGGCCCTGGCCCTTTGCTAGCCAGGAGCACAGGGTTTATTTCTGGGTTAGCCGTTCCCCACTCTTTCCCTTGGTAACCTCTCCCTGACCCCTAGGATGTCCCTGTGCCTAATCCTGGGGCAGCCCTGCCCCTTGAGATGACCCCTCATGTAACCCTGGAAATCCCCTCCCTGAATCATTTGACAGGCCTATCTTGTGACCCCATCAATGGTCCCTCCTGTTGTAAGTTCTCCTCTGACCTCTGTTACAACTTCTCTGCCTACCACTTTATTAAATGCATCCTGACCCCCCACTGATAACCAATCCCACTCTCATTTGATACCCACACCCAGGAGGAAGCTTCTCCCCATCTATAAGGCCTTTCCCCAGGCCTCTTCACCCTCTCCATCATCGGCCCCAGGGATTAGGGCCTGGACTGTACAGATGGGCAGGGCCTGGCCAAGAGTCCCCCCCCACAAGAGGTCCCCTCCCTCCACCTACTTGTTGTTGAACTTGTTGATGGCCATGGAACAGGGGCAGGGAAGATGTCGCAGATGCAGAGGTTGTGGTCATCCTCTGGGAGCAGATTCACATTGTGGAAAAAGACATGGTCCCAGTCCTCCTCCTGCATGGCCTCCGAGAACCCCACATTGCACAGCTTGCCTCGGTTGAAGGTGGTGGTGTTCACCTGGGGTGGATGGAGATCACCACAGGTACTGGTGTCCCTGCCACTTCCCAGGTCCATCCTCTCTCACCTTTCCAAGTGCCATTCTCCTGCCTGGAACCCCTTCTTATTCCCAGACTTGTCCAGGAAGGCTCAGTTCAAAGGTTACCCCCCCAGAAAACTTTCCTTGGATCTCCACCCCCATCCTTGGCAGACTCAGCATCTTCAGTTTCTCAGCTCTTCCTTACTGGCCATTTTCAAAGTTCTCAAGGATCAGCACCTTCAAGGGGTCATCTGAGTGAGGCAGAGGTCAGGAGAGACTGGGGACCGCCTGTGTCTCTTTCTGCTCCTGCCAGACAAAGACTAGGTCTGATGCTCAGGATAAGATCTGCCATTCCTCCTTGTCCTCCTCTATCATTATCTTCTTCATCACCATCTTAACCATAACCATCATCACTTATCATTACCATGATATTATCATCAGCATCACCACCATTATCACTATCTTCATCATCTTCAACATCATTAGCAGTCACCTAACCTCCATCATCACTATTACCAACATCATCATCATGACCATCACCACTATCAAAACCATCAACACCACCACCACCACCACCACCACCACCACCACCACCATCATCACTGTCACTTATTAAGCACCTACAATGTGCCAGGCACTGGCCTCATTGCTTTACACTCATTATCTCAATGAACCTTTGACTCATGAATGAGAAAACAGTAGCACAGAGAGCAGATTCCCCATTTGTATATAGTCATACTGAAGAACAGTGTTGAATGAATGGATATATGGATGGAGAGATGAAGACTGGTCCCAACCTCACACCACACAAGTAGTAATGGGCAAGGCCAAGATTCAAACAGGCATCTAACAGACTTCAGACCCAGCGCTTTACTTTACCCCTTGGGTTGCTACCCAGTCCAACAAGCCTTGGTCTCAGAGACCCAGACTCAGTGGAATGAGCCCTTCCCTTATTCAGCTACTCAAGCAGATCGCAGACTAAGCCAGTCTAGACCAAACATATAGCCCTTGGTTCTGGTCTTCACCACTCCAAGTTCTTGACTCATCAATCCTACCCTCTGGATACTCTCTGGCCCAGACACTCTCAGCTCAGACACTGACAACTCCAGCCCCGACTCTTCAAGGCCAGGCTCAGACCCCTCTGCCCTCTTGCTCCTGTGCCTCCTCATTCCTGCTGCACCTGGTTCACCACGTAGATGGCACAGTGCAGTTGTTGGCTTTCCCTTATTCAGCTACTCAAGCAGATCGCAGACTAAGCCAGTCTAGACCAAACATATAGCCCTTGGTTCTGGTCTTCACCACTCCAAGTTCTTGACTCATCAATCCTACCCTCTGGATACTCTCTGGCCCAGACACTCTCAGCTCAGACACTGACAACTCCAGCCCCGACTCTTCAAGGCCAGGCTCAGACCCCTCTGCCCTCTTGCTCCTGTGCCTCCTCATTCCTGCTGCACCTGGTTCACCACGTAGATGGCACAGTGCAGTTGTTGGCACTGTAGGAAGGGGTGCAGGTGGGAGAGCAGCTGGGCCTGCCCATAGTAGGGCACCACTACTGCCACATGGGGCCACGCCCAGCAGGGACCTATCCCAGAAACCCCCACTAATCAGGTGTACTGAACTAATCATGTCCCCCCACCAATTCACTCCCACCTGGAACTTCAGTACATGATCTTGTTTGGAAATAGGGGTTTTGCAGATGTCACTGGTTAAAATGCAGGAAAGTGAGGCTGCAGCAGTGGTGGTTCTGGTAGAGGAATGCCCCCACCAGCAGCAACTGCGCCCCCAGAAATAACAGCAGCATCCCCCTCTGCTGTACCATTCTGGGGAAGAAAGCAAAAGGTCATTCCTCTTGTCTTGGAAACCCTTTACTTCAGCCCTGGGGGGCTCCATCCCTGTCTCCTGCTCCCATCTTTCCCCACCTGGCTCTGCACACTGCACAGAGGGAGAATGAGAGAGAGACTTGCTGAAGCCACTCAAGGTCACACCACCTGCTCTGAGGACCTGCTGTGCACCCACCTCCAGCCTCATCACTCCTACCTTCTGGGCACACTAGACGCTGGCTTGGTGCTCCTTTGGCTAAGTGATTAATCTCTCTCAGGCTCAATGTCCTTGTCCGTAAAAAGGGGCTTACAGCTTGTTGTTCAAGGACCTGCAATGTGAATAAATCAAGGGGTTGGACTGGACTCAGCATTTTCCCAGGACAGAGCCAGGTTCTCTCACATCTCCAGCATCCTGAAAGGAAGGGACCTACTCTACTCCTGCTCATCCTGGGTGAGCCCTCTCCCCTCTGCCACCACAGGCACCAAGTAGCCCCTCGTGGCTTCCATAGCCTGTTACCTCTCTCACCTATCATCTGATCATCATGGATTGTGACTGTCCATGTCAGCCGCCCCCATTAGATGAGGGGCTTGCTAAGAGCAGGGTTCAGGACTGACTCAGTTCTAGGTGCCCAGCATTTCCACACACAGGAGACCCTGAGAAGCGAATGAATGAGTGAATCAATGAATGAGAGGCTATTCTCCACCTGGTAAACTCCTGCTCATCTTTCATGTGCTCCGCATCCTGGGACTCTTCTCTAAGTCCCTCACTCTTGTCTACTCGTCAGGACTCTCCCAGTCCCTGGCATCTCTGCTGCCATAGCTCTGGTAAGCAGACCCGGACTGATCCAAATCCACTCTCTCCCCCTCAACAGCCTGGGAGCCCTGGGAGGGTGGCCCTGGGCATGACTCATCTCTGGGCCCCAGCATCATCCATTATCCTGGTCACTAAATGGGCGAGCATATTTTTAGATGAACTAGAAAATGATCTCAGTACAGAGGCATGCTCCAGACCAAATCTCAAAGGCGGGGCAAGACAGAATGTGATCAGGGTTAGGTGCCCAGCATTTCCACACACAGGAGACCCTGAGAAGCGAATGAATGAGTGAATCAATGAATGAGATGCTATTCTCCACCTGGTAAACTCCTGCTCATCTTTCATGTGCTCCGCATCCTGGGACTCTTCTCTAAGTCCCTCACTCTTGTCTACTCATCAGGACTCTCCCAGTCCCTGGCATCTCTGCTGCCATAGCTCTGGTAAGCAGACCCGGACTGATCCAAATCCACTCTCTCCCCCTCAACAGCCTGGGAGCCCTGGGAGGGTGGCCCTGGGCATGACTCATCTCTGGGCCCCAGTATCATGCATCATCCTGGTCACTAAATGGGCGAGTATATTTTTAGATGAACTAGAAAATGATCTCAGTACAGAGGCATGCTCCAGACCAAATCTCAAAGGCGGGGCAAGACAGAATGTGATCAGGGATAGAAAATCCTTCAACTTTGGAGCATTAAGGAAACAAGAATCCAATTTCTGTAGCAAAGTGGGACAGGTATAAGGTGGAATTTCTTGCAGCCTTTCAGCTGGAAAGCCAGCTTTTAAAGGAGCATTGTGGACTTGCCTGGTGGTACAGTGGGCAAGAATCCTCCTGCCAATGCAGGGAGAGGAACAGGTTCAATCTCTGCTCTGGGGAGATCCCACATGTTGCAGAGGAATTAAAGCCCATGCACTGAAACTACTGAGCCTGTGCTCCACAAGAGAGGCCACTCCAATGAGAAGCCCGAGCATCACAACTAGAGAGCAGCACCCACTCACTGAAACCACAGAAAAGCCCACTTGCAGCAATGGAAGACCTAGTGCAGCCAAAAATAAATAATGCAGCACTGTTTCAGAGAATACCACCCAGGCTTTGAGTGGCACAGCTAGATTTAGACACCCCTTTTTTAAGCAAAATGAGAACTAAGACCCCACAGTTACAGTGGAAATACCTCCCATTCACACACAGAAGAGATTCAACAGTCAAGAAGAAGCCTGTTACTTACTTAGCCGTGTCCGACTCTTTGGGACCCCATGAACTGTAGCCCACCAGGCTCCTCTGTCCATGGGATTCTCTAAGCAAGGATACTAGAGTGGGTTGCCATGGCCTTCTCCACCAACAGGCAAGAAACACTGCAGAAACTTTAGCTGGATTTGGCGCTGTCCTTAAGGGACCAAGACCAGTCTTTGAAATACCCTGGTAGAGTTGGCCCAGCAGCAATTTATAAATGCATTTGCTGGGATGAAAATAGCAGGGCTCGTCATAATCCCTATATCCCAGATGGGAATGCTGTGGGTGTGGACCACACCTGAGTCATGTCACAGGGGCTGGTGTCTAGCTGCTCTGTGAACAGGAGGTGCCAACAAAGCCTCGATGGTGATATTTCCTGTTCTAAGGCAGGGAGTCGGTGAGCTTGGAGGAGTGAAGTTTCAGGTGGGGTGCGTCTTCTCAGGAGCATGATACTTCATGCAGGAGTCGGATGCATAACATGGTTTCCGGGGAACCACCAACAGAACAAGTGTGTTAGTTACACATCATATCAATTACACATAACATTGGTTACAGAGTGTGGATGCCCAGACTCACGTTCCCTTCCTCCTCGTGCTGGGATGGGAAAGGCAGCTGCTATTAGAGTGATTTGTCTCAAAAAATCCGGTAAAAATGACCCTTCAGAGGCATGTATTTTAGAGACTGAGTGTTTTATAGATCTCAAGCGATTGTTTTCTTACTTCTGTTTTACAATTAATCTCTATTGTACCCACAGTGTTTGTGACTTAGTGCCACACACTACTACTGTATTTGGGGCCTGTGAAGGCCAAAGTTTAACTATAAACAAATTTTCAAAAGAATTTGGCAGTATTATCATGACTATAAGTATGGAAGCATAAAAGTGTGTTGTTACTTCTGCAGAAGATATCAAACTTTGACCTTGGAATTCTGGCCTCCAGCATTATGAAAAAATAAATTTCTTGTTTCATCTAAAAAAAGAAAAAGTGCACTTCCATTTAATTACTGATGAAAAGATTGATTTTATGTTTGGTTTCTCAAAGTCATGTAAGAGTTCATGAAAAAATTCTGATGTCTTAAACTAGCAGCAATGCTCATCCACGTTACATGCTTCAAATTAGGAGTAAACACTCATTTTTCATGAGTGACATGGTACAGCTTGCACAATAATAATGTTGTATTTTCATTAGCCAAGAGGGAATGTGTGGAAGGCAGACCATTGAGAAACTCCCCTTTCCAAAGAAAACCTAACATTAGAAATAGTGTCTTAAGGATGAAAACCATTTTTTTTTAATTAGGAAAAAATTATATGTATGTGGGATCTCAGTTCCCCACCAGGAGTTGAATCTTCAACCTCTGCAGTGGAAGTTCAGAGACCTACCCACTGGATCTCCAGGATTCCCAGAATATCTTTCTGGCTACATTTGTTAGGCTCAGAAGTCCATGCCCAAAATCAGATTGTGCTTTTTGTTCTAAGGTCACCCTAAACTTCCTGACTTCCAAGGAGGTAAGAAATGTCTTTCAGGATACAGAAGCTGTTTTAACAAGGCAGAGGTCTTCCAAGTGGGGCATGTATACAAAACTCCCTGTATGGTGAGGTGTTCTATTCTAACTCATCTTGGTGAAGGCGAAGCTTGGCTCACGTTGGGATGTTCTGTTTTCAGAACAACCAAAAGCATTTCAATTTAGTAAAGCTAATTAAAAGAAAACTAACTGGAATGTTTCCAGGGACAAAATTTTCAAGTTACACTGAATATAATATCCAGGTAACTGGTTAGAATTGGTGCACATTCTTCATTAAGATAATTAAAACCTATCTGAGTGATGTAATGAAATAATTATTCCATGAGCAGCCTACCCTCATGTTACCTTATAAAATGTACGGTTTCTATGTAACCGTACATAAACAGTACGGTTATGTACTGTTTCTATCAGTAAATAACAACATAAATGTCGTGTTGAAAAATTTCAGGTGTTGACTTAAAATGAGTGAGGTAGTGGTACAAAGCTTTTCAAAATTATTTGGGAGTCTCCCAAACAAAAATGGTTTAAGATGACTATAATATATACCTATACCTAAAGGGCCTCTTGAAAGTGAAAGAGGAGAGTGAAAAAGTTGGCTTAAAGCTCAACATTCAGAAAAGAAGATCATGGCATCCAGTCTCATCACTTCATGGCAAATAGATGGGGAAACTGTGGAAACAGTGGCTGACTTTATTTTTCGGGTCTCCAAAATCACTGTAGATGGTGATTACAGCCATGAAAAAAGACGCTTACTCCTCGGAAGGAAAGTTATGACCAACCTAGACAGCATATTGAAAAGCAGAGACATTACTTTGTCAAAAAAGGTCCATCTAGTCAAGGCTATGGTTTTTCCAGTGGTCATGTATGGATGAGAATTGGAGTATAAAGAAAGCTGAGCAAAGAAAGAATGGATGCTTTTGAACTATGGTGTTGGAGAAGACTCTTGAGAGTCCCCTGAACTGCAAGGAGATCCAACCAGTCCATCCTAAAGGAAATCAGTCTTGGGTGTTCATTGAAAGGACTGATGTTGAAGCTCAAACTCCAATACTTTGGCCACCTGATGAAAAGAACTGACTCATTTGAAAAGATCCTGATGCTGGGAAAGATTGAGGGCAGGAGAAGGGGACGACAGAGGATGAGATGGTTGGATGGCATCACCGACTCAACAGGCATGGGTTTGGGTGGACTCCGGGAGTTGGTGATGGACAGGGAGGCCTGCCGTGCTGTGGTTCATGGGGTCACAAAGAGTTGGACGACTGAGCGACTGAACTCACACACACACACACACACACAAATCAGACTTATGTCTTAGCTAGTTTCAAGATTTATGAAAAGTTGTTTTAGCTACTTCCTAAATCACAAAGTGAAAGTTGCTCAGCTGTCTGACTCTTTGCAACCCCATAGACTATATAGTCCATGGAATTCTCCAGGCCACAATACTGGAGTGGGTAACTGTTCCCTTGTCCTGGGGAATCTTTGCAACCCAGGAGGTCTCCTGAGTTGCAAGTGGCTTCCTTACCGGCTGAGTCACAAGGGAAGCCCTCCTACATCATAAAATAGAGGCTACTGGGAAAAATTCATTTATTAGATCAGAAGTACACATATTAAGCTTCTTGGTCAAGGTCCTTTGTCCTGGGGAGTGAGTGACTTTGCTATTTGCTGAAACTCACTTGCAGGTTTCTGCTATCCAACATAATACAAGTCACAGATGGAATTTAAAATTTCCTATTAGCCACAGTTATAAAATAAATGGGTACAATTAATTTTTAATATTTAAAAAATTACTATTTCAACATGTAATCAAGATACAAAAATTTTTGTGAGCTATTCCATGTTTTTTTCACATAAAGTATTTTAATCTGATATATTTTTACCTTTACAGCACAGCTCAATTCAGACTATCCGCAGTTCAAGTGCTCATTAGCCACGTGGCTGGTGGGTACCATTTTGAACAGCCACACCTTGGACATCTGTACATAATCTACATGGCAAAAACCTATATTCTCACATCACTGGATTTCATTTCAGTCGCTGACTGCAAGCTTGTAAGTAGTCATGTTCAACTTTTCCATAGCTTTAATGCTGTCAATTAATTAATGAGAGATGCAGTAAAATGTCACTCACGGTTCTTCTGGAATGTGTCAATTTCTTGTCCTCCTGTTAACTTTAGTTTTCTCTCTTTTGGGATTATGTTGTTAGGTGCATCTGAGTTTAGAACTGTTTTGTCATCCTGGTTATTCCTTTTTCATCTGTGATGACATTCATTACTAATAGTGCTTTTTGACTCAAAATGTTTTGTTTGGTGGCTCATGTGGCTAAAAGAGGTTTCTTGAGTTAAATCCCTAGTATATCTTTCCCCACCCTTTTGCTTTCACTTTCGGAGTCTTTATTCATTAGAAGTGGGTCTCATGAACATCTTTTTTCTTAACTTTCCCTGTGCTACAGATAATTTTGCTTGTTCCTATTTTTTCTGCAGTATAACATACTTAAAAGCATATTTCTTAACAATTTCCCTCAATCTAAACCACCACTAAGCCTTTAGGTTTTATTGACTCTACATTCCACAATGGGAGTCCTGACATTAATCAAACACTTGCCTGGTGCTGGTCCATTTCATCCTCAAAGCCATCCTTTGGTTTCATAGAAAGGGATACTGGGACTCAAGTTATTCAGGTGTGAAAAGAGCACATGAGTTTGAGTCCAGGGTTGTATGTGTTACTCCAAAGAGACATTGCCTGACTGAAGGTGTGTCTTGGGGGGACAACGGTTTTAACAATTTCCCTCAATCTAAACCACCACTAAGCCTTTAGGTTTTATTGACTCTACATTCCACAATGGGAGTCCTGACATTAATCAAACACTTGCCTGGTGCTGGTCCATTTCATCCTCAAAGCCATCCTTTGGTTTCATAGAAAGGGATACTGGGACTCAAAGTTATTCAGGTGTGAAAAGAGCACATGAGTTTGAGTCCAGGGTTGTATGTGTTACTCCAAAGAGACATTGCCTGACTGAAGGTGTGTCTTGTGGGGACAACGGTGGTAGAGGTCAGGGAAGGCTTCCCCAAAGAGGTAACATCTGGGTAGGTTTTGAAGGATAAGTAGGCATCTAAGCCCTATTCAAAGCGGGGGGAAGGGTAGTCTGTGCAGAGGTGGAGGCAACAGGGAGCCTGGTGTATGCAGTCATAGAGCGTACTAAGTCGCTTCAGTCCTGTCTGACTCTGTGCAACCCTATGGACTGTAGCCCCCTCTATCCATGGGATTCTCCAGGCTAGAATACTGGAGTGGGCTGCTATGCCCGCCTCCAGGGGATCTTCCTGACCCAGGGATCAAACCCAAATCTCATGTCTCCTGCATTGGCAAGCAAGTTCTTTACCACTAGTGCCACCACGGTAAGGGCAGCTAATTATCTAGAGTGCTTTCTGTGGCCCCAGAGCTGTTCTAAGCACTCAGCATGTATCTCTTCTCAATCTCAGCACTACTGACATTCTGGGCAAGCTAGTTCTTTGCCATGGAGACTGACCTTTGTGTTAGAGATTTAGTAACATTGCTGGTCTCTGCCTACTGGATGCCAGTACCCCAACCCCAGTTGTGGGTCAAAATCATCCCAAGTTGAGAACCACTGCTCTACTCCTCTGAAGGACGGACTATTTCATCCCCTATAGGTGAGGAAATGTAACAGCCACATTCACACAACCAGACCCCAGGATCTGAACCAGGCTGCCTCTGTCCTTAACCACCACAGCAGCAATTTTCTGCCTGAGCTCAGTGTTCCTTGGGGTGCAGATAAAAGGAGGAGGCAAGGAAGCAGAGGTAGGCTAAGAGCAGCTCAGGACAGGCCATGAATACCTTGCCTGCTCTGTCCCAGGCCTTCTGCACGGGGATGCTACGGATCCAGATGCAAACCCAACCAAACCCTTCTCTCAGAAAGCACCCAACCCAGAGAGACACTGAAATGGAGACAGCCACAACCCAAGGTGACAGAGCCTCTGACAAAGCAAGGGACCAAGGGCCATGGGAGCCCAGAAGTGGCTTGTTAAACCAGGGCAAAGGAGGAGGGGTCACAGCAGCAATTTTCTGCCTGAGCTCAGTGTTCCTTGGGGTGCAGATAAAAGGAGGAGGCAAGGAAGCAGAGGTAGGCCAATAGCAGCTCAGGACAGGCCATGAATACCTTGCCTGCTCTGTCCCAGGCCTTCTGCACGGGGATGCTACGGATCCAGATGCAAACCCAACCAAACCCTTCTCTCAGAAAGCACCCAACCCAGAGACACTGAAATGGAGACAGCCACAACCCAAGGTGACAGGGCCTCTGACAAAGCAAGGGACCAAGGGCCATGGGAGCCCAGAAGTGGCTTGTTAAACCAGGGCAAAGGAGGAGGGGTCCTGTGGGCTTCTTGGGGGAAGTACACCCACGTGGCCATCTGGATGAGAAAGAGGAATCAGGGTGCTGGGGGAGGAAAGGTGCACAACAGAGTCTTCAGAAGAAGAAACAGCGTGTGCAGACATCTGGCAGAAAAAGTTCTTCCTCCGGAAAATATGGGGGCCTGCCAGAGATGCAGGGTGAGAGGTGAGGCTGAGAAGTCATCAGGGGCCAGGTCACTAATACCAGGCTGAGGGACTCAGTCTTTACCCTGAAATGATGAGAAGCTGCAGCCACCCTCCAGAAGCCCCCTGACACCAACTCAGTCTTTCCTGTCAGAAACAAAGTTAATGAGTACTGAGCTGCGGCCCCGGAAAGAGACATAAAGAACAGAACACTGCCCTCCGCCCTTTTCACAGCACTTAACAAAGCACCAGGCATGGTTTGGGGTGTTCTGAAAATATGAGATCATCTAGTTCCTCCAACAGCTGCTATTTTATCATCCCCACTGAATAAAGGAAGCCCAGGAAGGTCAAGTCACTCACTCAAGGTCACAGAAACTAAGCAAGGGGCACATGGAGTCACCCTGGCAGAGCAGCTTTCACATCCACTTTCTTTTTTTTCACTGGCATCCAGTGTAAGACTAACTTTTTTTTTTTTTAACTAACTTTTCACTCAAAAGTATGTGAGTGGTGTGGAGAGCCACTAAAATTCTTAAAGAAACTTTCAAAGCCGGGGACTAAAATCAACACAGGAACACCTGAATGTGCATATTGATTTGGGAGTTGAAAACCAAAGCACAGCAGAATACCTCTTAATTTAGGGCCCCTCCGCCTCAGCACTACTGTTATATGGGGCCGGATGATTCTGCGTTGTGGAGGCCATCCTGCGCAGCGTATGTTTACCAGCAACCCTGGCCTCTGCCTGCCGGGTACCGGCCACACTTGCCCCTTGCATCATAGTTGCAACAATTAAAAATGTCTCCAGACATCACCAAATGTTCTCTTGGGGATAAACTCACCCTCAACTGAGAACTGCCTTAGACTCTCTGTAGGTTGTCTGAGGTTTTGAAATGCCCAACTCAAGATTTTCTTTAAAAGAAAATGTAGACATGTTCCAGAAATGGGAGCCATGCCCAGTTATGAGAATTAAGTGAAAAATAAAAAAAAGATTTTTTTTTTTTCCAGTAAACACTTCCCTACTAACTCATTTATTTTTACACACACTGTGACGCACGTACCATCATCATCATCCCCATTTTACTGACCAGGAACTTAAGATGGTGAGAGGAACGTGCAAGGGATGGGTGTCTGGCACACTGCTGATTCCTTACTAAGTGCAGTCTCGCTCCCTTACCCCCACTCCATACCCTGGTCAGCAGCACCTGTCACCTCTGGACTCCTCCTGCCCCGGTCATCTGCCCCTCTACATCAGGCTCTGCCATCCGTATCTCTCCAGCCAGGCCTGGTACGCCCAGAGGATATTACCTGGCACACAGGAAGCCCTAGGAAATGATTGACAAATGAACGAACCCGATGACCACGCTTCAGCCAATAGGTTCAGACACTCAAACGTCCCCCATCTCTACCCTCTCAAGGGTCTCACAGGAATAGAAATAAGAGTATGTCATACTATAACAGGCAGGAAAGGGAGCAGTTTGGGGCCTGGAAAGAGGCTGAGGGCCTGGACCTTGGGTGCCGGGCTCCGGCTGATTCTTGGTAAGGTGCTCCGGCTTTTGATTCGGGGACCCTCTGTCTCACGCGTCTCACCTGTCCTCCATCCGGAGCTCGGCCTTCAACTCCAACAGGCAGGAGGCGTGAGCAATGGGCCCTCACCAAGCGTGCGCTTAACTGCTCACCGCGTTCTTGACCTGAACCCGGTGCACGCTGGTAAGAACGGCAAACTGCTATATTTCTGCTCCGCATAGCATAACACCGCCAGTCCGCAACGTGGCGGCCTGGGCCGGGGCGCGCGCACAAGAACCCAAACTGTAACCCCTTGGAATCGGTCCAGCGCCCTCGCTACCTCTCCCTTTCGCACCCCATCCCCATCATACCTCACTCCGACGCCTCTCCACCCCCCACCACAAATTCCACCATGCTCCCACAAGAGCACAAAATTTGAAAAGCTTCCATCTTCGGAATAAACCACACACGGCGCGCTGCGCAGGGAAGCGCAAGAACCAAGGGCCGTACCCACTCCTACGCAGGCGCTCGAGGGGCTCGCGCTGGACCGGAAGCACAGAGCACTCTGGGAGCTCTACGCAGAGCTAGAGACGTCGCCGCGAAGACCGCCGGGAGTTGTAGGCCCAGCTCGCCCGAAGGCAGTAAGCGCCACCGACTCAACCGCCGCATGGGTACCTGGGAGTTGTCGGCGGGCAGACCACAAAGCCTTCTGGAAGTCGTAGTTCTATTACCTGCTTCCGCGCTTCTCGGAGCCTAGACCTTCCCGCGTGGGTTCTATTCAGGTGAGTGTTTCCTCCCACCGCGGGCCGATCTCGGCCCTTTGTAGCGCTGCAGTGGAGGAGCTGACGGTCTTTATAGCTCTCCCACGCACTCGGTAGGCATTCCTGGAGCGACAGCACTCCCCTCCATAAACCCCCAAAGCCTGTCTCACGGCGGCCCTCCAGGCAGGAGTGCCCTAAACAGCTGGCGTTCCTGATTTGAACTCTGCCGGCCAGGTCTGACTCCTTGTTCCCTCCCACCCCCACCCCAAGCTGGGTGCGGTGCGAGCGCACCCTCTTCTGTCCGGATTACAACTTGAGAGTGGTCGGGGCGGGGGTAAAGGGAGGGATTAGGTGGTCGTGGAAGCCTAGAGGAGGCGGCATACCCAGCTCAGGGTCCTGAAAAGACTTCCAGAGCAAAGAACCTCAAATCTACCATGCCCAAACCCCCCTCTCACAGTATTTCCCCATTCTTCCCCAACCCCACCTCCTCTCTACTAAGTGATCCCACTACCTTCCTAGTGCTCAAGTCAAAACAAAACTTGAGTTGTCCTGAGTCCTGTTTCTTTCATCCACTGCCCTCCCCCAAGGCTTGTAAAAGTTCCATCTGCTCTGTCTCCGCAACAGATCCAGAATCTGACCACTTCTCTCCAGTTCCACTGTCTCCACTCTGCTCCGAGCTACCGCTGTTGCTTACCCGGATCACTGCAGGAACCTCCTCACTGGTCTGCCCATGTCGGCCCTTTCCACGCTCCACCCTCTAATCACACGCAGGCCAAGGGATCCTGTTAAAATAAAAATTAGATTATGTTACTATAGAGCTTAAAACCGTCCAACCGTCCCTATTTCTCTCAGAATAAAGTCCAAGCTCCTTACCTTGCCAACCTCCAAGCCCCCGGAACCTTTCTCACCTTCAACCACAACACACTTGAACACAGACAGGACCTGCCCTTTCATGTCCTGGGCATTTGCTATTAACTCTTATCAGGAATATCCTTCCCACTGATCTAATGCCTGATTCCTTCTGGCCTCAGCTCAGAGGGTAATTCCCTCATATTATTACTTTTCCTTTCCACGCTCCACCCTCTAATCACACGCAGGCCAAGGGATCCTGTTAAAATAAAAATTAGATTATGTTACTATAGAGCTTAAAACCGTCCAACCGTCCCTATTTCTCTCAGAATAAAGTCCAAGCTCCTTACCTTGCCAACCTCCAAGCCCCCGGAACCTTTCTCACCTTCAACCACAACACACTTGAACACAGACAGGACCTGCCCTTTCATGTCCTGGGCATTTGCTATTAACTCTTATCAGGAATATCCTTCCCACTGATCTAATGCCTGATTCCTTCTGGCCTCAGCTCAGAGGGTAATTCCCTCATATTATTACTTTCCGTATCTGGAAAGTATCTCGAGTCGGCTCTTCCACTACAATTTAGTGCCTGCAACCTTTCCTGTTTTGCTCATTGCTATGTCCCCAATTCCTAGAGAACGTTGGGCACCTTGAAGGTACTGAGTGGATATTTGCTGAATGAAAGAATGAATGAATGAGTGATTGAAAGGCTAAGATGAGACTTGAAGGAGCCAGACCTGCACAGTGCTGCGGGAAAGTGTTACAGACAATGGGTTTACTCTGGGCACTATCTAGACAGCCTCCTGGGAGGCAAGCAACGACCCCCGCAATCCGGAATCCACGTGTAACCCGCCTCCCCTCTCCACCCATCCAGGAGAAGCCGACCCCTCCTGCCTCTCCAGGACCCCACGATGCCCGCCCCGCAGTGCGCCTCTTGCCACAAGGCGCGCGCCGCCCTCCGCCGTCCGCGCTCGGGCCAGGCGCTGTGCGGCGCCTGCTTCTGTGCCGCCTTCGAGGCCGAGGTGCTGCACACGGTGGTCGCGGGCCGCCTGCTGCCTCCCGGCGCCGTGGTGGCCGTGGGCGCCTCGGGCGGCAAGGACTCCACGGTGCTGGCGCACGTGCTGCGCGAGCTGGCCCCGCGCCTGGGCATCTCGCTGCACCTCGTGGCGGTGGACGAGGGCATCGGCGGCTACCGGGACGCGGCGCTGGCGGCTGTGCGGCGGCAGGCGGCGTGCTGGGAGCTCCCGCTCACCGTCGTGGCCTACGCGGACCTCTTCGGGGGCTAGACGATGGACGCCGTGGCCCGCAGCACGGCTGGCTCCGGCCGCAGCCGAGCCTGCTGCACCTTCTGCGAGGTGCTGCGGCGCCGCGCGCTGGAGGAAGGGGCGCGCCTCGTCGGAGCCACGCACGTCGTGACCGGTGAGCGCAGGCGCGGCCCAGAGAGCGCGTGGTGGGAGGGGCGCATGCGCGGGATAGGGCACCGTAAGGGCGCTGGAGTGGGCGCCCAAGTGGTAATGGAGGCTTCGTGTGTCTTAACTGGAGAATCTAAATAGCAAGGAGATATGCACGCTCACTGAAGGTTCATAGGCATATTGTGTGCACATCTTCACAAGCTTTTGAGTCACTGCCATTATCTGGTACACATTCATGAATGCCAAGTCGTTTCAGTCGTCTCTTTAGTCGTCTCTGACTCTTTGCAACCCTATGGACTGTAGCCAACAACAGCCAGGCTCCTTTGTGCATGGGATTCTCCAGGCAACAATACTGGAGTGGGTTGCCATGCCCTCCTCCAGGGGATCTTCCCAACCCAGGCATAGAAGCTGCGTCTCCTGCGCTTCTGCATTGCAGGAGGATGCTTTACCGCTGAGCCACTGGGGAAGCCCTATCTGGTATACACATGCTGGCAAATAGAGGGGTGGAAGAGTACTCTCTGGGGCTAGGGCTGTGGTTTTCTGCACTGTTTTTTTTAAATGACATTCTCTGTGTCCCTTTTCATAAAAGGAGGGGCATGGAGGGGTATTGCCCATCAGAAGCCATCTATAGTCTGAAACGCAACTATCTTTTAACTCCTTTTGTCTTTCATTGTCTCTCTGCTAACTTTTTCTCTGCCCCAGTCATTACTTCAACAAATAATTATTGACCATTTATTTTGTACCACATGCAAGCTATGTACTGGAGAACAAACTACCTAACTTTGGTTTCCTCTCCTATGTAACAGGGTGGGAGGAAACAGGATGGGCTGGGCATCACAAAGACTTTGGGTCTTGGCCGCTCTCTTGGTCTGCACAGCTTGGCAAGGAGGGTGGGGGGTGGGAGAAGCGAGTGGCAGGAGTTCGTCTCTGGGTATCAGGTCTTTGAGTCTTTACTTACCTTTAATCGTCTCGAATACTCTTGGTCTCATAGCCCCCAGCTCTCTCTCTTCAGAATCCATCTCTATCGCTGGAAAGTCTCTCAATGCCTCGTAACTTCTTTTTCTTGTTGGCACCTCTTCTCTTCCATAACTCTCTTTTCTTCTCTCGCTCTCATCCATTCCTTCAACAACCACCGGGTTTCTACTAAATGCCAGCTCCAAGCTGTTATTAATATATAGAGTACGCACTACACACATTTATATTATATATGCTCACATCCTCATCGGGCTATGGCTGAGAATACAGCGATGCCCGGGACAGACCTAAGCCCACCCCTTTGCACAGTCCAAATATAAAATGATAAATGATCATAAATGCTATTGGGGAAAATTACATGGAGCAAAAAGAGGACCTTATGGTGTGGAGAGAGGGGATGAGGGAGGGCTTTTGAGATCGGGGGCTCTGGTGAGAAGGTGAAGAGGAGTGATGTTTGAACAGGGTCGAGGTTGTTCCAGGCAGAGGGAACCATCTGTGCCCAGGCCAGTTTGAGGGGCCCCAGGAAGACCAGAGCAGTGGGCGGAGTTCAGATCCACTTTCCCCTTTTGAGGGTGAGGCGTTAACATCTGATCCTTTGAGCAATGGGGAAATGGGTGGGTAGGGCAGGGGGGAGGAGCCTGGGTTGGAGAGGCAAAGGCGGAGCAAAGGAGATGAGCCTGGAGGGTGGCAGCTGTGGGTGGTCCAGGTGAGAGAATGGTTGTGAGAATCAGTGCTTTATTTTTTTAATGCTGTGTAAATATTCCCTTACTTTCTCCCTGGTCCCTCTAAACAAAGATAACACCAAAATATTACAGTCTGTGCCATCAAAGGCACTTGTGTCAACAACTATGAGTTTCTATGGCTGCTGTAACAAATCACCACAAATTGAATGGCTTAAAACAACACAAATGAGAAAAAAACACCACCACAAATGTATTAGGTTGCAGTTCTGGAGATAAGGTTCAGGCAGAAGTCTCACTGGTTGGCATTCCTCTGAAGAAAGAATCTACTGAAAAGTCCATTTTCTTGCCTCTTCCAGTTTTTAGAGGCTACCTCTTGGAGGCCTCCTTCCTCCAGCTTCAGAGCCAGCAGCTGAGTCCTCATCTTGCATCGTCTGCCCTTGCTTGTGTTCCCACATCTTCCATCCTGACTCTTTCACTTTAAGGACCCTGTCATCACCCTGGGGCCCACTTGGCAAAGCTAAGCTGCTCCCCCTATATTAACATCAGCTGATTAGTAACCCTCATTCTATGCGCAATCTTTCCCTCTTTCACCATGGGACCCAATATATTTTCAGGTTGGGGGAGTGGGGGGATTCTGCTTACTACAACAGTCCTCTTTCCCATCTCCATTAAATGACTTCCGTGTAGTCTGAAGTACATTTTTTTGCTGGGGGGGGGGGTGGTTTCTTGTTCTTGTGGGATCTTGGTTCTCCAACTAAGGATTGAACATGGTCTCTCAGCGTCCAAAGCACAGGGTCCTAATGACTGGACCACCAGGGACTTCCCTGAAGCACACTTTTAATTGAGACTGAAATGACAGCCTTCCCGACCCAGGGATCGAACCCGGGTCTCCCGCCCTGCGTGCAGATTCTTCACCTACTGTGCCACCAGGGAGGCTCTGAAATGATAGTTGTAGCCTAAACGACTTTCACTCGCTAGCAGAGGGCCTGGTCTGCGATAAGTGGGGGGTAAGTGAGGCACCCCGGGTTGCTCCACGGGAGCCTGGGTGCGTCGCCCTCTCGTTTCTCGCCGGGTCCCCCTGCAGCCTCCCCGAGGCCATCCCGCGGTGCCCCGGGGTCTCCTCTCGCGGCCCCGGCCCCCTTTTCACGGTTCCCGTCTCCCCTCCCTCAGGACACAACGCGGACGACATGGCGGAGACGGTGCTCATGAACTTCCTGCGGGGCGACGCGGGCCGGCTGGCGCGGGGCGGGGGCCTGGGCTCCCCGGGCGAGGGGGGCGCCCTGCCGCGCTGCCGCCCGCTGCAGCTGGCGTCGCAGAAGGAGGTGGTGCTGTACGCGCACTTCCGCCGCCTCGACTACTTCTCCGAGGAGTGCGTGTACGCGCCCGAGGCCTTCCGCGGCCACGCGCGCGACCTGCTCAAGATGCTGGAGGCGGCGCGGCCGTCGGCGGTGCTGGACCTGGTGCACTCGGCC
>SJXQ01001228.1:141986-190416 GCA_006408695.1 Aepyceros melampus
GACTTCTAGAGACTCCAGTTCCCCGCGGGGATCCGGCGCCGTAGGGGCGCGGGACCGCCTATAAATGACAGGGAATGAACCCGAGTTACCTGAGCCCGGGCTTCGTGTGCAGCTGGGAGAGAGACGGAACCTGTTACCTGCGATCCTGCAGACGCTGGGGCTCTGGGCTCCTGGGGCTGGGGGTCGGGGACTCCTGCGTCTCAGAGAGGGGCGCACTAGACGACCTTCCATTCCTGAGCGAGTGGGAATTAGGGGGCTGCTTGCCTGTACCTCTGTGGGGTTCTGGACGTGCTCAGATAGCCCTAACCCTTCTCGATCGCCTGCTGCCTACTTGATGTTCTTGTTTGCCTGTAGTAGGCTAAGCACAACCAGGCAGCTGGATGGACATGTCAGTTACAGCACTCGTGGTGTTTCTGTGTGAGCGCTGTGTGTACTGCAGGCGCTGGGCCATCTCATTTCACCCGCACCACGATCTCATTGGCTGTAGCCCCAGGCCCATAACTGGCCTGAGGTCACCTCTCTGGAGCCCTACCTGGGGGTTCACACCCAGGTCCACCTGGGGCTCTTCAAGACGGTGGAATTAGTCCTTATCCCCACTACCACCTGAATCTCTGATGGATGAAGAGCAACTGGGCGGCTTTCCAGACTTAAGATTCTAGAGGCACAGCTGGGTGAGCTTGGGTCTGTGACTTAACCTCTCGAATCTTCCATTTGCTCCGCTGAAAATGGAATCAAGGCCTCCCATCAAAGCACTGTTGTGAATGTTTGATAAAGCGCTCAATAAATGTGTCCGACTTGGCTGTTCACACTAAGTTTTGGCCACCAGGGGGCGCTCGATTTTGGGGTTTCTGCCCTGCCGATCCAGACAGGCGTGAGGCTCGGAAACTGCCTGCCTGACTCCTGAGGAGGCTTGGGGCCCTCAGTCCCACCTCCAAGCTTTGCTGGGCTGCTCCTTTGTTAGAAATGCCCTCCTTTCCCATCTTCCTGCTCACATCCTCCGGGAGCCTCCTGGAAGCGTTCCTAATCTCCTCCCACCCTGCCCAGCCCAGGACACTGGGAGTCTCCCAAACCCCAGCCGCTGGGTCCTGTCCTCCGGCCTCCCGCACTCTTCGGGTCTCTTTTCCTATTTAGACTGGGCTGGGGGCGGGAACACATGCTTGGAATCCCCTGTGAATTAATCAAGCATTAGGTTAATTATTCGTTCCACAAACACGTATTGAGCACTTCATCCGTGGCCCGTGTGCCAAGGGCTAGGAATACTGCCGCGAGCAAAAGACAAAACCCCGGCTGCCATGAGGTTCACAGTCTGAGAGAAACAGACAATACGTCAATGAATATATAATGTTAGGCAGTGATTAACACAACAAATAAAAATAAAGCAGGATTAGAGAGAGAGCGCGCGCCAGTGTCCATAGGGGTCAGGGCATGGCCTCTGAGGAGGCTGCATTTGAGCAGAGACCTGAGTGAAGCAAAGGAGTGGATCATAAAGCTATTGGGACTTTCCCCGTGGCCCAGTGGTTAAGGATCTGCCTTCCAATGCAGGAGACACAGGTTTGCCCCCTGTGTTGGTAAGTCCACTAAACAACAGCCAGGTGGTGTGGCCAGAGCCGAGCGGGCAGGGCGGAGAATAGCAAGAGCTGAGATGCGGTGGTAGCCTTCCTGCGTCTCAGAGAGGGGCGCACTAGACGACCTTCCATTCCTGAGCGAGTGGGAATTAGGGGGCTGCTTGCCTGTACCTCTGTGGGGTTCTGGACGTGCTCAGATAGCCCTAACGCTTCTCGATCGCCTGCTGCCTACTTGATGTTCTTGTTTGCCTGTAGTAGGCTAAGCACAACCAGGCAGCTGGATGGACATGTCAGTTACAGCACTCGTGGTGTTTCTGTGTGAGCGCTGTGTGTACTGCAGGCGCTGGGCCATCTCATTTCACCCGCACCACGATCTCATTGGCTGTAGCCCCAGGCCCATAACTGGCCTGAGGTCACCTCTCTGGAGCCCCATCTGGGAGCTCACACCCAGGTCCACCTGGGGCTCTTCAAGGCGGTGGAATTAGTCCTTATCCCCACTACCACCTGAAACTCTGATGGATGAAGAGCAACTGGGGCGGCTCTCCAAACTTCAGATTCTAAAGGCAGAGCTGGTGAGCTTGGGTCAGTGACTTAACCTCTCCGATCTTCCATTTGTTCCGCTGAAAATGGAATCAAGGCCTGCACCAAAGCACTGTTGTGAATATTTGATAAAGCGCTCAATAAATGCTGTCCGACTTGGCTGTTTACACGAAGGTTTGGCCACCAGGGGGCGCTCGATTTTGGGGTTTCTGCCCTGCCGATCCAGACAGGTGTGAGGCTCGGAAACTGCCTGCCTGACTCCTGAGGAGGCTTGGGGCCCTCAGTCTCACCTCCAAGCTTTGCTGGGCTGCTCCTTTGTTAGAAATGCCCTCCTTTCCCATCTTCCTGCTCACATCCTCCGGGAGCCTCCTGGAAGTGTCCCTGAATCTCTTCTCCCTCCCTGCCCAGCCCAGGACACTGGGAGTCTCCCAAACCCCAGCCACTGGGTCCTGTCCTTATCGTGTGGCCATTCAGCCCTTTGGGGTCTTGTTCTCCCAAATTGAACTGAACTTTGGGGATAGAAACCAGATGTGTGTTTCCATTGGATAACACAACATCATTCTTTCCACATTTATGGAGCCCTTGATGTCTGCAAGGGCATTTCTAGACATCGATGGGAGAGAAAATTAAAAAAAAATTAAAACCATTTGGTCGCGAAGTTTACAATCTTGTGGGAGAGAGGTAATAGGAAAATATGTAATATGAAGTCATAATGATGGGTGCTATGAATAGGAAACAAAACAACATAAGGGGAAAGGGAATGAAGAGTCCTATTTTAGTTTTGAGAGGCCAAGTCCTCTTTGAGAAGGTGACTTTTGACCAAAGACTAAAATAAAGCAAATGTGGGACTTCCTTGGTGGTCCAGTGGATAACACTCAGCACTCCCAGTGCAGAGGGCCTGGGTTCGATCTCTGGTCAGAGAACTAGATCCCACATACCACAAGGAAAGATCCCGTGTGCCCTAAGACTTGGTGCAGCCAAATAAATCTTTAAAACAGTACCAAATAAAGCAAACAAGGTTTCCAGCCTTAATAGAATATCTCATGTCAGAGTAAACTTCCACTAAGACGAACTAGGAACACACACACACACACACACACACACACACTATTTGAACACATCAAACAGCTACCAAGGCAGCTAAGAGCCCAGAAAAAAGAGCAGCTCGTTCAGCAGGAGGGGCCAGAAGGCAGAGAAAGCAAGCAGAAAGCATAAGCTAAGCTGAGCTGAACTTTCAGTAGCAACACAGGGCTGGAGACAGAAATGGAGTGTGGGGCCAACGAGGCAGGCAGGACTGGAGGAGCCAAAATCCTGGGCAGAAGGGAAGAGCATTGGGATCAGCCCATCGTGAGGAATGGTTGTGACAAGAGACACTCCCTTGCCAGTTGGGTGTCCTACCCCCTCACCTAGCATGGGGTTCAGGATCTCCTTGTGCCTTGACTCCGGGGTTGCCAGGATGCAAATGTCAGGTATTAGGGTCAGCACTGAGGAGGGACAGAGAGAACCAGAGCTCAAAAACCATGACAATAATGAGAGGCTGAAACTCAGAAGTGAGGTGCTGGCTCCAGCCCAGAATTAGATGTGCTGTTTGCAGGTTTCTGGGGTCAGTCTGAGTTCAGAAAGCCGCTGGATTTGTAGATGGCTCTCAGTCAATTCTCAGGTTTCCCATGAGTCCTGCGATCACACCTTGAGAATGAGTTCTAACCTCTTATCAATTCTTCCAGTCCCAGAAAACCTTCCCTCTTTACAGAATCTATCAAATCTTCCTCTCCTTACCCCACTACTACTTTTTCCTAACCTTGCCTGGCTTTCTCTACTCTTCATAATTCTCTGTGCAGTGGTCCATTGAGGCCTCAAGATCCTTTCCCCACTCTGAATATTTACCATTCATGTAGAATGAAGGAAAACTTAGAATTTACTTATGTGACCTATTAGTTAAACCAGATTTCTGAGACTTCATTCCTTTATTTAGGCTGAATCAGGACTTGGCAGAGCACCAGGCGTAGAAAATGATCATAATCATGTTCTCTATCATCCAGAGTCCCGTGGAAGTATGACAAAGGGGTTAAAAACAAGTCAGAATATCAACCTACTGGAAAGTGAGGGGAGAAAGGGGAGAAACCTGACACATAAGATTTTCTGCAAAGAGTGAGAGTAGCCAGTCCTGAGGGAAAGGAACTCAGTGGCCTGTGAGAAAGGCATTGTGTCTCTGAACCTGAGTCCCCTACCCCCCTGGAAGAGGAGGTTTTCAGGGGAGGCTGAGGAGGAGCTTGGCTGTCCCCTGCCCAGCACCTCTGTCCTGAGGGACAGAAGGTCACCAGTCCCTTTTCCCAGCCCTCTTTCCTCTGCATTTGCGACTAGTCGAGGATCTGCCCCCCAGGGGGCTCTCCAATCACCTTGCCAGACTCCCGGAGCGCCTAGCTGAAGGGTTGTCGCTGTCCGTGGTCCTGGAGCGTAGCTGGGGTCCCAGTAATGGATTCTAGGAATCCATGTTCTCTTAGCATCACATTTCTTTCCTCACAGCCACTTGATAAAGTTTAGGAAATAATTTATCCTTGTTTAGGTGATTGTTTTGTGTTGTGGGGGTGTACTTGCCAAGGCCCACACTACTTGGTGAAAGTGCAAGTCACCCAGTCGTGTCCAACTCTTTGCGACCCCATGAACTATACAGTCCATGGAATTCTCCAGGCCAGAATACTGGAGTGGGTAGCCTTTCCCTTCTCCAGATCTTCCAAACCCAGGGATCGAACCCAGTTCAGTTCAGTCACTCAGTCGTGTCCAACTCTTAGCAACCCCATGAACTGCAGCATGCCAGGCCTCCCTGTCCATCACCAACTCCCGGAGTCCACCCAAACTCATGTCCATTGAGTCGGTGATGCCATCCAACCATCTCATCCTCTGTTGTCCCCTTCTCCTCCTGCCCTCAATCTTTCCCAGCATCAGGGTCTTTTCAAATGAGTCAGCTTTTTGTATCAGGTGGCCAAAGTACTGGAGTTTCAGCTTCAACATCAGTCCTTCCAATGAATACCAAGACTGATCTCCTTTAGAATGGATTGGCTGGATCTCCTTGCAATCCAAGGGACTCTCAAGAGTCTTCTCAACACCACAGTTCAAAAGCATCAATTCTTCAGTGCTCAGCTTTCTTCACAGTCCAACTCTCACATCCATACACGACCACCGGAAAAACCATAGCCTTGACTAGATGGACCTTTGTTGGAAAAGTAATGTCTGTGCTTTTGAATATGCTGTCTAGGTTGGTCATAACTTTCCTTCCAAGGAGTAAGCATCTTTTAATTTCATGGCTGCAATCACCATCTGCAGTGATTTTGGAGCCCAGAAAAACAAAGTCCGCCACTGTTTCCCCATCTATTTGCCATGAAGTGATGGGACCAGATGCCATGATCTTAGTTTTCTGAATGTTCAGCTTTAAGCCACCTTTTTCACTCTCTTTCACTTTCATCAAGAGGCTCTTTAGTTCTTCTTCACTTTCTGCCATAAGGGTGGTGTCATCTGCATATCTGATGTTACTGATATTTCTCCCAGCAACCTTGATTCCAGCCCGTGCTTCTGCCAGCCCAGCGTTTCTCATGATGTACTCTGCACATAAGTTAAATAAGCAGAGTGATGATATACAGCCTTGATGGAACCCAGGTCTCCTGCATTGCAGGCAGATTCTTTACCAGCTAAGCCACTAGGGAAGCCCTTGGGGCCAGTCCCTAAAAAGAGTCCTCGACCAGAGCCAATGTTGTAGATGGGCTGGCCCCTGTTCTTATTATGACTGCAAGATACACTTCAGCAAAAACTATCATGAAACTTTGAAAAAAGCAAGGCTTCCTGCTCACAAGTCCCGGAGGATACACAGCACACCCGAGGGCCAGGTGAAGGAGGTGGGAGAGAGCATGGATCCTCGGCTCTGCCTTTATTGGGGTACACTGTAGGGTCCCTAGGGTATCGTGGGTTCACTTTTATTGGCGAATTTAAAACATAGGAACTGGAATTAGAGTGTAAGAAGGGAAAAACAGGTTCACACAAGAGTCAGTTATCTTGTTCACCCAGAGCTTTCTAAACAGGAACTTCAGGGACTTCTCTGGCAGTCCAATGGTTAAGGCTTCTCCTTCCAAGCAGGTTGGAGTGTGTGTGTAGTGGGGTTCAATCTCTGGTTAGGAAACTAAGATCCCACATGCTTTCTGGCCAAAACCCAAAATATAAAACAGAAGCAATGTTGTAACAAATTCAATAAAGATTTTTAAAATTGTCCCCATCAAAAAAAAAAAGTCTTTAAAAGGGAACTTCATGGGTGGGGCCATCTGGCTCTTTAAAGTCATAGCTGTCAATATGTTTATTTGAGATGAATTATTTGAGCTGGATGCCTCTGAAATGGATGCCTGGGGAATCAAAAGTTTAATGTCAGGCATTTACATTAAAAAAAAAAAAGCTTAAGCTTCTTGTAGGCACTCACACTACACAGGTGCTGGTGAAATACTATCTTTTTTTGCATGAGTGCATTTTCCTTTAAAAATTAATTCAATTTTAGAGGAGGGGGAGTAAGTGAAGAAAGAGCTCATACTCTCAATCCAAATCTGTCCATGAGCTCAGGTTTGAAGGATGAGATGGTGGAAACAGATGAAAGCCAGGCAGCATGACCTCCATCTCAAATTGCAAAGACATTTGTATGAACCAGCCTGGAAGGCATAAGGAAGAATGGAGAGGGTGGGTGAGTAGATAGCAGTGAGGTCATCAGTCAGTCAGTCAATTCAGTTGCTCAGTAGTGTCCAACTCTTTGCAACCCCCTGGACTGCAGCACACCAGGCTTCCCTGTCACCAACTCCCGAAGCTTGCTCAAATTCATGTCCATCAACTTGGTGGTGCCATCCAACTATCTCATCCTCTGCCATCCCCTTCTCTTCCTGCCTTCAATCTTTTCCAGCATCACAGTCTTTTCCAGTGAGTCAGTTCTTTGCATCAGGTGGCCAACATATTGGAGTTTCAGCTTCAGCATCAGTCCTTCCAATGAACACCCAGGAACTGATCTCCTTTAGGATGGACTGGTTGGATCTCCTTGCAGTCCAAGTGACTCTCAAGAGTCTTCTCCAACACCACAGTTCAAAAGCATCAATTCTTTGGTGCTCAATTTTCTTTATTGCCAGCTCTCTATAGACAGTTTTAGTGTGATGCTAAGAGGGAATAGTTTTGTTCAGGAGAGTTGGGGTCAGCTCTCTGGCTGTTGGAAAGACCCCCTTAGGGCCTATAAATGAAATAAGGAAGGGACTGGAGGTCAGCAGGTGAAGAAATATGCTGGAAGAACGGACAGATAAACGTGAGGCAAGGAGATAACCCCAGAGAGATCATAAGATGCTGTATTATGAACTAAATGCCAGGCTGAAGGGCTAGTCTTTCCCTGGGGAGACTCCAAAGAGTTTCGGGATGGAGAATGACATCAGTAAGTTGCCACTCTGTCCTCTGTTCCCTGGGATTCTCCAGGCAAGAACACTGGAGTGGGTTGCCATTTCCTACTCCAATGCATGAAAGTGAAAAGGGAAAGTGACATCGCTCAGTCGTGTCCGACTCTTTGCGACAGCATGGACTGCAGCCTACGAGGCTCCTCCGCCCATGGGATTTCCCAGGCAAGAGTACTGGAGTGGGTTGCCATTGCCTTCTCCTCCTCTGTTCCTGGTGTAAAAAATCAATAAACTGAAGCCTCACTTAGAGTCCAGAAGGGGGCGGTCTCACTGGCAGTGATGATACCAGAGCCCAACAGGAAGAAGGAAGACTCCTTCCTTCCTGGCAAGGACTCGGCCAATGAAAAGCCATAGACTCACTCTTTCTTCTAGCCCTCAACTTCCTTTGCTCCTCTATAAAAGTGGTCTCCTTCCCTCCTTGAATTGGAACTTGCACATGGCTCTCCATGGTTGCAGACCCCAAGCTGCAATTCTGGGCTAATGCCAAATTAAACCCATTTTTGCTGGGAAATAGCTGGCTGTCTACTTGTTTCAAGTCAACACTAGTCACCCTCAGAAGAACTTGATGGGAAACCTTTCTGTTCAGGAAGAGGAACCAGCAGACACTAGGCACACACCATGTGATGGGACCTCTGTTCATTGGTTTTAATATGTTCTTCCTTTTTTTTCCTTTGAGGTTTTTCCCCTTTATTTTTTTCTTTTTATGGTTCTTTCTTTAATGTTCACCAACTTGGAGGTAAGACACATGATCTCTGATTTACAGAACAGAAAACCTAGACACAGAAAGGTGGACTGAATTGCTTGGTGACGATGCCTTAGGAAGTGCTGGAATCTACCTGTGAGCCTGTTTCTGTAGTCCCATCACCTGTCTTCTTTCTGCTCTAACTGGGGGCACTCATACAGTAGTTAAATATTGCAACCAAGTCTTCATCAACTAGTCCCTGACCTCTCCTTGTCCCCATAGAGGCTGTGGTTCCCCCAGCTGGGGCCCAGGTCTGGATGAGTCCTCATTAGCTTGTTTTGATCTCAGAGTACTCGGTGCTGGTGGCCTCCTGGTCCTGAGGCTCCCGAGATGTCATCTCATGAAAGTTGAGGGAGGCATAATGGAGCTCTTCCTGTTCCCCTGGTGGTGGGGCATCCTCTGCAGGGGACAGCACCATCTGGTCAGAGGGGCTGTTTGAGCAAGGCTTTTGCCTGGAACCCTGAGAAAAAGGGAGAAAAAGGAGTCAGAGAAGAAATAAGCAGGCATGAGTCCCAAAGGAAATTTCAGTAGATGGGATGTTTATTCATTCATCTTCTTATTCCTCACGTGCTTCCTGTGAACTCAAATATTCACTCATTCATTTACAATTTTGTCAAGATTGACTGGGCTGTACTGCAGGCTTATGAATCCTATTTAACCTTCACAGAAACCCAGCAGGAGTGATATTCTTATTATTCCCATTTTACAGGTAGGAAAACTGAGGTAGGGGAGAGGTGAAGTAACTTGCCCAAGGTCACTCCTAGGGTGGATGGCAGAGCCAGGATTCAAACCCAGGCCGCTGTTTTCTTGACAGTGTACCCTGTACCAAGTCCTGGGTGAGAGGCCAAATGAGCAGTATGAGAAAACAGACACAGACCCTGACCTCAGGCAGCTTGCAGTTGGCTAGGAGGGCTGGATTAGAGACAAGTAAACCCAGCTAAATTCTAACTCTGGTGTGACTTATGAACTAGCTTGTGCAGAAACCAAAGAGATGGCAATTCTGGCTCTTGGACCTGGGTCTCATAAAACAAAAATGAAAATAAAGCAGGACCCAAGTCCCCAAGAAAAGAGGGTGCCCAGACACTGGTATGCCATTCTCTTTTCTCCAAGTCTGTCCACACACACCATCATGCTATAGATGAGTATGTCAAAAGCAACATTAGCCTTCAAATAGTAGCTCATAAAGAAAAGAAAAAGAATTCCAGGTTAGGGAAAAAAACGGTTTCACAACGTCAGAAAAAAAAAAAAAAGCATATCTAGACAGAGCTGTCCATATTGCATGAGCAAGATGAAATGACAAAGCAGCTAGGTGTATTGACCCTTCTGTAGCCAAAGGGGGAGAAATAAGGACATGTGTCTTAATAGCCTTCAGTTCAGTTCAGTTCAGTTCAGTCACGCAGTCGTGTCCAACTCTTTGCCACCCCATGAATTGCAGCACACCAGACCTCCCTGTCCATCACCAACTCCCAGAGTTCACCAAGATCCATGCCCATGGAGTCAGTGACGCCATCCAGCCATCTCATCCTCGGTCATCCCCTTCTCTTCCTGCCCCCAATCCCTCCCAGCATCAGAGTCTTTTCCAATGAGTCAACTCTTCATATGAGGTGGCCAAAGTACTGGAGCTTCAGCTTCAGCATCATTCCTTCCAAAGAAATCCCAAGGTTGATCTCCCTCAGAATGGACTGGTTGGATCTCCCTGCAGTCCAAGGGACTCTCAAGAGTCTTCTCCAACACCACAGTTCAAAAGCATCAATTCTTCGGCACTCAGCCTTCTTCACAGTCCAACTCTCACATTCATACATGACTACTGGAAAAACCATAGCCTTGACTAGATGGACCTTAGTCAGCGAAGTAATATTTCTGCTTTTGAATATGCTATCTAGGTTGGTCATAACTTTTCTTCCAAGGAGTAAGAGTCTTTTAATTTCATGGCTACAATCACCATCTGCAGTGATTTTGGAGCCCAGAAAAATAAAGTCTGACACTGTTTCCACTGTTTCCCCGTCTATTCCCATGAAGTGATGGGACTGGATGCCATGATCTTCGTTTTCTGAATGTTGAACTTTAAGCCAACTTTTTCACTCTCCTCTTTCACTTTCATCAAGAGGCTTTTTAGTTCTTCTTCACTTTCTGCCATAAAGGTGGTGTCATCTGCATATCTTTAGCATATATTAAAAGGGGGTTGAATTGATCCTCATAAGACAACATGGGCTTCCCAGGTCATGTTAGCAGTAAAGAATCCACCTGCCAGTGCAAGACGCAGATTCCATCCCTGGTCAGGAAGATCCTCTGCAGTAGGAAGTGGCAACCCACTCCAGTATTCTTGCCTGGAAACCCCATGGGCAGAAGAGCCTGGTGGGCTGCAGTCCATGGGGTTGCAAAGAGTCAGACACGATTAGGTGACTGAGCATGCATAAGACCAGATGCAGCTCAGATGAATAAACAGAAGAAAGCACTAAGTTCATTCCTTCATCCAACACCTCTTTGCTGAGTGCTGGTTATGAGCTAGGTGCCATTAAGTGCTGTTCTTTCAAATGAGGACGTATGAGGAAGTGAAACAGCCCGAAATACCTGCCTACATGCCCAGTTCCTTATTAGAGAGGGGAATAGTAACATTAGGTAAGGGTTGTAAGCAATTTCCCATGACTTAGGCATATTTCTAAGCACTTCTTGTAGCAACCCAATGAAACAGGTACCAGCATAGCAATGGCCTCATTTCCAGGAGAGAAAATAAAGAATCAGAGAGGTTAACTAACTTGTCCAAGGTCACACAGCTTGGAAGTGGTTGAGTCCAGGACTTGGACACAGGAGGATGAACTCATTGCTTTACTATTCTGCCTACAGTGTCAAAGTTACAGAAAGGGTGAGAGAGTTGACTTATCAGGAAAAAAAACCCTGATGCTGCGAAAGATTGAAGGTAAAAGGAGAAGTAGGGAGAGAGAATGAGATGGTTAGATAACACCACTGACTCAGTGGACATGAATTTGAGCAAAGTCCAGGAGATAGTGGAGGACAGTCCATGGCGTGCTGCGTCCACTGGGTTGCAAAGAATCTGACACGACTTAGCGGCTGTACAACAAGAGCACAGTGAGGAAAACAAAGCTCTATCAGGCTTCCTGTCAAGATAGTGAATTCACACATACCACTGGCTCTGTTCACCAGGATCCAACAATCAAAAACTGTAGACGGAACTAGGGGAAGACAAAATTTTATAATCCATTGTCGATTGATTAATCACCCTGAGGTCCATGGGGGGAAGTAAAAGCTACTTTGAACACATGGGGCTGGGGAGGTGACATGCTACAAGCCGAGGGCTAGGGAAGCTGGCTTGTTGACGAGAGGAAGAACGGGTTCCCTCAGATGTGCTTGCATTCGGCTCCCTTCTCTCCTCCACCCTCGCCTTAGGACAATCATTGCTGCAGAATTCAGAGAGTGTGGACAAGACGGTAATGTGCGTGTGTCCAGAGGTAAGTGGTGGATGAGCACTGAAGGCTCCCTGGGGTGAAGAGAAGGAGAGACGCCGTGGAGCCTCACTGGCCTTTGGGACTCTTGTCCTCCCTTTCTTCTTTCCAAACTCCAACGTCTCTGGTGGATCAAAATCCACAGAGATTTTGGATCAAAATCCAAAGCTCCTTCTCCTTGAGGTTGGAAGGCAAAGGGGTGACTTACACTGCTTTTTCGGCGGTGGGGTGGGGGGGCAGGAAGTGGGACTGGTGGATGGTGGTTGTGGTGCCCGGAGCACTCCACCCTGCGACTGGTCCCCGTCACTCCTTTGAGCCAACACAGGCCAGCATCTGCCCTTCACCTTCACCCAAGCAACAGTCCAGACCAAAAAGCTAACATCCCTGGGGAATATGCGCTCCCCCCACCCCCGGCCCCCCGCCACTGCCAGGTCAGAGGACTGAGCACCTGCAAAGTGTAAATGTCCTGGAAGAAAAACCAACCAAAAGAGGCTGAGCACATCATGTACCTTCAAAAAACAAGTATTAGAACACTTTGATCAAGAGTTTAAGCATGATAAATGCACTAAGAGGAGTAAGTGCTGACGTTACTTGTGAACGTGAGAATAAGAAATTACGCTACTCTCTATCCCTCCCATCCTCTCCTTCGCCAGCAGTGTCCAACATGAGTCTGTTCTCTCGCAAATGGGAAGTTGTTGTATAACACAGGGAGCTCAACCTGGTGCTCTGAGACAACCTAGAGGGGTGGGAGGGAGGTTCAAGAGGGAGGGGACACATGTATAGTTATGGCTGATTTACATTGTTAAATGGCAGAAACCAACACAATATTGTAAAGCAATTATCCTCCAAATAAAAAAAAAACCAACAGGAAAAGAAATTATGTACATCACTCAGTAACGATGTAATATCTCCGAATGATGACATATTGTAACTAGACAGCATGGTGATCATTTTGAAACAGAAATATCAAATCACTTATACTTCAAAAACGAAGAAACAAGCAAACCCCCAGAAAAAGAGATCAGATTTGTGGTTACCAGAGGCAGAAGGTGGGGATGGGGAAACTGAATCAAGGCAGTCAAAAGGTACAAACTTTCAGTTATAAGATAAACAAGTCCTAGAGAGGTAATGTAGAACATAATCATTAGAATTAACTCTGCTGTATGTTATATATGAACGTTATTCAGAGTAAATCCTAACTGTTCTCATCCCAAGGAAAATATTTTTTTCTATTTCTTTAATTTTTTATTTATAGGAGATGATGGATGTTCACTAATCTTATTAGGCTAGTCATTTCATGATGTATGTAAACCAATTCATTATTCTGTACACCTTAAACTTATACAATGCTATATGTCAATATATCTCAGTAAGACTGGAAAAGAAAATTATACACATCAGTAATTATGTACATAAAATGTAGAACCAGAAGTTATGTAATCTTGTAAGTTACATAAAAAGGAAATGTGTGTGCAGTTCTGTAAAACGTGGAAATATGATGTCTGAGATATAAAAATAGGAGGAATCCAATGGTAGGATGAAAAATAGAAAGAATACAATTCAAGTACATCAGGGAGCTAGAAAAACCTTTCAAGTCTCCCATAGAAGGAAGCAGGGAGGATGAAGAACAGAACACATGAAAATAAAAGTTATGAATGATGAAGGAAATAGAAAATCTCAACATTCAGATGATAATAGTCCCCAAATGACATGCTTTCTGGGGTGGGCCACACCGCCAGCATATGGGATCTTAGTTCCCCAGCCAGAGAGCAAACCTGTGCCTCTACACTGGGAGCATGGAGTCTTAACCACTGAACCATCAGGGAAGTTTCAATAGGCCCCAAATGAGATAAAAATGAAACCAAAAGAGGAAGAGATATTTGGACAAAAATAGTGGAAATAAATAAAATTGTCAGAATTACAGAAAAAGTGAACCACGTCAGCACAAAATACCTCGCAAACACAAGAAAAAAGACAAGGAAAAGCCCACAACCAAATAAAGTACAGTTCATCTCAAGACTGTCAAAACCAAGGAGAAACATGCAAATGTTTTCAGGGAGAATGAGTGGATTACCTGCCCGTGTGTGAGACCTGAGACCTCTAACAGGGATACCGGGTACAAGAAACAGTGAAGCAAGTGTTCAGAGCATCCAAAGGAAATCACCTTGATCCTGGAATTGAGAGCCTACCAAATGAAATTCAATTGTGGGGGCATAAAAATATTTCAGATACAAGTCTCAATACAGGAAATACCAAGTTAAAACACGTTAGGAGAAAGAACTCAAATACAAAGAATGCAAATAAAAATAAGAAAACTAAGAAACCACACGCAGTGAATATAAGATACAAAGGTGATCAGGTTACCTCAGTAAAATGTGTAGCTGTGTATTTTTTTTTTAATGACCAGAGAATAGAAAAATGTTGAATGTGTTCATAATTATGCAGAATGAAAACTGGAGATCTAGAGAAAGAACCAGCGTGGCCGTAGAAGGTGGATGGAGAGGACACCAAAAGATATAAAAGCACTCGAGTTCTTTTTGTTAGGTGTAAGACAGAGATGTTACTTCTTTTTTTGAAATAAGAGAGGAGAAAATGAAATGTTGTAAAAAAATGGAACCAAGCAAAAGGAGAAGAGAAATAGCACAAAGAAGTCCACGTATATCAAGAACCACAATAAATACAAATAGCATGAACTCAACACAGGATGTCAAGTTGGATTTTCAAATACCTGGTTATAGGGCTTCCCTGGTGGCTCAGTGGTAAAGAATCTGCCTGCCAATGTAGGAGACACAGGTTCTACCCCTGAGTCCAGGAAGATCCCACATGCCTCGTGGCAAATAAACCCTTGCACCAGAATTACTGAGCCTGTGCTCTAGAGGCTGAGATTCACAACAAGAGAAGCCATTGCAATGAGAAGCCTGTGCACACAACTATAGAGTAGCCCTTGCTGGCCACAGCCAGAGAAAAGCTTGTGCAGAGCAAAGACCCAGCACAGCCAAACATCATAAATAAAATTAAGAAAAAACAAAATGTACTATTCAAAAGAATCATTGCTAAAGCATTAAAAAAAATGTTAGAGGTGGGTGGGGAGAGGAAAGGATGGGAAAATACCAGATATCTAACTAACCAATGACAACATTGTGTGTCTATCTTAAGATCTAACCAAATAGATTTGATGAATTTGTGCGGGAGAAAGTGGTCTCTCCGTCCTATTCCTCCGCCATCTTGAAACCCCCCCCCCCCCCAAATAGATTTGAAACAAAAAAGCATCACTAGGGACAGAGACAATCACAAGGTTTGGTTAAACGTGAGAAGATACGATACTTCTAAACTATACACTTTTAATTTAAAAGTATATCATCTGTAAGAAATATATTTGATTGAACTCCAGGGGAAAATTGACAAGTAAACTATCATAAGAGTTCAGATAACGATAGTTCAGGAAGACCTATTAGTAAAGATTTGGATTTGAACAATACAATGAACACATACTGGCCTATTGACCTTAGTTTGAATTTATGAAATAGAAAAAATATATATACTTCTTAAGCATATAGGAACTATTTACAGAAATTCTTCACATAACCAAGTCACAGATAAAGTCTCAACAAAGTTAAAAAGTAGATATCATCAAAACAATGTACTCTGACAAAACTCATTTAGTTACAATTTAAGGATGGAAAGATGTTTTAAAATCCCCATACATTTGGATTTTTTTATTAAAAAATTTTTAACATTTATTTATTTGGCTGCACTGGGTCTTAGCTGCAGCATGTGGGATCTAGTTCCCTGACCAAAGATCAAACCTGGGCCCCCTTCACTGGGAGCTCAGAGTCTTAGCCATTGGACCACCAGGGAAGTCCCCTATATTTGAATTCTTTTAAATCCCCCAATAATTTAAGATTCCCCAAAAAATCACAATAGGTTTTCACAATGTTTAGAACTGAATGGTATTAAAATAACACATTTCAAAATGTGTGAGGTGAAATTAAAGTGGTGTTCTGAGAGAAATTTACCCATAAAAACCTTTACAATGAAAGAAGGGTGCTATATATTAATAAGCTAAGTTGTTGTTGCTTAGTTACTAGGTTCTGTCTGACAAACTCTTTTGCCAGAGTACTATGAAGTGTAGCCATACTAGGCTTCTCTGTCCATGGGATTTTCCTGGCAGGAATACTGGAGTGGGCTGCCATTTCCTTCTCCAGGGAATCTTCCCGACCCAGGGATCAAACCTGGGTCTCCCGCATCGCAGGCGGATTCTTTGCCACCTGAGTCACCAGGGAAGCTCCCAAAGGGGAATTAATCCTAATTAAACAATATGCAATTAAGAGAATACTACTCATAACCTTTTGTCAACAAATTATAAAACTTAGATGAAATGAACGAACTGTTATCTCTAAACTGTTATCTGTAACACACTGTTTGTGTGTTAACAGACACACAAAATGACTGAGTTAGAAAAACCACATATGAAGACAAGGGCAGACCTAGGTGGCCTATACAAGTGATACTTATTAATCATTCAAGAAGCAGATCATTTCAATTTTATACACTCTCTTTCAGATAATATTAATAGAAAAAATGGGAAGATTCTACAATTCCTCAATATTATCTTGATACCCAAAGAAGAAAACAAGAGAAGAAAGGAAGACAGAGGTCCATTTTACTCTTGCATACAGTGCAAAAGTGCTCAACAAAATATTAACAAACTGAATCTACTAGAGTTTTAGAAAGAGAAAAAAAAAACACTCACTGTGAACAATTTCATCTTTTCTCAGGAACGCTAGTTTCAAAATAAAAAATGTTGAACTGTTTCGCTCACCACTGGTAACAGATTACAGGGAAAATCATATCAGTGGATGTATCTGAAAAGTTCAGCTGAGATGTATGATATAAACTTAAAGTTATTTAGTGATAGAAAAGAACTTCCTTAGCCTGATGAAAACTATCCATACAAGCCATGACAATTAAAAGCAAGAATATCACAAATTTTTCAGATGGTATCTTTATTTCTGAAAAAGGATGGTTCAGCAGGGTTACAAGTAAGATACAAGAATTTTCCAGCTACCCAAGCAACAAGAATCTAAATGACACTCAAGACCAATTTGTGATTTTTTTTAATTACAAAACAAACCTTCACACTTAAAAAGAATTATTTTTCATTCTGCATATAGCAATGAGCAATCAGAAAAATGTATGTACAGTAGTAGCAATAACTGGTATTTAGGAAGAAAAAAAATTTTTAATACTAGTTATTGTTATAGAATAACTGGAATAGCAAAAGATGACCAAGACCTGTGTGAAGGAATTCTCCATCTCTTGAAAACATTTTTTTTTAAGGCTTAAATGAATAGAGATAATCTGTTCTCTTGGATTAGAAGACTTGAATTCACAAACAAACACACTCTTCCTGGATTGACCTATAGGTTCAGTGCAGTTCCAATCAAAACTCCAACAGGAGTATTTTGGGGAACTTGACATACTGATTTTAACATTTAAATAGAACAGCAGAGGTCCAAGAATAGTCAAGACAACTTTGAAATAAGAATCTGGAGAAGAACTTGCTCTATCAGATACCAGGACTTATTTTTGAGCTTATAGACTGTTGAATGTAGACACAGTTCTGACTCAAGGACACTAAAATTGATCACTGGAATAGAAGAGGTCACAGAAAGAGGACCACCCACGTGTGGAATTTTGAGAATGGCAGATCCACAGGGGAGGAAGTGAAGGACTATTTTGCAAAAAAAGAAGGAACATATATAGGTCAACACTACACCACACAGAAAAATCAACTTCCCATAGATGAAGTCTTTAAATGTCAAAAGGAAAACAGAAAATTTTTAGTAGAAATTATCCTTGAATATCTTTCTACATCTTAAGATGGGAAAGAATTTCTTAAACCCCGAAGTTCTTATTACAATTAAGAACTTATCATCAAACGTCACCTTTAAAAAGGTAAAGTATGAGCTACTCACTGGGAGAAGATATTTACAATGTATATAACGTCTTAAAAAGCATAAAAATGTATAAAGCTCTCAAATTTAATAAGAAAAGGTCAAACATTCAGTAGGAAAATGGGCTGTCAATGGGACCAGGCATTTTATGGAAAAGATGTCCATATGCCACTGAAGCTGTAGAGAGATTTTCATCTTCATTGGTAACCAAGGAAATGCAAATCAACACCATAGTGAGAATGTGACATGACTGAAAAAAAAAATTGAGAAAACCAAGTGTTGGAGAGATTGTAGATCAACAGAATTTGATAGGCATAGATGAGAATATGAGTGAACACAGTTGCTTTGGAAAATATTTATCATGATCTTCTAAATAGGAACTTTACAGACCCTATGACCTAGTAATTAAATTCCTAAGTAATGCTAAAGGAAAACTCTTGCATGTGAATACAATGAGACACGAATAAGGAATGTTTGTAATTGCAACACCAGGAAACAACTCCAATGTCCATCAATAGGAGCTTAGATAATAGACATAATCATAAAATGCATCATTATACAATGAGGAACTGCAACTTTGTGCAAAACCATGAATGAATCTTTGCTATATAAGACTGCATCTACAAGGCAAATCCAAGAAGCGTACCTGGCACATGACACCCTTGGAAGGTTCAGAAGCAATTAAACTAAAGAGTGTATATTTTGGGTAAACATATATACGGTAAAACCAGCAACAAAAGATTCAGAGCAGTGGTTACTGGGGGCGGTCAGAGTAGAAGGGTAGATGAAAGTTATCATCAGCGTTTTAAGTCTCAGGTTGGATGGTAGGTTTACACAGGTTTATCATATCATGTGTAACGATGAGTAAGTAAAAGTGAATACTGCTTGTTCCATTGATACTAGCTCGGTGATGAACAAAGCATTTTGGGTAATTCCATTTAGGGCCATACAAGCCCAGTTTTTAAAAAGGGAACAAGGGTCTTGCTGGACAGGGATGGTGTGAGAGAAAATTACAGCCCTCGTTCTCAAGGACTTTACATATACGATGAGAAGGTGGAGACAGGTCAACACAGTGATGTTGTGTGATGTAACCCTGTGTCAGGGATGGACACAGGACTCTGTGGATGGAGAGACAGAAGGGAGAAGACAAAGGTTCCCAGAGTAAGAGATGCTGGCCTTGCAGCTGGAAGGAGGCAGCGAGGTGGATGGTTGATCTGTGAAAGGGAGGGCAGCTCAGGTAGTGAAGGGAAAGTTGCTCAGTCGTGTCTGACTCTTGGCAGCCCCTTGGAGTGTATAGTCCATGGGATTCTCCAGGCCAGAATACAGAGTGGGTAGCCATTCTCTTCTCCAGGATATCTTCCTAACCCAGGGATTGAGCCCAGGTCTCCTGCATTGCAGGTGGATTCTTTACCATCTGAACTACCAGGGAAGCCTAGTTCAGGTAGAAGGAACTGTATATTCAAAGGCTCCGAGTCATAAGGGAATAGATCTCTGTGGACACAGGGAGAAGGCCAGTGTAGCCAGACCCTAGGGTAGGACCAGTGGCTGGAGCGGCCGCCAGGGGAGACCCCAGGAAGGACGACATCATATATCAGACCAACGATTATGACTTGATTCTCTAAGCAATGGGAGCAACAGCTTTGAGACTCCAGAATGGCTGGAAAGTACTGGCTTGGGGGGAGATAGTTCTGGCAGCCTGTATCCAGTAAAGAAGTGAATAGGCTCAGTGGTCAGCAGAGCACCACTGGGCCTGGGAGATGAAGGGGAAGAATGGAAGGGAAGCCAGCTCCAGGTGTCTGCCTGGGGGAGCAGGCAGGAGCAGGAACTACTGACGGACTTAGCCTGAGTCTGCCAAATGGACACGCCTGGGGCCCCCACGGCCGGAGAAGATGCCCGCATCACTCACCCAGTCAACGGTACCCATGACCGGGTCTTCATCCTCCACACCCTCTGGTCTCGTGGCTGCCTGCTTTCTGCGGGCTTTCAGTCTAAGAGAAGAAACCAGTGTGCTGCAGTCAGGGCGGCTCAGACAAAGGTGGGCAAGCTGCCCCCCACCACCCCCAATACGACAGCTCGGGTATCCAGACCCTGAAACACCAGACCCAGAGGCCTTCCTGACACAGAAGTAAGCGCTTCATCTTCTTGGATGACCAGGATTTTGGCCAAGACTGAATTTCCATCACTAGAGACTCAACAAACTTGTACATGAATGTCATTATTATTGACACATGGTGGCCAAAACAACCCAAATGTCCATCAGTGGATGAACGGATGAGTAGAATGTGCTCCATTCATCCAAAGGAACATTGTTTGGAAATAAAAAAGAATGACGGAGACGTCCCTGGTGGCGCAGGGGATGAGAATCTGCCTGCCAATGCAAAGGACACAGGTTTGATCCCTGGTCCGGGAAGATCCACATGGCTCTGAGCACCTAAGACTGTGCGCCACAGCTCCTGAGCCTGCGCTCTAGAGCCCTCGAGCTGCATTCTGGAAGCTCACACACCTTAGAGCCTGTGCTTTGCAATGAGAGAAGCCATGGCAATGAGAAGCCTGTGTACCACAACCAAGACCCAGCATGACCAAAAATTAATGAATTAATTTAAAAAAAAAAAGGAGTGAAGGACTGCCATGCATGAACCTTCAAAACATCACACAAAGTGAGAGAAGTCAGTCACATGGGACCACATGTTTTATGATTGCCCTTATTTGAAATGTCCAGAACAGACAACTCTAGAGAGATGGGAAAGAGCCTAGCGGTTGCCTAGGGCAGAGGGTGGAACGGAGGGGATGATCAGGGGTGTAGATTTCCTTTTTCTCTTTCATCTGGGGCTTCGGCAAAAATTCTGTCAAAGACACGCAGCTCTGAATAGACTAAAAGCCAATGAACTGTACACCTTAATGCATGGGAATTACATCTTGCTAAGGCTGTTACCCAACTCTGAACCTAATCTACGCTTCTCCGCATTTCTGGGATGAAGGGACCTCTTTCCACACTCCCTACCACACACCTCCCTATACCTCCCCAAGAACACAGACTTACATGCAAAAGAAAAGGAGGCACAAGCACAGGCACAGCAGGGCCATGGCACCAGCGCCTCCAAGAGCCCCAGCAACCAGGAATGCAGGCTTCCCTGCAGGGAAGACGGCCAGGAGATAATCACGCTCCCGAGATTCAGTCTCTTGCCCTCCCGCCTCCTTGCAGAACTTTCTGGAGAGCCTCTTCAGCCCTGAGAAGGAGCCCCCTGTGCTAAAAAGCACCTTCTGCCCTGACCCCAGCCCCGCTCCCCGCCAAATATCATCTTCTAGGATCATAACTCCTGCCCCTCTAAGCCGCTTCCCCCCAACAGACTCCTGACCTGGCAGCAGCAGGACAGACCCACTCCGGGTCCCGTGGACGTTCAGGGCCTCGCAGCTGAGGCTGAGGCCGGAGCTGAGCCCCTCGCGGAGGCTCAGGGAGCTGTTGGCCCAGGGCCCAGTGGAGCTGGAGGTGACCTTGAAGGAGGCGTTGCTGAAGTTCCCCTCCAGCAGCCCCTCGCCCAGCCGCCAGCGCAGGGAGGGGGCCGGCCGGGCTCGGGAAGAGCAGCTGCAGTGCAGACCCTCGTCCTCCTTGGAGCAGGAGGGGCCCAGCAGCTCCGGGGGAGCTGTGGGGAAAGATGGGAGGGATCAGAGGCGCCTCTCTCCTCCCTGGAACCCCGATGTCCTTCCCCCGGGGACCCCACACTCACAGACCATGAAGAGGCTCAGGGAGGAATTTTGGGAGCCCAGCAGGTTCTGAGCCTGGCAGGTGAGCTCTACTTCTGCAGTTCCTAAATACGGCAGCTCCAGGACCCCGTGCTGGAGATGGAGGCGGCCTCCAGGGTGGGAGACCCTTGGAACCAGTTCAGCTGTGCAGGGGGGTTGCTGTCAGCAACACACAGCAGCTGCAGCGCCTGGCGCTCTGGGATGAGAATAGATGAAGTGTTCTGCAGAATCTTGAGGGCTTTGGGGGAAAGAGCAGCAGGAGAGCTGGGGGAGGCTGAGGTCTCCTCCTCCCTCCTTCCCAGGATCTCCTGGCCTCACTCTCTTCTCCCCCAGCCGGCCAGCTGGGTTCTCTGTAGTCCCAGGGCTGGACCTTCCCACCCTAAGCCGGCTGAGCCAACGTGTCTGGGCCTAGTATCTTCAGGGGAGGCTTGGTGTCTCAATGGGACAGGCCTGGGCTGTTTGGTGGAAAGAAAACCCAGAGCCTCAAGGCTTGAGAAGTTGATTCAGTGAAGGCAATAGGGGATAGGACTAAGGAGGCTTTTGTGGAAGAAAGCCACCTAATAGATCCCTGGTGAAGGAAATGGGCTTTGACTAGAGTGTGTGAATGTGTATATGTGTGGGGTGTATGTGTGTGTGCCTGTGTGTATGTGTGCATGAGTGCACATGTATATGTCCATGTGTGTATGTGTGCATGGTGGGTGCCTGTGCTGTGGGTATATCTCTGTGTATGTGTGTACATGTGTGATGTGTGTGTGCCTGTGTGTATGGGCGTTTCTGTGCATGGCTCGGTGTATGTTCATGTGTATGTATTCTGTGTGTGTGTCTCTGTGTGTGTCTCCATGTGTATTGCATGTGCGTGTGGTCTAGTGCATGGGAGGTGGGGCAGGGTGGTGATTTTCTCCTTGCTCTTCCCATATCTGATCACATTCAAGCCCATTCCCTTGCCCCACCTTGGAGGCGGTCCCAGGAGCAGGACCCAGCCCTGGAGAGGAGAGGTCCTGTCCTACCTGTGACGTTACTGAAGGAGAGGCTGATGCGGAGGTTCCTCGGGGCATCTAGGGCAGAAAGACATGGGCTTGCTGCAGAGGGAGGAGTGGGATCGAAACTGACCAGACCCAAGGAAGGAAACCAGGAAGTGGGGAGGGCTGTCCTTCACGGCCACTCCCCACCTCAGTTCCCAGGGCGCAGACCCATAGAAGAGTGGGCTGGCCTTCTCTCTACACACTCACACACACACACACACACACACACACCCCACCACTCTCAGGGACCCCGTGGCCCTTCCACACTCACAGGAGACGTTGAGCCGGATGGTTCTCTCCAGGGTCACCTGCGATCCCTGGAGTGTCACCCGACAGGTGACGTTGGTGCCGTGGTCCTGGGGCCTCAGGGTGAGGCTGAGCTCCGAGGGGTGGAGGGTGTCTGGGTTCATGGCATCAAGGGCATCTCCCGCCCAGGAGAACAGGAGAGGGTGTGGCCGATCACAGGCTAGAGACAGGCTGCAGGTCAGACGTGTGCGGCGGCCGGACTCCAGAGGCTCCAGGAACTGGATGTCGGGTTTCCCTGTAGAAAGGGAGATGAGGAGACAGAGGGAGATGCCTGGACGAAAGGCTGTGGGGACCCAGAGGGTCAGAGTCACAACTCATTCCCAGTTCCGGGTCTCTCTTGAACCCTCAAATGCCAAGACCTAGGGCAGGGAGGGCTCTTATACCGTTCCCGTTCTAATAGAGGAGTCTCCATGGGCCAGGGTCCTCTCCTGGTCACCCTGTCACACCTGTCACCTGCAAATTCAGCTTCTTCTCTTTGTAACTGTATCTCACAGGTCCTCTCTCCACTCGCAAGTAGTAGACTCCTGAGTCACTCAGCCTGGCCTCTGTGATGCTCAGGGAGCAGTTGTTGTTGTTGGAACGACTCCAGAGGAGGCGGAATCGGCCCTGGGTCTCTGACTTCACTCGTTTCTTTCGGTCGTTTGTGGCCACAGCATCATTGTTTGGGTGGTCTCTTTCCCGGAACCAGTAGATGGAGAGTTCGTCAGAGGAATACCAGTAATTTTCTGTGGTCCTGGGGTCTCGGGGTGAGGCTGAGCTCCGAGGAGTGGAGGGTGTCTGGGTTCATGGCATCAAGGGCATCTCCCGCCCAGGAGAACAGGAGAGGGTGTGGCCGATCACAGGCTAGAGGCAGGCTGCAGGTCAGACGTGTGCGGCGGCCGGACTCCAGAGGCTCCAGGAACTGGATGTCGGGTTTCCCTGGAGAAAGGGAGATGAGGAGACAGAGGGAGATGCCTGGATGCAGGGCTGTGGGGACCCAGAGGGTCAGAGTCACAACTCATTCCCAGTTCCGGGTCTCTCTTGAACCCTCAAACCCCAAGACCTGGGGCAGGGAGGGCTCTTATACCGTTCCCGTTCTAATAGAGGAGTCTCCATGGGCCAGGGTCCTCTCCTGGGCACCCTGTCACACCTGTCACCTGCAAATTCAGCTTCTTCTCTTTGTAACTGTATTTCACTTCAGGTCCTCTCTCCACTCGCAAGTAGTAGACTCCTGAGTCACTCAGCCTGGCCTCTGTGATGCTCAGGGAGCAGTTGTTGTTGTTGGAACGACTCCAGAGGAGGTGGAATCGGCCCTGGGTCTCTGACTTCACTCGTTTCCTTCGGTCGTTTGTGGCCACAGCATCACTGTTTGGGCGATCTCTTTCCCGGAACCAGTAGATGAAGACTTCCTCAGAGGAATACCAGGGATTTTCTGGAGGCCAGGGATAGGAGAAGGAGCAGGGCACGCGGACGTCCATGCATGCCTGCACCGACACTGATTCCTGCACTCGGAGCTCGTACCCTGGAGACTCCTGCAGGGACCCTGGGGGACACACAGGCTCAGCGGCAGCTCCAGCCCCTCCCCACGCTTGACCCCGTCCACGAGCAGTGAGCCCCATCTCCCACACCCCCCCCACTCACCCCCCCACAGCAGGGGCAGCAGCAGCAGCAGGGGGAGCAGCAGCTGCAGGGGCACCATGTCGGCCGGCATCAGCCAGCAGAGCCGGTTCAGGTCCCTCTGCTGGGGAGGGAGGCGCCCCGAATGTGGGGAGGGAACTAGGAAGCCCCAACAGGAAGCCAGAGGGTGACGGAGACAGAGCCTGGCCAAGCGCAGAAGGGGAACTTGGATGCCCCAGGCCATGGAGGAGGGGCAGCCCTGAGAAGGCACAAGGTCACACCCCACACCCCACAGCGCAGGGGGCGATCCTGAGGCCCCCAGAGGCCCAGAGGCTTCACCGCAGGTGGATCTGCCATGACCCCCCGTCCAGTGATTAGCGCAGAAGGGGAACTTGGATGCCCCAGGCCATGGAGGAGGGGCAGCCCTGAGAAGGCACAAGGTCACACCCCACACCCCACAGCGCAGGGGGCGATCCTGAGGCCCCCAGAGGCCCAGAGGCTTCACCACAGGTGGCTCTGCCATGACCCCCCGTCCAGTGATGCTCGAGTCCACAGTGGGATCACCTGGCGGCCGGCACAACCAGAAAAGAGAAACAGGCTCCAGCCCTGGTCATCCGGTAGGACCAACCCTGCAACAGAGAAACACTGAACCTTCCGGAAAAGAACATTGAAAGATTTCTCAAAACCAGTCAGACTTGGGCAGGAAGACTCACACACGGTGGAGGGTGGAACCCAGGAAGAAACCTGAGTGTGAAAAGCTCCTTTGCCCAGAAAGGTTTTCAGAACAGGGCACACGGGCTGTGCGTCTTCATGGATCTGAGGGTCTGTGGGACCAGCTGATCCGGACACAGGCCCATGCAAAGTGGGGTGATAAAGAAGGAAGTTTGCCCCATTCAGCTGGGGCCCCAAAGTCCAGACCTCACACGGAAACACAGTTCACGACCCCTCACTCTGGATGGCCTTCTTGTCAAAGCCACAGGAAGGCTTAAGCCATGTGTGGAGAAAACCTGTGAACTTGCTGCCCTTTCGGGAAAAAGTTCTTTAAGTTTCACAAGTTTGACTACAATCATAAACGTTTTAGACACTTTCAGGAAGAAGTGATGGGACTGATGGAAAGTTTCTTTTATAGTTAGAAATATTAATATATTTTTTACTTTTTTAAGCTACAGAAACGAAAAGAAATGTCCATCAATCAATCGTGCTGGTGGGAATACTGTATGTTCTTTCTACTCTATTTTAGATATAATATAATTAATTTTATTTCCTCGTACAATGGGCTGCCCTGCTAGCTCAGATGGTAAAGAATCTGCCCTGAGTGTGAAGGCCAGGGTTAGATTCCTGGGTCAGGAAGATCCTCTGGAGAAGGGAATGGCAACCCACTCCAGTATCCTAGCTTCGAGAATTCCATGGACAGAGGGCCCTTGCAGGCTACAGTCTGTGGGATCACAAAGAGTCAGAAGTGGCTAACACTTTATTAGTAGAATATTCATATTAATTAATATACATGATTATTCTCCTAAAACGAGGCAATCAAAGAGGATCAGGCCAAAAGTATGGGCAACAGGTGTTATGCAGGTGTGATAAGTTTGTCTGACTTATGAGAAAAATGGTATGGTTGCCCAATGATTGGCACTCCGCACTCTCACTGCCTCTGGCCCAGCTTCAGTCTCTGGTCTGGGAAGTGTCTACAAGCCCTAGGTCATGGTTGTAAAAAAAAAAAAGAAAGAAAGAAAGAAAAATAGTCTGCAATATATGTCTTATCTTTGGTTTTCAGCATTTTATGTTTTGTGATTGATTACATAGATGTCTCATTTCAAAAGAAACTCAGATGTGATGTGCCTGTGATATTGAGACTTTTAGGAAATATATATTTGGCCTCCATCCACAGTTCCTGGCTCACAGATTCATGAGTTCTTGGAATTTAGTGATTGATAACAGATATGGCAGCTTCCTTGTTCATTTGCTCTTTGTTCTCAGTCCCTGAAAACACTTCAGGGCCGCACCGGAGACCTGGGGGTCACATTTTCTATTTGGGAGCCATGTCTGTATTGTATTTGGTGACACCGTTTTGTTTTTGATTTTTTGCCTAAGGAGCTATCTGAACGCTTGAGTCAATGTCAGGCTCCACAGAACCCAGGACTGGCCCTGCCCAGGGTCCAGGTGAACAAGAGGGGATGAGCTCTCTCCCTCATTCCTCACCTGTTGCGGAACATTGCTGGACAAGCAGGCACTGGAGAAGGCCAGGAGCCGCAGGGCTGTGCAGCACCCCTTCACAGTGGCTGGTGTCCAGCAGATATCAAGCTGGGATGGCCAAGGACAAGAAACAAGCAGTGTTGGTGAGGACATGGGGTAAAGGGAACCCTTGGGCACTGCTGGTGGGAATGTGAATTGGTGCAGCCACTATGGGGAACACTCTGCAGCTTCCTCAAAACTAAAAATAGAACCTCAAGCACTTTCACTTTTGGGCTTTAAAGAAAATGAAAATGGCAATTTGAAAAGATATATGCACCCCATGTTCATGGAAGCACTATGTACATTATTGAAGACATGGAAACAACTTCCATATCCAGTGATGACAGAATGAATAAAGAAACTGCGGTGTGTGCATACTCGTGATCATTCTTCAGCTATAAAAGAGAAGGAAATCCTGCCTTTACAACACATGGATGGTACGCGAGGGCATTAGGGTCATGAAATACAGCAGACAGAGGAAGAAAAATACTGTATGATCTCACAGGTAGGTGAAACTAAAAAAAAAGCCCCAACAACATAAAGTCATAGATAAGAGACATAACTGGTGGATCTCAGAGTTAGAGAGTGGTGAAAGTGAAGAAGCTCAGTCATGTCCAACCCTCAGCGACCCCATGGACTGCAGCCTTCCAGGCTCCTCCATCCATCAGATTTTCCAGGCAAGAATACTGGAGTGGGGTGCCATTGCCTTCTCCGCCCTTGTCTTTTAGCCACCATCATTTTGGACTCCTTTTCCGTATTCTACCTACCTAACATTCCCCCCTCAAGAGATGGAGTCTATGGCAAAATTAGCAAAAGTGGTCAGAAGGTACACATTTCCAGGAATAAAATAAATAAGTCATGGACATGTAATGTACATCATAGTGACTATATTTAAAATGTTAAGGACACGAATACAGTTAACAATACTGTACTGTATATTTGAAAGTTGCCAAAGGATTAGATCTTAATATTTCTCATCACAAAAAAAGGTCTATTTGTAGCCTTATACATATAAAGGTTAACTAGGCACATTTGGTGATCATTTTGTAATATGTACATATACTAAATCATTATATTGTACACCTGAAACTGACACAATGTTATACCTGTATCTCAGAGAGAATATAATATCTATGTATGTAAAGGATTTGAAAAACGTCAAGGTGGGGACTTCGATTAGAGTGGTCCAAAACTATGAGAGTGTTCCCTGCTTGACAGGCTCCACTGGCCTTTCAACACCTGCATAATCAATTACTTATGTTGCATTTCCTCTGTGGAAATAAATAATACATAGTGTGGCTTCTAGTGTGGCTACTGTCCCTGATTTACTGATTAAATCTCCAGAGATGAAAACAATAGACATTGGATGATTGCAAATGCCTTTGTGATAAAATTTACAGTGCATTGGAAATGAAAGAGAAATTCCTTAAAAAGATGAAGGGTGTCTTTAGAAAACATCATACTTAATGGAGTAGCACAGGTTCCACCCTAGCAAGTCAATAAATATTGGTAAAAGGCATAACAATTGAAAGGAAAAAAGAAAGGTTTGTGTTCATAAAAGTTCTGCATGTAGAAACTCCAAAAGTTTATACAGATACATTGAGAGGTTTAACCAGAGAGCACAATGACTTGAGACAAATTCCTGTTTTAAAAATCCATTGCAGACTTCCTTGTGGTCCAGTGATCAAGCATCTGCCTTCTAAGGCAAGGGATGGGAATTTGATCCCTGGTAAGGGAACCAAGGTCCCACATGCCTTGCAACTCGGCCGAAAAAGATCAATTACTTTCTCATATCACAGTAATATAAAACAGTATGAGAGCCATTGACAGTTGCATCAAAAATTAGGATATAGCTGGACTCTATCTAACATTTAGAAAGGTACACAACAAAAGGATATACAAAACCTCAATGGAGAAAATTATAAATCTGTCTTGAAGGACATGAAAGATATAAATAAATGGGAAAATACACCACATTCGGGGTTTGAAAAAAGAATATAAATATCTATTCTACTCAAAATAATGTGCAGAATATGTAGAAAGCTCAGAACCCTCATATATGACCATGGGATATAAACTCATCTAACTACTCAAAAGAACTCTCTGAGGCTACCTTCTCCAACTAAATATATGCCAAATGTATGATGAAGCAGTTCCACACCCACCAGGAGAAAAGTGCTAGCCCTTCTAATTCATCACACCATTCACATCAACGTTACTTTGAATGAGCCAACATTTGCAACCAAAGGCAATGCCATCGTATTTTAGAGTCCATACATAACTGAAGGAATAGTCATATGTAAAATACTGTTTTCAATACAAAAACTAAGCAGAAACAACAATGAGTTATCGATAGATGTAAAATCATGGGTAATCTCATCCTAAGCGAGGTAAGTCAGAAAGTCTCCTTTCAGTGGTGTTGACTCTTCCTAGTGTCACGCAGTCATCTCTACAAATGAAGGCTCGTGGATGCAAACGACACAGGGTTGGAGGCAAGACTTTCTAGGGAGAAGCTCACAGTGATGTCCCCACGTCTGTCCTCTGGGCTCTGCATCCGCAGGTGAATCTGCTCATGACAGGGAATGAGGCTTGGCCAACCCCTGAGCCCAGCTCCCTAGTGGCCGCCACACCTGCAGAGCCAACATGGTCTCAGATCAGAGAGGCAGACCCATTTCATTCATTCTGGGCTCTGCCTCAAGGCATGTGTGCTCTTAGTTCCCCAACCAGTGATCGAACCCTTGCCCCTTGCAGTGGAAACTCACAGGCTTAACCGCTGGACCGACATGGAAGTCCCTGGAGAGTCACACAGTTTAGCTTCAGGCAGGACAGGACCACCCAGCCCCACAGGCAACTCCAGAGCCATTCCCTGCACTTCCCCGCAGGGGGCCAGCTGTGCTCACCTGGTGTAGTAGGTCCAGGTGAGGCCATAGGTGAGGAGGAAGCCAGCCCCCATGAGGGCCCCTCTGATCAGGGTGAGGACCAGGGGCCAGGAGCCCTGCTGCTCCTCAGTCTCACAGCTGCAGAGAGGGGGGCCTTCTGGGGAAGGGAGAGGGGGTGAAGCTCAGTCCCCAGACCCAGCCCTCCCAAGGGCACACACCGTCCCAGGCTGCCCACCCCCAGCACCTGTCCTGCAAATCACTCTGCACAGAGAGGCTGAAGGAAACTTGCTGGGAGCCCAGAGGGTTCTGCGCTTGGCAGGTGACTTCTCCATCTCCAGCTGCTGCTTGTGGGATCTCCAAGACCCCGGTGCTGGAGATGGGGGCAGGCTCCAGGGCTGGGGATCCCCGGAACCAGCTCAGCTGTTCAGGGGGGTTGCTGTCAACAACACACAGCAGCTGCAGGACCTGGCCCTCTGAGATGAGAATAGATGAGGTGTTCTGCAGAATCTTGAGGGCTTTGGGGGAAAGCGCAGCAGGAGAGCTGGGGGAGGCTGAGGTCTCCTCCTCCCTCCTTCCCAGGATCTCCTGGCCTCACTCTCTTCTCCCCCAGCCGGCCAGCAGGGTTCCCTGTAGTCCCAGGGCTGGACCTTCCCACCCTAAGCAGGCTGAGCCAACGTGTCTGGGCCTAGTATCTTCAGGGGAGGCTTGGTGTCTCGATGGGACAGGCCTGGGCTGTTTGTGGAAAGAAAACCCAGAGCCTCAAGGCTTGAGAAGTTGATTCAGTGAAGGCAATAGGGGATAGGACTAAGGAGGCTTTTGTGGAAGAAAGCCACCTAATAGATCCATGGTGAAGAGAAATGGGCTTTGAACAAGGTGTGTGAATGTGTATATGTGTGGGGTGTATGTGTGTGTGCCTGTGTGTATGTGTGCATGAGTGCACGTGTTTATGTCTATGTGTGTATGTGTGCATGGTGGGTGCCTGTGCTGTAGGTATATCTCTGTGTATGTGTGTACATGTGTGATGTGTGTGTGCCTGTGTGTATGGGCGTTTCTGTGCGTGTCTCAGTGTATGTTCATGTGTATGTATTGTGTGCGTGTGCCTGTGTGTGTGAGTCTCTGTGTGTATTGCATGTGCGTGTGGTTTAGTGCATTGGAGGTGGGGCAGGGTGGTGATTTTCTCCTTGCTCTTCCCATATCTGATCACGTTCAAGCCCACTCCCCTGCCGCCCCTTGGAGGCGGTCCCAGGAGCAGGACCCAGCCCTGGAGAGGAGAGGACCTGTCCTACCTGTGACGTTTCTGAAGGAGAGGCTGATGTGGAGGTTCCTTGGAGCATCTGGGGCAGAAAGACATGGGCTTGCTGCAGAGGGAGGAGTGGGATGGAAACTGACCAGCACCCAAGGAGGGAAACCAGGAAGTGGGGGTGGCTGTCCTTCACGGCCACTCCCCACCTCAGCTCCCAGGGCGCAGACCCATAGAAGAGTGGGCCAGCCTTCTCTCTACACACTCACACACACACACACACACACACACCCCACCACTCTCAGGGACCCCGCCGCCTTCCACACTCACAGGAGACGTTGAGTCGGACGGTTCTCTCCAGGGTCACCTGCGATCCCCAGAGTGTCACCCGACAGGTGAGGTTGGTGCCATGGTCCTGGGGTCTCGGGGTGAGGCTGAGCTCCGAGGAGTGGAGGGTGTCTGGGTTCATGGCATCAAGGGCATCTCCCGCCCAGGAGAACAGGAGAGGGTGTGGCCGATCAAGGCTAGAGGCAGGCTGCAGGTCAGACGTGTGCGGCGGCCGGACTCCAGAGGCTCCAGGAACTGGATGTCGGGTTTCCCTGGAGAAAGGGAGATGAGGAGACAGAGGGAGATGCCTGGATGCAGGGCTGTGGGGACCCAGAGGGTCAGAGTCACAACTCATTCCCAGTTCCGGGTCTCTCTTGAACCCTCAAACCCCAAGACCTGGGGCAGGGAGGGCTCTTATACCGTTCCCGTTCTAATAGAGGAGTCTCCATGGGCCAGGGTCCTCTCCTGGGCACCCTGTCACACCTGTCACCTGCAAATTCAGCTTCTTCTCTTTGTAACTGTATTTCACTTCAGGTCCTCTCTCCACTCGCAAGTAGTAGACTCCTGAGTCACTCAGCCTGGCCTCTGTGATGCTCAGGGAGCAGTTGTTGTTGTTGGAACGACTCCAGAGGAGGTGGAATCGGCCCTGGGTCTCTGACTTCACTCATTTCCTTCGGTCGTTTGTGGCCACAGCATCACTGTTTGGGCGATCTCTTTCCCGGAACCAGTAGATGAAGACTTCCTCAGAGGAATACCAGGGATTTTCTGGAGGCCAGGGATAGGAGAAGGAGCAGGGCACGCGGACGTCCATGCATGCCTGCACCGACACTGATTCCTGCACTCGGAGCTCGTACCCTGGAGACTCCTGCAGGGACCCTGGGGGACACACAGGCTCAGCGGCAGCTCCAGCCCCTCCCCACGCTTGACCCCGTCCACGAGCAGTGAGCCCCATCTCCCACACCCCCCCCACTCACCCCCCCACAGCAGGGGCAGCAGCAGCAGCAGGGGGAGCAGCAGCTGCAGGGGCACCATGTCGGCCGGCATCAGCCAGCAGAGCCGGTTCAGGTCCCTCTGCTGGGGAGGGAGGCGCCCCGAATGTGGGGAGGGAACTAGGAAGCCCCAACAGGAAGCCAGAGGGTGACGGAGACAGAGCCTGGCCAAGCGCAGAAGGGGAACTTGGATGCCCCAGGCCATGGAGGAGGGGCAGCCCTGAGAAGCACAAGGTCACACCCCACACCCCACAGCGCAGGGGGCGATCCTGAGGCCCCCAGAGGCCCAGAGGCTTCACCGCAGGTGGATCTGCCATGACCCCCCGTCCAGTGATGCTCGAGTCCACAGTGGGATCACCTGGCGGCCGGCACAACCAGAAAAGAGAAACAGGCTCCAGCCCTGGTCATCCGGTAGGACCAACCCTGCAACAGAGAAACACTGAACCTTCCGGAAAAGAACATTGAAAGATTTCTCAAAACCAGTCAGACTTGGGCAGGAAGACTCACACACGGTGGAGGGTGGAACCCAGGAAGGAAACCTGAGTGTGAAAAGCTCCTTTGCCCAGAAAGGTTTTCAGAACAGGGCACACGGGCTGTGCGTCTTCATGGATCTGAGGGTCTGTGGGACCAGCCGATCCGGACACAGGCCCATGCAAAGTGGGGTGATAAAGAAGGAAGTTTGCCCCATTCAGCTGGGGCCCCAACGTCCAGACCTCACACAGAAACACAGTTCACGACCCCTCACTCTGGATGGCCTTCTTGTCAAAGCCACAGGAAGGCTTCAGCCATGTGTGGAGAAAACCTGTGAACTTGCTGCCCTTTCGGGAAAAAGTTCTTTAAGTTTCACAAGTTTGACTACGATCATAAACGTTTTAGACACTTTCAGGAAGAAGGAATTGGACTGATGGAAAGTTTCTGTTATAGGTAGAAATATTAATATATTTTTTACTTTTTTAAGCTACAGAAACAAAAGAAATGTCCATCAATCAATCGTGCCGGTGGAAATACCGTATGTTCTTTCTGCTCTATTTTAGATATAATATAATTAATTTTATTTCCTCGTACAATGGGCTGCCCTGCTAGCTCAGATGGTAAAGAATCTGCCCTCAGTGTGAAGGCCAGGGTTCAATTCCTGGGTCAGGAAGATGCCATGGAGAAAGGAATGGCAACCCACTCCAGTATCCTTGCTTGGACAATTCCATGGACAGAGGGCCCTTGCAGGTTACAGTCCGTGGGATCGCAAACAGTCGAAATGGCTGACTAACACTTTATTAGTAGAATATTCATATTAATTAAGATACATGATTATTTTCCTAAAACAAGGCAATCAAAGAGGATCAGGCCAAAAGTATGGGAAACAGGTGTTATGCAGGTGAGATAAGTTTGTCTGACTTCTGAGAAAAATGGTATGGTTGCCCAATGCTTAGCACTCTGCACTCTCACTGCCTCTGGCCCAGCTTCAATCTCTGGTCTGGGAACTGTCTACAAGCCCTAGGTCATGGTTGTAAAAAAAAAAAAAAGAAAGAAAGAAAGAAAAATAGTCTGCAATATATGTTTTATCTTTTGGTTTTCAGCATTTTATGTTTTGTGATTGATTACATAGATTTCTCATTTCAAAAGAAACTCAGATGTGATGTGCCTGTGATACTGAGACTTTTAGGAAATATATATTTGGCCTCCACCCACAGTTCCTGGCTCACAGATTCCAGAGTTCTTGGAATTTAGTGATTGATAAGAGATATGGCATCTTCCTTGTTCATTTGCTCTTTGTTCTCAGTCCCTGAAAACACTTCAGGGCCGCACCGGAGACCTGGGCTCCCGAATACAAAATACATTTTGTATTTGGGAGCCATGTCTGTATTGTACTTGGTGACACCGGTTTTTTTTTTTGTTTTTTTTTTTGCCTAAGGAGGGATCCGAACACTTGCGTCAATATCAGGCTCCACAGAACCCTGGACTGGCCCTGCCCAGGGTCCAGGTGAACAAGAGGGGATGAGCTCTCTCCCTCACTCCTCACCTGTTGCGGAACATTGCTGGACAAGCAGGCACTGGAGAAGGCCAGGAGCTGCAGGGCTGTGTAGCACCCCTTCACAGTGGCTGGTGTCCAGCAGATGTCAAGCTGGGATGGCCAAGGACAAGAAACAAGCAGTGTTGGTGAGGACGTGGGGTAAAGGGAACGCTTCGGCACTGCTGGTGGGAATGTGAATTGGTGCAGCCACTATGGGGAACACTCTGCAGGTTCCTCAAAACTAAAACTAGAACCTCAAGCACTTCACTTTTGGGCCTTAAAGAAAATGAAAATGGCAATTTGAAGAGATATATGCACCCCATGTTCATGGAAGCGCTATGTACATTATTGAAAATGTGGAAACAACTTCCATATCCAATAATGAGAGAATGAATAAAGAAACTGCAGTGTGTGCATACTCGTGATCATTCTTCAGCTATAAAAGAGAAGGAAATCCTGCCTTTACAATACATGGATGGTACGCGAGGGCATTAGGGTCATGAAATACATTAGACAGAGGAAGAAAAATACTGTATGGTCTCACAGGTAGGTGAAACTGAAAAATAAACAAACAACGTAAAGTCATAGATAAAGAGACATAACTGGTGGGTCTCAGAGTTAGAGAGTGGTGAAAGTGAAGTCGCTCAGTCATGTCCAACCCTCAGCGACCCCATGGACTGCAGCCTTCCAGGCTCCTCCATCCATCAGATTTTCCAGGCAAGAATACTGGAGTGGGGTGCCATTGCCTTCTCCGCCCTTGTCTTTTAGCCACCACCATTTTGGACTCCTTTTCCCTATTTTACCTACCTAACATTCCCCCCTCAAGAGATGGAGTCTATGGCAAAATTGGCAAAAGTGGTCAGAAGGTACACATTTCCAGGAATAAAATAAATAAGTCATGGACATGTAATGTACATCATGATGACTATATTTAAAATGTTAAGGACACGAATACAGTTAACAATACTGTACTGTATATTTGAAAGTTGCCAAAGGATTAGATCTTAAAATTTCTCATCACAAAAAGGTCTATTTTTAACCTTATAGATATAAAGGTTAACTAGGCACATTTGGTGATCATTTTGTAATATGTACATATATTAAATCATTATATTGTACACCTGAAACAGACACAATATTATACCTTTATCTCAGAGAATATAATGTCTATGTATGTAAAAGATTTGAAAAACATCAAGTTGGGGGCTTCGATTAGAGTGGTCCAAAACTATGAGAGTGTTCCCTGCTTGACAGGCTCCACTGGCCTTTCAACACCTGCATAATCAATTACTTATGTTACATTTTCTCTGTGGAAATATACAATACGTAGTGTGGCTTCTAGTGTGGCTACTGTCCCTGATTTACTGATGAAATCTCCAGAGATGAAAACAATGGACACTGGATGATTGCAAATGCCTTTGTGATAAAATTCACAGTGCATTGGAAATAAAAGAGAAATTCCCTAGAAAGATGAAGGGTGTCTTTAGAAAACATCATACTTAATGGAGTAGCATAGGTTCCACCCTCGCAAGTCAATAAATATTGGTAAAAGGCATAACAATTGAAAGGAAAAAAGAAAGGTTTGTGTTCATAAAAGTTCTGCATGTAGAAAACTCCAAAAGTTTATACAGATACATTGAGAGGTTTAACCAGAGAGCACAATGACTTGAGACAAATTCCTGTTTTAAAAATCCATTGCAGACTTCCTTGTGGTCCAGTGATCAAGCATCTGCCTTCTAAGGCAAGGGATGGGAATTTGATCCCTGGTAAGGGAACCAAGGTCCCACATGCCTTGCAACTTGGCCGAAAAAGATCAATTACTTTCTCATATCACAGTAATATAAAACAGTATGAGAGCCATTGACAGTTGCATCAAAAATTAGGATATAGCTGGACTCTATCTAACATTTAGAAAGGTACACAACAAAAGGATATACAAAACCTCAATGGAGAAAATTATAAATCTGTCTTGAAGGACATGAAAGATATAAATAAATGGGAAAATACACCACATTCGGGGTTTGAAAAAAGAATATAAATATCTATTCTACTCAAAATAATGTGCAGAATATGTAGAAAGCTCAGAACTCTCATATATGACCATGGGATATAAACTCATCTAACTACTCAAAAGAACTCTCTGAGGCTACCTTCTCCAACTAAATATATGCCAAATGTATGATGAAGCAGTTCCACACCCACCAGGAGAAAAGTGCTAGCCCTCCTAATTCATCACACCATTCACATCAACGTTACTTTGAATGAGCCAACATTTGCAACCAAAGGCAATGCCATCGTATTTTAGAGTCCATACATAACTGAAGGAATAGTCATATGTAAAATACTGTTTTCAATACAAAAACTAAGCAGAAACAACAATGAGTTATCGATAGATGTAAAATCATGGGTAATCTCATCCTAAGCGAGGTAAGTCAGAAAGTCTCCTTTCAGTGGTGTTGACTCTTCCTAGTGTCACGCAGTCATCTCTACAAATGAAGGCTCGTGGATGCAAACGACACAGGGTTGGAGGCAAGACTTTCTAGGGAGAAGCTCACAGTGATGTCCCCACGTCTGTCCTCTGGGCTCTGCATCCGCAGGTGAATCTGCTCATGACAGGGAATGAGGCTTGGCCACACCCCTGAGCCCAGCTCCCTAGTGGCCGCCACACCTGCAGAGCCAACATGGTCTCAGATCAGAGAGGCAGACCCATTTCATTCATTCTGGGCTCTGCCTCAAGGCATGTGTGCTCTTAGTTCCCCAACCAGTGATCGAACCCTTGCCCCTTGCAGTGGAAACTCACAGGCTCAACCGCTGGACCGACATGGAAGTCCATGGAGAGTCACACAGTTTAGCTGCAGGCAGGACAGGACCGCCCAGCCCCACAGGCAACTCCAGAGCCATTCCCTGCACTTCCCCGCAGGGGGCCAGCTGTGCTCACCTGGTGTAGTAGGTCCAGGTGAGGCCATAGGTGAGGAGGAAGCCAGCCCCCATGAGGGCCCCTCTGATCAGGGTGAGGACCAGGGGCCAGGAGCCCTGCTGCTCCTCAGTCTCACAGCTGCAGGGAGAGGGGCCTTCTGGGGAAGGGAGAGAGGGTGAAGCTCAGTCCCCAGACCCAGCCCTCCCAAGGGCACACACCGTCCCAGGCTGCCCACCCCCAGCACATGTCCTGCAAATCACTCTGCACAGAGAGGCTGAAGGAAACTTGCTGGGAGCCCAGAGGGTTCTGCGCTTGGCAGGTGACTTCTCCATCTCCAGCTGCTACTTGTGGGATCTCCAAGACCCTGGTGCTGGAGATGGGGGTAGGCTCCAGGGCTGGGGATCCCCGGAACCAGCTCAGCTGTTCAGGGGGGTTGCTGTCAGCAACACACAGCAGCTGCAGGACCTGGCCCTCTGAGATGAGAATAGGTGAGGTGTTCTGCAGAAGCTTGAGGGCTTTGGGGGAAAGCGCAACAGGAGAGCTGGGGGAGGCCGGTCTCCTCCTCCCTCCTTCCCAGGATCTCCTGGCCTCACTCTCTTCTCCCCCAGCCGGCCAGCAGGGTTCCCTGTAGTCCCAGGGCTGGACCTTCCCACCCTAAGCAGACTGAGACAACGTGTCTGGGCCTCATATCTTCAGAGGAGGCTTGGTGTCTCGATGGGACAGGCCTGGGCTGTTTGGTGGAAAGAAAACCCAGAGCCTCAAGGCTTGAGAAGTTGATTCAGTGAAGGCAATAGGGGATAGGACTAAGGAGGCTTTTGTGGAAGAAAGCCACCTAATAGATCCATGGTGAAGGAAATGGGCTTTGAATAGAGTATGTGAATGTGTATATGTGTGGGGTGTATGTGTGTGTGCCTGTGTGTATGTGTGCATGAGTGCACGTGTTTATGTCCATGTGTGTATGTGTGCATGGTGGGTGCCTGTGCTGTGGGTATATCTCTGTGTATGTGTGTACATGTGTGATGTGTGTGTGCCTGTGTGTGTGAGTCTCTGTGTGTATTGCATGTGCGTGTGGTTTAGTGCATTGGAGGTGGGGCGGGGTGGGGATTTTCTCCTTGCTCTTCCCATATCTGATCACATTCAAGCCCACTCTCCTGCCGCCCCTTGGAGGCGGTCCCAGGAGCAGGACCCAGCCCTGGAGAGGAGGGGTCCTGTCCTACCTGTGACGTTACTGAAGGAGAGGCTGATGCGGAGGTTCCTTGGGGCATCTGGAGCAGAAAGACATGGGCTGCTGCAGAGGGAGGAGTGGGATGGAAACTGACCAGCACCCAAGGAGGGAAACCAGGAAGTGGGGAGGGCTGTCCTTCACGGCCACTCCCCACCTCAGCTCCCAGGGCGCAGACCCATAGAAGAGTGGGCCAGCCTTCTCTCTACACACACACACCCCCACATACACACACACACCCCACCACCCTCAGGGACCCCACTGCCCCTCCACACTCACAGGAGACGTTGAGCCGGACGGTTCTCTCCAGGGTCACCTGCGATCCCCAGAGTGTCACCCGACAGGTGACGTTGGTGCCATGGTCCTGGGGCCTCGGGGTGAGGCTGAGCTCCGAGGAGTGGAGGGTGTCTGGGTTCATGGCATCAAGGGCATCTCCCGCCCAGGAGAACAGGAGAGGGTGTGGCCGATCACAGGCTAGAGACAGGCTGCAGGTCAGACGTGTGCGGCGGCCGGACTCCAGAGGCTCCAGGAACTGGATGTCGGGTTTCCCTGGAGAAAGGGAGATGAGGAGACAGAGGGAGATGCCTGGACGCAGGGCTGTGGGGACCCAGAGGGTCAGGGTCACAACTCATTCCCAGTTCTGGGTCTCTCCTGAACCCTCAAACTCCAAGACCTGGACTAGGGCGGGTTCCTATACCCCGTTCCCGTTCTAATAGAGGAGTCTCCATGGGCCAGGGTCCTCTCCTGGGCACCCTGTCACACCTGTCACCTGCAAATTCAGCTTCTTCTCTCTGTAACTGTATCTCACAGGTCCTCTCTCTACTCGCAAGTAGTAGACTCCTGAGTCACTCAGCCTGGCCTCTTGGATGCTCAGGGAGCAGTCATTGTTGCTGAGGTCCCCGAGGAGGCGGAATCGGCCCTGGGTCTCTGACTTCACTCGTTTCTGTCGGTTGTTTGTGGCCACAGCATCATTGTGTAGGTGGTCTCTTTCCCGGAACCAGTAGATGAAGAGTTCCTCAGAGGAATACCAGTGATATCTCGCAGGCCAGGGATAGGAGAAGGCGCAGGGCACGCGGACGTCCATGCCGCCTGCACCGCCACTGATTCCTGCACTCGGAGCTCGTACCCTGGAAGCTCCTGCAGGGACCCTGGGGGACACAGAGGCTCAGCGGCAGCTCCAGCCCCTCCCCACGCTTGACCCCCTCCACGAGCAGTGAGCCCCGTCTCCCACCCCACCCCACTCACCCCCCCACAGCAGGGGCAGCAGCAGCAGCAGGGGGAGCAGCAGCTGCAGGGGCACCATGTCGGCATCAGCCAGCAGAGCCGGTTCAGGTCCCTCTATTGGGGAGGGAAGCGCCCCGAATGTGGGGAGGGAACTAGGAAGCCCCAACAGGAAGCCAGAGGGTGACGGAGACAGAGCCTGGCCAAGCACAGAAGGGGAACTTGGATGCCCCAGGCCATGGAGGACGGTTGGCCCTGAGAAGGCACAAGGTCACACCCCACACCCTCGCCCCAGTGGGCGATCCTGAGGCCCCCAGAGGCCCAGAGGCTTCACCGCAGGTGGCTCTGACATGACCACTCGTTCAGTTCAGTGATGCTCGGGTCCACGGTGAGAACGCCCAGTGGCCGGCACAACCAGAAAAGAGAAACGGACTCCAGGCCCGGTCATTGGGTGGGACCAACCCTGCAACAGAGAAACACTGAACCTTCCGGAAAAGAACATTGAAAGATTTCTCAAAACCAGTCAGACTTGGGCAGGAAGACTCACACATGGTGGAGGGTGGAACTCCGGAAGGAAAGCTGAGTGTGAAAAGCTCCTTTGCCCAGAAGGGTTTTCAGAACAGGGCACACGGGCTGTGCGTCTTCATGGATCTGAGGGTCTGTGGGACCAGCCGATCCGGACACAGGCCCATGCAAAGTGGGGTGATAAAGAAGGAAGTTTGCCCCATTCAGCTGAGGCCCCAACGTCCAGACCTCACACAGAAACACAGTTCACGACCCCTCACTCTGGATGGCCTTCTTGTCAAAGCCACAGGAAGGCTTAAGCCATGTGTGGAGAAAACCTGTGAACTTGCTGCCCTTTCGGGAAAAAGTTCTTTAAGTTTCACAGTTTGACTACGATCATAAACGTTTTAGACACTTTCAGGAAGAAGTGATGGGACTGATGGAAAGTTTCTTTTATAGTTAGATAGAAATATTAATATATTTTTTACTTTTTTAAACTACAGAAACAAAAAGAAATGTCCATCAATCAATCGTGCCGGTGGAAATACTGTATATTCTTTCTACTCTATTTTAGATATAATATAATTAATTTTATTTCCTCGTATAATGGGCTTCCCTGCTAGTTCAGATGGTAAAGAATCTGCCCTCAGTGTGAAAGCCAGGGTTCGATTCCTGGGTCAGGAAGATCCCCTGAGAAGGGAATGGCAATGCACTCCAGTATCTTTGCTTGGAGAATTCCATGGACAGAGGGCCCTTGCAGGCTACAGTCCGTGGGATCGCAAAGAGTCAGACACGGCTAATTAACACTTTATTAGTAGAATATTCATATTAATTAATATACATGTTTATTCTCCTAAAACGAGGCAATCAAAGAGGATCAGGCCAAAAGTATGGGCAACAGGTGTTATGCAGGTGTGATAGGTGTGTCTGACTTCTGAGAAAAGTGGTATGGTGGCCCAGTGCTTAGCACTCTGCACACTCACTGCCTCTGGCCCAGCTTCAATCCCTGGTCTGGGAACTAAGACCCTAAAAGACCTAGGTCATGATTATAAAAAAAAGGAAGAAAGAAAAATACTCTGCAATATATGTCTTATCTTTTGGTTTTCAGCATTTTATGTTTTGTGATTGATTACATAGATTTCTCATTCAAAAGAAACTCAGATGTGATGTGCCTGTGATATTGAGACTTTTAGGAAATATATATTTGGCCTCCATCCACAGTTCCTGGCTCACAGATTCCTGAGTTCTTGGAATTTAGTGATTGATAAGAGATATGGCAGCTTCTTTGTTCATTTGCTCTTTGTTCTCAGTCCCTGAAAACACTTCAGGGCCGCACCGGAGACCTGGGGGTCACATTTTGTATTTGGGAGCCATGTCTGTATTGTGTTCGATGACATGGGAGTTTTTGTTTTTGTTTTTGTGCCTAAGGAGGGATCTGAACACTTGAGTCAATGTCAGGCTCCACAGAACCCAGGACTGGCCCTGCCCAGGGTCCAGGTGAACAAGAGGGGATGAGCTCTCTCCCTCATTCCTCACCTGTTGCGGAACATTGCTGGACAAGCAGGCACTGGAGAAGGCCAGGAGTCGCAGGGCTGTGCAGCACACCTTCACAGTGGCTGTGGGAGCCATGTCTGTATTGTGTTCGATGACATGGGAGTTTTTTGTTTTTGTTTTTGTGCCTAAGGAGGGATCTGAACGCTTGAGTCAATGTCAGGCTCCACAGAACCCAGGACTGGCCCTGCCCAGGGTCCAGGTGAACAAGAGGGGATGAGCTCTCTCCCTCATTCCTCACCTGTTGCGGAACATTGCTGGACAAGCAGGCACTGGAGAAGGCCAGGAGTCGCAGGGCTGTGCAGCACACCTTCACAGTGGCTGGTGTCCAGCAAAGGTCAAGCTGGACGGTCAAAGGACAAGAAACAAGCAGTGTTGATGAGGACGTGGGGTAAAGGGAACCCTTGGGCACTGCTGGTGGGAATGTGAATTGGTGCGGCCACTGTGGGGAACACTCTGTAGGTTCTTCAAAACTAAAACAAGAACCTCAAGCACTTTCACTTTTGGGCCTTTAAATAGAATGAAAATGGCAATTTGAAGAGATATATGCACCCCATGTTCATGGAAGCGGTATGTATATTATTAAAGACATGGAAATAACTTCCATATCCAATGATGAGAGAATGAATAAAGAAACTGCGGTGTGTGCATACTCGTGATCATTCTTCAGCTACAAAAGAGAAGGAAGTCCCGCCTTTACAATACATGGATGGTACGCGAGGGCATTAGTGTAATGAAATACATTAGACAGAGGAAGAAAAATACTGTATGATCTCACAGGTAGGTGAAACTGAAAAATAAACAAACAGCATAAAGTCATAGATAAAGAGAGATAACTGGTGGTCCTCAGAGGTAGAGAGTGGAGTCTATGGCAAAATTGGCAAAAGTGTCAGAAGGTACACATTTTCAGGAATAAAATAAAAAGTCATGGACATGTAATGTACATCATGGTGACTATATTTAAAAGGTTTAGGGACATTAATACAGTTAACACAACTGTACTGTATATTTGAAATTTGCTAAAAGATTAGATCTTAAAATTTCTCATCACAAAAAAATTTTAGCCTTATAGATATAAATTTTAATTAAGCATATTTGGTGGTCATTTTGCAATATGTACATATATAAAATCATTATATTATACACCTGAAACTAATACAATGTTATACCTCAAATATCTCAAAGAGAATAGTTCAGTTCAGTTTAGTCGCTCAGTCGTGTCCAACTCCTTGCGAACTCATGAATCGCAGCACACCAGGCCTCCCTGTCCATCACCAACTCCTGGAGTTCACTCAGACTCACGTCCATTGAGTCCGTGATGCCATCCAGCCATCTNAGTGGAAAATTATTTTTGTTCCACCTGGAATGATATTGTGTGTGGTGTGAGACAGGGATCTAATTTTACTTGTTGCTTCTTCATCAGATCTTAACTAGTATGTATAACTTATAGTTTGCCAACTCAAAGAACTTGATAATGAGTTCTATTTCTCTGTAAATTCTCTTGGGCTTTCTCAGTAGGGGATCTTATCATCTGCAGATGATGACACTTTTGTCTTTTCATTTCTCACATTTACACTGCTTGTTTCAATTTCCTGTCTAGCTGCTTTCCCTGGCACTTCAGGAGCAATTATCATCATGTTAATAGTGAAACTCTGCCTCACTATTAACAACAGCCAACATGTGGAGACAATCTAAGTGTTCATCCGCAGATAAACAGATAAAGAAGACGCAGTGTATATACACAGTGCAATAGTGCTGCTGCTGCTGCTTGGTCGCTTCAGTCATGTTAGACTCTGTGCAACTCTATGGACTGTGGCCCGCCAGGCTTGTCTGTCCATGTTAAATTCTCTTGGGCTTTCTCAGTAGGGGATCTTATCATCTGCAGATGATGACACTTTTGTCTTTTCATTTCTCACATTTACACTGCTTGTTTCAATTTCCTGTCTAGCTGCTTTCCCTGGCACTTCAGGAGCAATTATCATCATGTTAATAGTGAAACTCTGCCTCACTATTAATGACAGCCAACATGTGGAGACAATCTAAGTGTTCATCTGCAGATAAACAGATAAAGAAGACTCAGTGTATATACACAGTGCAATAGTGCTGCTGCTGCTGCTTGGTCACTTCAGTCATGTTAGACTCTGTGCGACTCTATGGACTGTGGCCCGCCAGGCTTGTCTGTCCCTGCAATTCTCCAGGAAAGAATACTGGATTGGGTTGCCATTTGCTCCTCCAGGGGACCTTCCCAAGCCAGGGATCGAACCCAGGTCTCCTGCATTGCAGGCAGATTCTTTACCACCGAGTCACCAGGGAAGCCCAATGGAATACTACTCAGCCAATAAAAAAAAAAAGATGAAATCATGCCATTTGCTGCAACATGGATGGACCTAGAGATTATCATACTAAGCGAAGTCAGTCAGACAGAGAAAGACAAATATCATATGATATTGCTTACATGTGGAATCTAAAAAAAGGCATACAAATGAACTTATCTACAAATGAGAAATAGACCCACAGATAGAAAACAAACTTATGATTACCAAAGGGGAAGGGGAGGGATAAATTAGGGTGTTGGAATTAACACATACACACTACTATGTATAAAACCACAAACAACAAAGACCTCCTACATAGCACAGGGAACTGTACTCAATATTTTGTAATAATCTATAAGGGAAAAGATATAATTCAATCACTGTGCACCTGAAACTAACAAAGTGTGAATCAACATTTCAATAAAAGTTTTAAAAATATTTTAAAAGATGAAAAAAATCTTAGATTCTAGTCATCTCTGCTAGGGGATCACAGATGAATGAATGATTGTTCTGATTGGCCCATATTGGGTCACTTGTCCAGGGGGGAGAAGAGGAGCATTTTATTAGAGCATCCTTGTTAGAGTCACCTGGAATGCGTTTCTCATGGGAAAGCCAGACTCTATCACCAGAAGAAGGAGAAGTGGATGGCTGATAAGCTTGAAAAAATGGTATCCACTCCCACTCCACTCTCCATGAACCTCAGAACCATCCTCTCTCCCATTTGCTGAGATGTGAAGAGTGGAATAGTTGAAGGCCCTTCACCATTCAGACGACTAGAAGGCATGGCCGTAAGGGAGAGAAATGGGCCATGGAGAAACTCTCCCTTAAAAACCACACCAACCCTCCACCCAGGAAAGAGTTAATAATGGGTATAAGAGTTGTCATCTTCTGGGACTTCCCTGGTGGTCTAGTGTTTGAGAATCCACCTGCCAGTGCAGGAGACATGGGTGTGATCCTTGGTCTAGGAAGACTGCACATGCCACGAGGCAACTGGACCTGCGAGCCACAACTGCTGAGCTTACACACCCATACTCGGCAACAAGAAAAGCCACCGCAATGAGAAACTTGCACACCCTAACTAGAGATGGTCCTCATGCTGCAACAAAGACCCAGTACAGCCAGAAGTAAAAAATAAATTGAAAAGTTGTTGTCATCTTCTTCCCACCACCAGCCTACATGCACAGAAAAGGTGGCCCCCTCCCCAGTTCCTAAATCCACTGGGGTAAGTTGCCATTTGGGATTATGTAATGGCATGATGGGAGCACCTGTTGCGTTTGGGTTGTCTGGTATTAATATTTTGGGTGATCTGCCATCTGAGGATTTTCGCACCTGTGGGGAGGGGATTAAGCGGTGCTGTGGGGCACTGTCTTGAGTTTGGAAGCATTCTCTGATGACGCTGTAAGATTATGTCCAGTTTGGGGTTGATCCCTCCCATGGAAAGATTCTTTGCTACTTGGAAGTTCATAACCTTTGTGTCCCCGTTTCTACAGCATTGAGTCCTTGATTCAGACCTACTTCAGGGCAGGCTGAAGTGTCTTCCTGGCTCACAGTTTCTGTTACAGGGAATTGAGACAGCCTTGTGAAGGGCGGGGAGTTTTTATTTTCCATTGGCATGCTGTTCTAAAGGGATAATAGGAAAGGTGGAACTTCTGTCTCAGGAGTTGATGGGAATGGTGGTCACCCTGTATTGTAGTGGGATAGGAATTACGGATATTGGGTATCAAGGACTGACAAGAACTGTGGTACTGTGTGTCAATGGCAGATGGAGCGGTGGACCCTGAGTCTCAGGGGCTGATGGGAGCGAATGGTGGGTTCTGAGTCTCAGGGGCTGATGGGAATGAACAGTGAATCTTGAGTTTTAGAGATGTGTGGAAATGGCAATATTTCAATATTAGGTGTCAAGGGAGTTATGAACTCTGTATATCAAAGAACGATGGAAACAGTGCTTCCTATGAGTCACTAACAAATAGTAACAGAGGTCTTATGCTTCAGGAACTAACGGGAATTAAGTTCTTTTATCCCAGAACTTAGGCAAGTCTCAGCCTAGCCCAAAAACCACTTGTTATTCATCCATCTCTCCATTCATTCATTTGGCAGACGTTTTCCTGAGCCCTTCCTCTGAGCCACACCCTATGCTGAGTGATACTGAGGACATCGAGATGACTCAGACCTCCATGGTGCCTTCAGTGAACTCTCAGAGACAGACCCAGATGTCAAGCATCACCAAACAAGGGAATCAGGGCAAGTACAAGAAGACAGCAGGGTGGTGTGGTTTTTGTCCTGATATGAACACAGGGCATCTGAAGATGAGAACAGACTGACAGTCATTATGGATGCCAAGTCAAGGTGTAGGGTCTTACAAAAGATCCTTTTATCAAGTGTGAATCTGTGTGCATGACAAGTCTAACCCATGCTGGACAGCAACCCCAGGCAAGTTGGACATTTTCACAGAGGCAGCCGGCCTCCAAAGAAAGGGCATAGCACATGGACCCAGAGAGGCCTGGGTTCGAATCCTGGCTCTGCCATTCACTTGTAAGCATGGGAAACTCACTATTCAGAATCTCAGTTCTCTCATCCTTACATGGAGATAAACAATTCTTAAAAATAAGACTGCTGCTGGGAAATCCCTGGTGGTCCAGTGGTTAAGACTCCATGCTTCCAATGCAGGGGGCATTGACTTGATCTCTGGTGAGGGAACTAAGATCCCACAAGTAGCAGGGTGAGGCCAAAAAAAACCCAAAAATGTTGACTGAGATAATGTGTAACAAATACTCAGCCCAGAAAACTGTCCTTAAGTAGACATTCGAGAAAGGATTGCCATTTGTTATTATTCCTATCATTAGTAATTAGTGACAAAATTGAAAGAACCTAGAAGTATTTATCAAATATCTGGGTTCAGAGGCTTCAGAGCATTGGAAGAAATTATAGTTTTTTTAAAAAATAGTAATTTGCATATTCATAATCATTAGTTTCTTTATGTGAAAAAGCTCTCCTAGTTGATAACAACAATGGATGAATAAGGGTTTCCCAAGTGACACTAGTGGTAAAGAACCCGCCTGCCAGTGAAAGAGACATAAGAGATGCTGGTTCGATCCCTGGGTCAGGAAGATCCCCTGGAGGGCATGGCCAACCACTCCAGTATTCTCGCCTGGAGAATTCCATGGACAGAGGAGCCTGCTGGGCTACAGTCCATGGGGTCACAAAGAGTTGGACACGACTGAAGCAACTTAGCACACACACATGGATGAATAACACAGGATATAGTGTTTAAAAAAAAAAAAAAGGCAAAGCATAGAATAATATGATCCCACCTAGGGACAAAACAGAGGGGGTTAGTATAATACATGCATGAAAGTGAAAGTCGCTCAGTCCTGTGGGACTCTTGTAACTCCATGGCCTATACAGTCCATGGAATTCTCTAGGCCAGAACACTGGAATGGGTACCCTTTCCCTTCTCCAGGGGATCTTCCTAACCCAGGGATCGAACCCAGGTCTCCCGCATTGCAGCCAAATTCTTTACCAGCTGAGCCACAAGGGAAGCCCAATAAACGCGTGCAAAAGGATATAATTCTCCTGGAAGGATTCATAAGAAAGTGGTAAGCATGAGCTGTCCCAGAGAGGAGTGGGTGGCCAGGGACAGGGCAGGAGGAGACGGCATTTTTCACTGTTGGAACCCCTGGACCCTACACTCACCACTGCCTCAATTTGTCCTCAATATGTCCTCTGGCCCCTAATGTCCACTAGGTCCCAATCGGCACACAGCACCTGCCCTCTTCTGCACCCCCTTCTCCCTCTGGCTCTCCATCCAGAACAGCTCCTGGCCCCTGCAGGACAGGGGCCTGCTCCTGGGTCAGGGCCACACTCCCGGTTGTTGTATCTTCCTGACCTCTTCCATCCTCATCACCCTCCTCACATTCTCTGCCCCATCCCCTCCTCTGGGTCCGCAGGGTCCCAGCCTCGGATCAGACAACCGCCTCACCATCTTCCAGCAGTCTCTTCCCCCCAACTCATACCCCACAGGTCCCAGAGGGCTCACTTTGACACCCCAAATCTGACCCTGCCCCTCCCTTTGCTCCCAGACACCCACATGGGAAAGTTCCCCGCCCCCGGCCAGCCAAGCGCTGGGCACCTGGCCCCGCCCACCATCTCAGCCTCCTCTGGCAGGCTCCTGAGTTCCCATCAGACTTGACCGCCTGCCCTTCTCCCAGAATCGCCCCCCTTGTTTCCTCTGGGCCTCTGCTTCAGCTGTGCCCTCCGCCTGCAACGCCCTTACGGACGCCTCTCTCTCTCTCTCTCTCACAATTCAGATCTAACTTCTCCTAGTTCTTGGAGGTCACAACCACCGCCTGGTCTGGAGGCCCTTTCGGCTATCGCCAGCTGAAAGGATTCCTGCCCCCTACTCCGGGGCTCCCACAAGCCGCCGGACCCTCCCTTCGTCATACCCCGATCGCCCAGGATTGGAACTGTCTGCGTCTGGGTCTGTCTCCTCCATCAGACTGTGAGCTCGGTCTGCAAGGGCAGATCTGGGTCTGATTCCCCTTTCCGTCCCCCAGTGGGTGGGTAGGTGGAGAGACTGAAGCGGAGGGAGGGGAAGGAGGCTGGGAGAGCAGAAAGGGGGAGACAGAGCGAGAAGACC
>SJXQ01001228.1:194041-213086 GCA_006408695.1 Aepyceros melampus
CACAGCGAGCTGCCGGCCTCTGCGTCCCTGAGACCCTTTAACCTGTGAGGACGTCCAGGGTCACAGGTGAGGTTCTTGGGAGCCTGGCGTCCGGCCCAACCACCAGCCTGGGGCTTGCCGGCCCGACCCCCTGTCCCCTTCCTCCCTGAAAACCCCCACAGGGGGAGCCTGACATTGGATTGGTGACTGAGACCTGACCTCTGACCCCTGCATCTTGAGCCCCTCCCCCGCACCACAGTGACCTCACAAAAGTCACCAGCTTCTCCCTCAGGCTGCGACCCTCTGCCATGGCCTGGCTGGCCCCTTGGAGCGCCATCCTGCCCTCCCTGGCGGCCCTTGTGGTCTTTGGGGCTTCAGCCTGGGCCTGTCTCCTCTGCTTCACATCTTACGAGGAGCGTCTCCAGATTTGCCAGATCTTCGCCGGCCTGGACAGCCCCGACCTCGGGAAGTGTGAGGAGGCCTTCGCAGATGCCTTTAAGGGGCTGCTGGACACTGAGATCAGTGAGGAGACTGCCCCCTACTCCCCAGCATCCTCCCGGGATTGGGGGAGGGGGCCGGGGGTAGGCAGAGGGAGGGACCCGAGAGGCCTGGAGAGACTGAGAGGGACGAGACATACAGATGGGAGAACGGAGACGTGGGGAGCAGAGATCAGAGACAGAGGGATGACCACCTCGGGGACATGGTGTCGGGGGAAGCAGTTTCCCCCCAGCCCCTGCTTCCCACCGCCAGACTACGAGGAGAGGGGCCAGCTGCACGATGCCTTCACCCAGATGACCCACTCCCTCCAGGAGCTGGCCACTGCCCAGGGTGAGTGGGGCAGGGTCCATGGCACTAGGATATGGTTGTCTGAGCCTTTGTGGGGCGGAGGGCAGAGGGGAGAAAGCCCAGAACGTGACAGTGATCTTGATGGTAGGATGCCGAGGGAGCTGAGTGACCTTGTCAGGGAGCAGAGACGGGCAGGGCCTGGTGGGTTCAGGGCAGAAGGAACTTGAGAGTCTGAGGCCAGTGGGGCTCAGGGAGGTAAACCCTGCCCTCCCTGTGTGGCTTGCCCTCTCCCTGGCTGTGAGATTCTGAATGCATCACTGCCCCCATCCCCAACTTCGGGCCTCAACTTACCCATCTGAGAAAGGGGACACGTGCCTTGCCTTCCAGCAAGGTGTGGGAACTCAGTGAGACGGAGGGGGCTCCAGCAATGGAGACAGACTTCAGGGAGGAGAGCTTTCTCTAGGATAAAATGTATTCCCTACAGTTAGCAAAGTGATTCCACATCTTTGACCTGTGGAGGCTATTAGGGGGCCTGGAAGACAGGTGGGAGCAGGGAGGGAGAGCATCATTGGGGAGACAGGTACCTGTGACAACCTCGAGGGAGTGAGACACGATCAACACATGCGTGTGACAGTATGAAGGGATCACAGGGCTGGGGTGACCCTCGTGGCTGAGGGGCAGTGTGAACAGTGATCACACCAGGCCACAGTGGTCACGTGACACAGGACTCCCCCCAAAACCCCTGCCCCTGCATGCTGGATACTGGAACCATGGGTGGGGGAGCATTCATGGCCATGTCCGTGGTCTGGGGGCTCTGCACTTATTTCTACATCTCAGTTCTATTACTTCTTTTGCTTCCTACTCTTGCCTCTGAGCTTTTTGACAAACATGATCCCCAAACATGAGGAGCTTCCCATCCATCCAGGGGGCTGCCAGTGCAGGGGGGAGGTGCAGCATGGAGAAAACTTCAGCTGCAGATTCCCCCACCCACAAAGGGAGAGCTGAGGAACTCAGAGCTGGGGGTGGGGGTGGAGGGAGAATTCCAGGAGATGCCCTTCTCCCCTACATCAGAAGTTTTCAAAAAGAGCAGAAACAAGTCCTGCTCTAGGTGCAGAAGACTCCCCAGGGCAGTGTGTGGGACCAACTGGAGCAGGGGAGGGAGTGGAGGCTGGGAGGCCCGAGGTGGAGGCTGTGGTGAAGGAGGCCAGACCTGCGGCAGGGAACCTGTGAAGGCGGAGAGGAGAGGACCAGGCCTGGGTCTGATGACCTGTTCAGGGAGGGGGAAGAGGAGGGTTAGGGACCGTGTGCCAGGTCTGGCTCCATGTCTGAGTGGGCAGTGGTCATCTCTGGGAGGAAGAGCAGGAGAAGGGGTAGATGGCCAGCTGGGTGAGGCTGCAGTGACTGCGAGGGGCCTGGGGGACGTCCAAGGTACAACTGGGAGTCAGGGAGATTTCAGACTGTCCTGAAGGAACAAGGCTATGAGCAGGGGAAGGGCAGAGTCAGCTCAGGGTGTAGAAAGATCCTCGAGGGCCATATGGATGGACTGGAGGGAGAGTCTGGGGGCCAGGAGAAGCTGAGGCTTTACGTTCCACGGGTATTTACTGACTGTGCCAGGAACACCACCAGGGACGTGGCTGTGACCCAGACTGCAAGCCACCTGCCCTCAGGTTGCTTGCATTGATTATCAAACGTAATTGGTGAAATGCCATAGATGTTAGTTGGTGATCCATGCTATGGAGGCAAACAAAAGGGGGAGAGAAAGGGGAGTGGCCAGTGGGGTGATCGTTTTACTAAACAGGTTGATCAGGGGAGGTGCAGTTGAAAAGATCCAGTTGTGCAAAGACTAGGGGGAACAGAGAGAGCTGTGCAGGTGACCTGGGGAGAGAGCTTCCAGGTGGAAAGAGCCAGTGCAAAGGCCCTGGGGCCAGTGGGGCTGGAGTGGACCATGCAGGCCAGTGTTCTCCAGCCCCACAGTGTATGTCAGAATCTCCTGGGACCTTATTAAAATGTAGGCTCCTGGGCCCCACCCTCTGTTTCTGAGCCTTAGGTCTGAGGTGGGGCCCAGAAATGGACATGTCTAACAAGTTCCCAGGTGCTGCTGCTGCTGTGCTGGGAACACACTTTGGGAACCGCTAGGGTGCATCCTTGAGCCAACTTCAGCCAAAGGACCCCCTCTTTCCAGCTCATACCCAATGATCACTTCAGCTCTTGCTCTTGATGTGGGAAAACCCTTTGGAGGATTTTACAGGAAGGAGGGGTTCTGACTAAGGCCATGTGGGTCAAAGGCAGACACAGAAGGCCAGGGAGGAGATGGTCAGTGGTGTCTTGAAGTTGTTGTGATGGTTGGTGGGGGCTGAGATGAACCTGCCCCTTGCATGGAAGATTCTGTGTCTGCAAAGAGTGATTTATATTGATAATCCTCCTAAAGGATGTCCTTGTACTAGCCCCATGAGATGGAGTTTATAGCTCCATTTTCCAGATAGGGAAGTTGGGGCTCCCCTGGATGGACCCAGGGGATGTCTGGACCAGACGTATGTAGGATGATGGGGATGGGAAGAATCGAGACGACTCCTGGGTCTCTCCCGAATGGAGGCCCGGAGAGAGGGACAGGTGGTCTCAGAGTGACTCCCGGTGGTGGCCGCTGACACTGTTAGTGTGGTGTTGAGGGCAGTGTGTCTACTGCAGGTAGTGGCCACCCGTGGAGACTCTGGAGTTTGGCCACATGGATTCCAATCTAGCTGTGTGACCTTGGCCGATTTCCTAACCTCTCTGTGCCTGGGTTTCCCCATCTGATTAGGGGATGATAATGCCAGTAGTTGGATGGTTCTATAACACAGACATTATCACATTATGGTCCTTTAATGGTACCTAGCATGTAGTTTGGGAGGAGGAGGCTTTTATATTGTATGACATGAAATCCTCACCACCAATGCTCTGAAGTGAACACTGATATTGTCCCCATTTTATGAATGAGGAAACTAAGGATCAGGAAGGTTAAATACCCAGCCAAGGTCACATAGGGAGGAGTGCATCTGATGGGTAGCATGGAAGTGAGACAGGTGTGTGCATAGCTGGGAGAGACAGGACTCAAACGCAGGTGATCAGCAAGTCGAGGCTCCCAGTGAAGCACCTCTTTGGGGAGACTATAACTCGTGCCCCTTTGTGGTTAACACAAGCCTGCCTCTTGCCCTTTTGGACATTTTGCTCCATCCCTGTTTACTCCCATGCTTCTCCCCGGCCCCCTGGCTGTCTTGGTATATCCCACACACCGTCCCCCAAGAGTCATTTGGTTTGGCCCATAGGTATTCCTTGGCTGCCTTCTCAACATCATCCCGGTGTCTCATTTGAGCATGCCACTTGGACCACATCCTCCTGACCATACTGCCATCACCAGACCACAGCTCCTGCCTGCCTTGTGGCCAAGGAGAGACTGCTAAGTCCTTGACCCCTCATTTTGTGCCTGCTTCCAGAGCCCCCTTCTCTCCAGCTTCTACCATCACTTCTATGATCATTACTTCAGCCAGATTCTTATCAGAATCCTCAATTCCCTCCCTTTATGTATGGTTTAACCTAAGGTTAAAACCTGCAATGTCTTAAGCAGGGTAGAAGTTTATTTTTTCCTTATAAGTCTTAACGTAGGCACTTAAGACTACTATGGCAGCTCCATTTTCCTGTGGACTCAGTACCCTTCCAGCTTTCTGCCTTACCATCCTAGGGTATACTACTTATCCTCATGGTCCTATATAACTGCTAAAGTGCAGCCATCAAATCTAAGTTTCAGGCAACAGGATGAAAGAAGGGGAAAGGGGCCAATAAAATGGCACCATATCTCTTTTAAGGCTACTTTCTATGACTCACACATCACACTTAAACTTATATCTCAACCATCAGAACTTGGACACATGACCACAGCTAGGTCACATGACCACAGCTAGCTACAATGGAGGTTGGGAAATGTAGTCTTTTAACTGGGGCAGGGTCGGGGTGCTTTCTCAGCTGAAACGTGGTGATATTAAGGAGAAAATAGATATTTTGAGGCAACTGGCAATACTTGTGTATTAGTTTGCTAGGGATGCTGAACAAAAAAACAAAACAAAACAAAACAAAAAACAGAGACTGGGTGGCTTAACTAAAATAAGTTTATTTGCCCACAGTTCTGGAGGCTAGAAGTCCAGGATCAAGGTGTCAGTGTTAGCGGGGTGGGTTTCTTCTGAGGCCTCTCTCCTTGACTTGCAGAATGACTGTCTTCCCTCCGTATCTGTGTCCAAATTTCCTTCTCTTCCAAGGAAATCAGTCATGTTGGGTTAAGGCCCACCCAAAAAACTTCATTTTAATGTTGTTACCTCTTAAGATTCCATCTCCAAATACAGTTACGTTCTGAAGGCCTAGGCTTAGGACTTTACTGTATGAATTTGGAAGAGATGAAATTCAGCCCATAGCGCCCCGCCACATGAGCACTGGTGGCTCAGTGGTAAAGAATCTGCCTGTGGTGCAGGAGATGCAGGTTCGATCCCTGGGTGGGGAAGATCCCCTGGAGAAGGACATGGCACCCCATTCCAGTACTCTTGCCTAGAGAATCCCATGGACAGAGGAGCAAGGCAGGCTACAGTGCACTGATCACAGAATTGAAACCTGACTTAGCAACTAAATAACAACAACAAAATCCTGCCACATTTCTGACTTCCAAAGCCATCTCCACCTATAAATCATTGCGGCCAGCCACTTTGAGAAAGTTTTCCAATTTTTTTTTTTTTTGAAGGCCATTACAGTGGTGAAAACTCAAACATCCATAAGAGCAGAGAACATAGAAAGTGAAAGAGAGGTAGAAATGAAGAGACTGGGAACTCTGGAAAAGTGGGTGTGTGCCCTGTCTAGAGTGGGTGGCTGCTGCTAAGCTCTGGCCAACTGCTGCCTCATGGAAATACTGCCTCTGTTACAGCTCTTCCAGATTTCGTAAAGGGATGCCAAACATTTTATGCGACTTTTCCCAAACTTCATATGATGGCAACTGGGTCATTTTTTAAAAACACTGTCCAGGCCAAATATAACACATCCAGTGGATGAATTGTGGCCCCAGGCTTCCAGCTGTGGTGCTCATTCCAGTTGAATCCTGGAATTTATTCTACACATACTTATTCCTAAGACTCGGGGGCCCTTTCCTGGTTTCTGAGGACACAGCACTAAAGAAGGACTTGTTTGCTTACTTAAGAGACAGTCTTAAATGCTCACTATGTATATATGAATATATGTATTTGCAAACTGGTGAGAGCTATGAATGGAACAGATGGAGTACTGTTAGAGACAAAGATAGGGGACTGGATTAAATTAGATTTGTGGTCAGAGAAAACCTCTAAGGAAATGACATGAGGATGACAGGAAGGAAGAGTAGGAGTGGGGGGGAGGTGTCCTAGAGACTGAAGACAGCATGTGCAAAGGCCCTGAGGTGGCAGAGAGAATGATGCTTTCCTTATTAGGGGAAATGAACTGCAAGAGACTTAAGAGTTGTGGGTTCCATACCTGGGTCAGGAAGATCCCCTGGAGGAGGACATGGCAACCCACTCCAGTATACTTGCCTGGAGAATCTCCATGGACAGAGGAACCTGGTGGGCTACAGTCCATGAGGTCACAAAGAGTCGGACAAGACTGAAGCGACTTAGCATGCAGAGGGAGGCGAGATTAGGCTAGACTATACAGGGCCTCCTAGGCCATGGGAGAAATTTGACCTTTATCCTCCCTTTTCTCCTTAACAAGATAACACGGATGCGGAGGAGTTCTGTCAGAGTGATTAGTCCAGAGGCTGATTATTCCAGAGGCAGCAGAAGGCGATTTGGGTGTGTGCCCACCATCCAGATAGAGTAGGAGGCTGTGGCATATACCAGAGACCTGGGGATAGCAGGGGCTGGGGGAGGGGCACAGACATGATGACTACCAGGCCTGTCGAGCTCTGGAAGCCTTGGGGAAGGGTCTTTACTACAAGGACTCCCTCCACCCTCCAGGTTCCTTTCGGGTTGCCTTTCTTCATGCCGCGAAGAAAATGCAGAAGATTATATTGCAGCTTAAGGAAGGTAAACTAGACTGTCTCCTTCCCCCAGGGACAATTAGCAAACCCAACTCCGGAGACCCCCATCCGCTCCCATCAAGCCAACCCCCCGGCCCGATCTCTGAGCCGAGCTTCCCTTGTGGGTCACTCTGGGCACAGCCTCTTACCCTGCTAGGACCACTCTGGGTCCGGCCTCGCCTCCGATGCAAGGTTACTTCTAGCTGGGACCGCTTTGTAGGACAGCCCTGTCCCAGACTAGCTCGGGCTTCTCCGTGGATCTGTGTCTGACCCTGGGCACTCTGTGACAGGTTTCCTTTCCATCCGGGGCGTCTTAGTGGGCTACGTCCAGCTGACCACACCTCTAATTGGACTCCCTAATTAGGCTCTGTCCCTTCCGATGATCGCCCGGGATCTAGGCCCGTCCCGCTCGATGGGATACACCGGGGCTGGACCTGCCTTCTAGGTGCCAGCAGCAGGCATATGCCTGACGTCTTAATGGAATGCTGCAGGGCTGGCAGGGTCCCCAGGTGAAGTACCACAGGCCTGGCCCCGCCTACAGGGGGGAAGCTGCAGGCTTGGCCCCGCCCCTTTGGTAGAGCGCCGCATACCTGGCTCTGGTCCCTCGGAGGAATGAATGCATCCGGCCCCGAAACGTTTCCTCAGGGGAGTTTCAAGTGGGCACCTGCCGCGACTTACAGGGTGGTAACGCTTCCCCTCTCTCCGCAGTGCAGGCCTGCATTCCTCCCTGCGGTAAGCACGTCATTCAAAGCTCAGAATTGCAGGGGGAAGGGAGGTGGTAAGGGCCGAAACTTGGGACTCTTGGAAGGGTACGGGTGCCTCTGATCCGAAGGGGCCAATGCGAGCCCAGGAGAAGAGTAAGAAAACCAGTTTACAAACCTCACGAAAGGCGGGTCCGAAAGAAAAAAAACAAACCAAGGCAAACCAATAGGGATCCTAGAGGCTGGAGAGTGGTGAGAGCCAGCCAATGAGCGCGGGAAAGGCGGAGTCCAGATTTTGTCCAGCAGGTAGAACCCCCGGGAAGTTAAATAGACCTTATGGTGGCTGAAGGGACCCTGGCCAGGGGAGGCAGATGGACCCCAGACCCAGCGTTCCCACCACACAGGACTCCAGGAGGTCACCCGGCGTTTTCGCTGCCGCGGATGCTACTCCAAGGTCTGCGACCTCCCGCTTGACTGCCCAGGTGAGGGGCGTGGCCTTGAAGGGCGAGAAACCTGAAAAAGTAGGAGAGGGCTGAGCGAGGAAGGGGCTGGGGTTGGGGGGGTCGGACGTGGGCGGGCCTAGGTGGCGATGCGAGACCTGTCTTCAGTTCAGGACCTGACGGTGACTCGGGGTCGTCAGGCCATGTTCTCTGCACTGTGAACTTCCAGCTGCCTAAGGAAGAGATCACCTATTCCTGGAAGTTCGCAGGAGGTGTGAGTCGGGGCGGGTCCAGCGTGAAGGGCTTTAGGAGGCGGTTTATGCTTCACTAGAGGATGGAGAGTCAGGAGGCAGGGAGTGGGATTCGAGGAGGCTCGGTCTAGACTCATGCATGCTTCGTGCAAGGGGACGGTCCCGGCATTTGGGGGTAAGGTCAAAGCTCAAAATGCAGTGACAGAGCCCAGGGGTGGGTTATCCGTAGGGGTTTCAGGCGGGAGAGCGAACACTAGGCCCACGAGGCGGAGTCAAGGCTTAGGGGGCGGGGCCATGCGTGAACGCTCGGCGAATAAGAGGGTGAGGCCGGGGCTCGGTGGGCGTTGGCCTGGCTCAGGGACTGGGCTTCACGGAGCGGTGTGGCGAGAGGGCGGAGAGACTCTCTTCTGCGCTCGGGGAGGGGCCGGCTGCCCTCGGCCTCTCGCCGCTTCAGCCCGAGCGTCCCGCAGCTCCGGACTCAGGATCCAACCTACTTCCGAGATATTCCGCGGGCCCAAGGTTACCTGGCGCGGATCCGGCCAGTGCAGCCCACGCACCGCGGGACCTTCTCTTGCGTGATCACGCACGACCAACGCCCCCTGGCGCGGCTCTACTTCTTTCTTAACGGTGCGGGCCGGGCGGGGCCTCGAGGCGGGACGGGGGCGGGGCTGCGCGGCGCGGGGTGGGGCTGGCGCCCGGCTGACGTGCGCGTCCCCGCAGTGACGGGCCCGCCGCCGCGCGCGGAGGCCGAGCTCCAGGTCTCTTTTCGGGAAGTGTTGCGCTGGGTGCCGCAGGAGGCGGAGATGATCGAACCCTGGAGGCCCAGCCTGGGCGAGCTGCTGGCCAGGCCCGAGGCTCTGACGCCGGGCAATCAGTGCCTGCTCGCGGCCCTTGTGGCCTTAGCATCAGCCAGTGTGACCGTGCTGGTGTGGTGAGTCCCCAGGACCCCGGAGTCCCAGCCTCCGGCTCTCTCTTACTGAGACGGGATGTTTGGGTTTCTCAGCCCCTCCTCCCTCAGATCCGGAATTCCGAGTCGCCAGCCCCATCCTACTCAGGAGTCATAACCCCCAGCCCCTGGTTTCTCAGATCCAAGAGTCCAAGCCCTATCACCCGCCTTTGGAATCTAGGCTCCAGGACCCAAATTTCTGATCCCCAGCCTCTTCCTCTGCCACACACTAACATCGCCTTGTTTCCCCAGGATGTTTTTTCGATGGTACTGCAGCGGCAACTAACAAAGGTATCTTTTTTTTTTTTTTTTTCTTATCCTGTTTTCATCCTTAAAATAAAGAATATATTTTGGCTCTCTAGATTCTTTCGTCGTTGCAAGTGATCGCTACAAACAACTTAGGGGGAAGGGCGGCATATACCCAAGTGCACATGCCCTCATAATGATGGTGAGAGGCACAGCTGTGGCAGTTCAGGGCCCTGTGCTGAGGGCTTTAGGTGCACGCCCAGGCCCCTCCCCAGATTTCCAGCAGTGTCCTGGTCATTTATGCCTGCATCAGTCACCCTCAAATAAAGACCTTCGTGTCGCCCCCAAAGCCTGTTCCTCCCCCCAAACTTTCTTGCTGTCATCAAGTGCATGACCATCTACCCAGCCACTCGACTGGAAACCTCAGTTGTATTTACTTTCTCCTCCATGTCTCACCTATTTCCAAGTCTCAGCCTTTTCAATTCCTAGATATCTCATGGAGTTGCTCTGTGGTGTGTGGCACCACCATCTCTTGCCTGGATCTCTGCAGCAGTATCCACACTGGTCTCCCTGGCTGAGTGGGCTCAGCCTTGTCCCAGTGCGATCCATTCTCCACAAAGCAGTCAGAGTGTTCTTCTTTTTTTTTTGTGGCTACTTTGGCTAAGGTTTTACTTTTTTTAATTAAAATTTATTGGAGTATATTTACAGTGTTGGTTAGTTTCTGCTGCACAGCGAAGTGAATCAGTTATACATATACACATATCCACTCTTTTTTAGGTTCTTTTCCCATATATGTCATTACAGAGTATTGAGAGAGTTCCCTGTGCTATACAGTAGGTTCTTATAAGTTATCTCTTTTATATATAGTAGTGTGTATATGTCAGTTCCAATCTCCAGAGTGATATTCTAAAGTTTGTCAGGTCAGGTCACTCTGTCCAGAACCCTTCAGTGGCTCCCCATTGCTACTGGGCCAAAGTCCACCTCCCTTCAAGGTCTCCAAAGCACCCCCTGTATTCACCATTATTCCTCTTGTTCTATCCAGGGTCTAGGGTACATACTATTTTCTTCCCAGAGTCATGTTTCTTCTCCTTTTTGTCTAGTTAACTCAGTTATGATTTCCCCTGAACAGCCTTTATGTACATGAACCTATTGGATCTCCAGGACAACTCTGTGGACAGGCACTATGTTGGTGTGCCTGACTCCCCTTCTCTATCACCCTTCTCTTTATTCTTTATTCTCTTTATTCTCTTTAACCCACTGGCCTTCTTTGCAGGTCCCTGGAACATACAAAGCTCAGTCCTGTCCCTGGGCCTTTGCATGTGCAGTTCTTCCTACTTGAAATGAGATTACTTTGACCCTCACGAAGCCACTTCCCTCTCACTTCACAAGTCTTATTCAGATTATACCTCTGACTATTCCCTTCCTCCTATATGATACCCCCCCCATTTTATTTTTATTTTTTGTGTGACTGGCTTGTGAGATCTTATTTCCCTGACCAGGGATTGAACCTGGGCCCTTGGCAGTGAAAGCTTGGAGTCCTAACCACTGGGTAGCCTCGAAAATCTCGACATCCCCCTATTTTTGCTTGTGCACAACATTCACTCAGACCTGATGGAAACTTATTTTTTAATTTGGTTTTATGGCTTCCCCACCTTAAAGGTAAGCTCTCTCATAGTATTCTTCACCAGTGTGTTCCCTTTCACTGACTCATTCAATCAGAAAATATTTACTGAGTTTATTATGTGTCAGGCATTTTCAAGGCACTGTAGACGCAACAATGAAGAAATCAGAACAGACAAAAATCTGCACCCTCAAGACAGGCACAGGGGATTAAGGATACAGACTATTATGTGCCTGTTAGTTGCTCAGTTGTGTTCAACTGTTTGGGACCCCCATGTTCTGTCCATGGAATTCTCCAAACAATACTGGAGTGGGTTGCCATTCCCTTCTCTAGGGGATCCTCCCAACTTGGGGATCAATCCAGGTCTCCTGCATTGCAGGCAGATTCTTTACCATCTGAGGTACCAAGGACTAATGGATTATGTTCCTGAGAATCCTTAACTAAGGATAACACTGTCTTTGCTTAATGGAATAGGAGCTCCTGGAAAGCAGACTCAGACTCTTAATAGATTCTGTATTTGCACACCTGGCTATGTGTGTGGAATTCAATAGGAACTTGGTAAATGTGTTTTGTGGTTGACTGACTGAATCAAAGAATGATTGAAGTGAAATGACAGTGTCCAGCAGATAGTAGGTGCTCCATAGTACCTGAATGAAGAGTTGAGAAGTTCCACCTTCAAAAGAACCCCGATCCATGGCATTCCTATCCCTGTTTTCCAAAGAGGACGTCCAGGCTAAAAGAAAGGAGGCTATCCTGTCTAGTTTCAAACAGGCTCCTCTGTCCATGGAATTTTCCAGGGAAGAATACTGGAGCAGTTTGCCCTTTCCTTCTCCAGGGGACCTTCCAAACCCAGGGATCGAACCCATGTCTCCTGAGTCACCTGCATTGATAGGCAGATTGTTTACCACTGCGCCACGTGGGAAGCCCCAAGACCCAGCCAGGAATCCTCAGTTCTCAACCATGCAGCCCCCCCCCCTTAGTTCTGGGGGGTAAAAAAAGAAAAGAAAAAAAAATGGAGGAGAGTAGGCTGAGAAGAAAATAAATAAACTTCTTTATTCTAATACACAGTACAAATGGAGGTTAAATAAGAACAGAGAAATCAGGGGCCCCAGGACAGCTTGTGAGGACCCCTTTCGCTCTGTCCCTAAAAATCCACACCCTGATCAATAAATACCCCTCCCAAGAGACCCAGAAGTCCCAGCCCGCCCCTCCAAAAGTCCAGGCTGAGAAGTCTTGGTCGAGCCCCTCACTTCACAGAGGAGGGCCACTGAGGCCCAGGAGGTCACCCAGCGAGTGCGTCGCTTCGGGAACCCCGCCAAGTCCCCTCGGGCCGCTCCCCGAGCGAGCGCCCCGAGCACCCAGCCTCACACCTGGACGCGGTAGCCTCCCGCCCGCCGCCGGCAGAGCCTTCGCACGCCCACCCAGTAGAGGGTCAGCATGACGGCCCAGTAGCCCACGTAAGCGCCGGCGCCCGCGGCCAGGTGGCGGGCCTCGGCCGCCCGAGAGGGGCCGCTCCAGTCGGCCCGGGCCTCGTGGACCACGCTGCGGACCAGGCCCCCGAGCAGCAGCAGCGCCCAGAGGGCCAGGGGCAGCACGGGCACGTAGTTGGCGGCCAGCTTGCGGCGGCCCGACGTGCCCCAGCCGCTCTGGTTCATGGTGGCCAGCGCCAGGAACTTGGCCGGCAGGAGGCCGCCCATGTAGAGCGGCGCGTAGAGCGAGAGCAGGAGCATCCGCAGGCAGCCCCGCAGCCAGGCCGCGAAAGCCGCCTTGGCCAGCGCCACGCCCTGCACGCAGAGCAGCACCCAGAGCAGCGCCCAGGGGCGGCCCGCGTAGAACAGCCGCAGCACCGTGGCCGCCACGAAGAAAGGGAAGAGCCCCGAGACCACCGCCTCGTAGGTCATCCACGCGTGGTGCCGGTGCCACCAGAGCGCATTGTACAGCCACTCGCGGAAGTACGACTTGGACCAGCGCGTCTGCTGGCTCAGCCAGCGCAGGAAGGACGAGGGCGTCTCTGAGTAGCAGCGCGACCGCGAGGTGTACCTGGGAGGGAGGGAAGAGACGGGGCTGTCAGCGCTGCTCTCCTCAGAGCCCCTGGGGACAGATCCGAGCCGGGAATGGCCCCTGGGGCACGTGTGCTCAGCCTCTCTTGGAGAAGGAAATGCAACACACTTGCCTGGAGAATCCCATGGACGGAGGCGCCTGGTGGGCTACAGTCCATGGGGTCGCAAAGAATGAGACACGACTGAGCGACTCTCTTTTGGACCTCAGGGTTTCTGATACCCACCTGGGTCCCTGCACTTTTTATTTAAGTGTGTGCGCTTTTTGGGACCCCATGGACGGTAGCCCGCCAGATTCCTCTGTCCATGAATGAGATTCTCCAGGCAAGAATACTGGAGTGGGTTGCCATTTCCTTTTCCAGAGGATCTTTCCAACCCAGGGATCAAACCCACATCTCTTGTGTCTGCTGTACTGTGGCAGGTGGATTCTTTACCACTGTGCCACCTGGGAAACCCCTCTTTATCCAACAGGAATTGATTAAAAGGCCAGTGGAGGAATTCAGGAAAGCCTTTACTGGGACTCCTGCTGCAAGTAATAGGTTCCCTTGCTTGCTCCCTCCCCTGTGGGGCTGGGGAGGTGCTGGTCCCTTAAATGGGATGAGGGTAGGAACGGATCAGTAGATCAGGTGGAGGGATAGTTTGGGTGGTCTGCCCACCCTTTTGGTGGTGCACTGTGCAGGGATCAGGCCCGGTACCCCCACTTTTGCTCCCTACACCTCAGAAATGGCAGTGGAGTTTTGGCCTTTTTGTATCTCATTGTTCATAAGTCGCCCTGGCTGCACATGCATGTGGGTTACTTTTAGTCCCTTATAGTTTCTTTGTATTTTGTTACTGGAGGAGGCGTTTGTTTGGGTGCAAGCACTGGTATAGCGTCTGCCTACAATGTGGAAGACCTGGGTTCAATTCCTGGGTCGGGAAGATCCTCTGGCGAAGGAAATAGCAACACACTCCAGTACTCTTGCCTGGAAAATCCCATGGAGAGAGGAGTGTGGTAGGCTACAGTCCAAGGGGTAACAAAGAGTCGGACACGACTGAGAGGTGTCACTTTCACTTTCACTGCAGTAAAGGGTCCCAGGTCCCAGCCTGTCTCATGCTCATATGTAAAATGGGGTTAACAATGTTTCCTACCTAATAGATGAGAGTTGAAGGAGGATTAACGCCAAGTGCTTAAGACCAGTATATTGTACTTGCTCAACTGATGGTGGCTATTACAACTATTTTTATATGACTAATGTAACTTGGCATTACTAATATCATTGCAGTGGCTGACACTATTACTAATATTATCACTAATCTATTACGAATACTGTTATTGGCAGACCTCAGGGTGAAGAAGGAGCCAGGCATGGTTCCTACTTGGGATAGCCCATGCCTTAGAGCTTCTCAAGGGAACTGTTAAGCTCCCTTCCTGGCCCTGGCAGACATTACTAATCAATCCCTCCCAGGTTTCCAGTCAAGCCCCCACAAAGCTAAAATCACTTATGTGAGACGTCATCGAGGTGGCCTCTAGCAGTCAGCTTGTTAGGAGGGATTAAACCATCCTGTCCCCAGGGGCATTCTTTGACAGTGTCCAGTCTCCTTCCCCTGTGCCACCTGGGATCCTCAGTGACCTCTGTGGTAATCCTCTTCCTCCTGCAGTCCGTACTCAAAACAGCTGGGAGGGGTCCTGTTACAACAGCATGCTACCCCTCTGCTCAAAGCCACCAATGGCTCCCTCTCCTTAGATCACAATTCTTGACCACAGAGGCTCTCATGGACCCTCCACCCTGTAAGCTCTCTGTCCTCTCCTGACGCTCTCTCCCTTGCTATTGATCCAGCTGCTCTATTTTCAGCCCCCATTCCTATCTTATCCTAATTTATCATTTCACTTTCTACCTGGAAACTTCTATCCCCCTTCCTGGCTTTATATGTCACCTTAGCATGTGCTGGTGTTCAGTTGCTAGATACGTCTGACACTCTGCAACCCCATGGATTGCAGCATGCCAGGCTTCCCTGTCCTTCATTATCTGCTAGAGTTTTCTCAAACTCATATCCATTGTGTGAGTGATGCTATCTAACCACCTCATCCTCTGTTATCCCCCTCTCCTCCTGCCTTCAATCTTTCCCAACCTCAGGGTCTTTTCCAATAAGTTGGCTCTTCACAGCAAGTGTCCAAAGAATTGGAGCTTCAGCTTCAGCATCAGTCCTTCCAAGGAATATTCAGGACCAGTTTCCTTTAGGATGGACTGTTTTGCTATCCTTGCAGCCAAGGGACTGTCAAGAGTCTTCACCAGATGTATCATTCTCTAATAGGCTATATTTCCAACTTCTACATTTTACTTATTGTCTATCTCTGCAATCAATGTAAGCATGAATTTACAGTTGTTTGCTGTTGCATCCCCAGAGCTGAAATATTTGTCAAGTGCATAAAGGTATGGGTTCCCTTGGCATATGCTGAGTTCTCTCTGGCACTGTCACTGGTCTAACTTTGTAGAAATATCTTTCCCTGTATGTCACCTGGTCTAGCCATACTCCCCCGAATCTCCTTCAGTTACATCCCTTCTTCCTGAAGCACTTATCGGGGTTGAGGTGCTCCCCTCCTCTCCCACGTGAATCTTCTCACTCTCTCACTAGTTGATCCCACTCTGTTGATGTCTTTCCCTTCCCACAGACTGGGGAGTCTGTGCTCTCCATGGTGGCGTCATCTTGCCCAATTTCATGTTGTATCTTCTAGGTGGCATTCCCACCCTCACCTCACCCTACTTGGTAGAGTCCACTGGGTCACATGGTTCCATGTAAAGGCCACCCCTGGCCCTATGGTATCTTCCACTCTCCTCTAGTGTCTCACTTGATGCACTGGATTGGCCAAAAAGTTCACTGGTAATGTGTTACAAAAAACCCAAAGGAACTTTTTGGCCAACACTATAGCTCATGATTCAATGCAAGTGCCCCTTCTGTTCCTCATGGTTTCTCTCTGTCTCCTCTGAAATCTTGCTAGAGAGACCCCAATGTCCTATGGTTTACTTTAAGTTTGGAGTATCCCCAACACACACACCGGAGAAGGCAATGGCAACCCACTCCAGTATTCTTGCCTAGAGAATCCCGTGGACAGAGGAGCCTGGTGGGCTTCCGTCTATGGGGTCGCACAGAGTTGGACACAACTGAAGCGACTTAGCACACATGCATGCATTGGAGAAGGAAATGGCAACCCACTCCAGTGTTCTTGCCTGGAGAATCCCAGGGACAGAGGAGCCTGGTGGGCTGTTGTCTATGGGGTCGCACAGAGCTGACATGACTGAAGCGACTTAGCAGCAGCAGCAGAAGCAACACACACGCGTTTGCTGAGATACTCATTGGCCCCTGCACACACCCAACCACCCAGTGTCCTCAGCTTACTTGGTGGCATAGCCCATGCTGAGCATGCGGTTGGTGAGGTGACGGTCATCCCCAAAGGTGCAGTGGGTGCCCAGGAACTTCTGGTTGTACCAGGCCTCGAGGAACTGCTGCAGGAGGTTGTTCCTGTATAGGCCTGGGTCGGGGAGGGGTGCACAGGAGCCTCAGCTGCTGCTGTTGCCAGCACCATCCCCAGCCCAACTCATCTCCAATTCCAACCCCATCCTTTCTCTAAATATTTATTCCTGTCTATTTATTCAGCTGCTCTAGGACTTGGTTGTGGCATGTGGGATCTAGTTCCCCCACCAGCGATTGAAGCTGGGCCCCTGCCTTGGGATGATGGAGTCTTAGCCACTGGACCATCACTGTAGGCCCTCCAGCCCATCTTTAACCACCTCAATCCCATTCTTAACCCTGTCTCCAATGACAACTCCAGCCGTGATCCTGTTCTCAACTTCACCTCTTTCCTCAACCCCACACCCATCCCAAACTTGCCCCAGTCCCATCCCTGACCCACAGCCACTTTGACTGCAAACCCGTCCCCAATCTGGTATCCATTCTCAACTCCAGCCCCTACTCATCCTCATCCAAAAAACCCATCTCCAGCCCCAAGCCTAGCACCAACAGTGCAGTGTTCTTAAGTTCCAAACCCATCTCATCCCCTTCCCCAATCCTTTGCCTAGCCCCAGTCCAGTCGCCATCCACATGCTTTCTCCAGACCATTCCTAACACCAGACACTATCCCCACCTCCAGCTTCCAATCTTACCCCATCCCCAGTTCCTGCCCCAGCCCCGTCTTAGTCTCCGGTCTCAATCCCATCTTCAACCCATCTGGCTCCTCTTCTCCCTTCCTTCTCCACCCCATCCACGGCCCTCCCAGCCCTACCCCTGCTCACCTAGGGGCCCACTGATGCAGGCACACAGTGGAAGTAGCTCTGACAAGCCCGCTCCACATTGAAGGCCACCCAGTACCGCAGGCTGCTTAGGAAACTGACCCAGGAGTCCAGAGGGTTCAGGATCCGTACATCACCCCCAACAGCCCCTACATGGGGGTCCTCGTCCAGCACCCGGACCAGCTCCAGCAGCGCCATGGGGTCCAGCCTCGTGTCTGAGTCACAGACCTGACAAATGGAAGGGGCCAAGATTCAGGCGAGATCCTTGTACAGGGCTGGCAATTGAAAGACCATTGGGATGGTCCCTTACAAGGGATGAGGACCAGCTCAGACACTCTGCAGCCAATCTGAACATAGTTTTGAGTTTTTTAGTCATGTTCAATGTTTCATCACATTTTAAGATGACCGCCCCCTCCCACACACACACCCACGCTCTTGTAAAATACCCTCCTTTGGTGGGTGTGTGGGCAAGATCTGTAACTTGCTTCTAACCTATAGAATATGGCCAATGGCCAAAGTGATGATATAGAACTCCCGTAACTGTATTCTCTTATTTGGAAATGGTGAAGGAGTTTTGCAGTGTAATTAAGGTTCCTAATCTGTTGGCTTTAAGTTAATCAAAGGGAGAGTATCCTGGGTGGGCCTGATCTAATCAGGTAAGCCCTTTAAAAGAGGATCTAGAAGTCAGAGTCTTGCTGGTCTTGACAGGGCAAGCTGCTGTGAGTTCTATGGTTGCTTGGAACGGGTCCTGGAACCTTAGATAAGACCCAGTTCCAACTGACACTATGACTGTAGCCTGATGACACCCTGAACAAGGGATCCAGTTAAGCTTTGCCCAGATTCCTAACCCATGGAAACTATGAGATAATAATAAATGTGTTTTGTTTCAAGCTGCCAAATGTGTGGAAATTTGTTATGCAACAGTAAAATAAATAAATAAACTCGTGCAATGCATTAATGAATAAATTGCTACATTGAATGGATGAATGAATGATGAAATGAACAAATAAATCTCTATACTGATAGGTAAATGGATGGATAAACAAAGAATCTCAACACTGAATGAAGGAAGAAACAGAATGAACCAATCTCTACATTTAATGACTTAATTTAAGTGAATGAGTAAATGAATGATCTCCATATTGGATGGACAGATGGATGCATGAAAGAATGAGTGAAAGAATTTCTACCTTGGATGAAGAAAAGATGGAACTTCTGTATTGAATGGATGAATAAATAAAGGAGTGAATGATCTCTGTAGTGGATGATAAGATAAATGAATGAAGAAAAGATACAATGGAAGAAGGAACAGAAAAAAGGACAGAGATATTCTGTATTGAATGGGTAAATGAATCTTTATATTGAATGGATGAATAAATGGATGGATGTGTTAATGAGAGTTTCTGCATCAAATGGATGAATGAATGAAAAAGGAAGGAAAAAAGAAAGAAATCTCTTCACTGAATGGATAAATGAATGAACAAAACGAATGCATAATCTCCCTAATGGTTAGATGGCTAAATGGAAGTATGAATGGTGGAAGGAAGGAAAGACTCTCCATTGAATGGATGAATGAATAAAGGAAGCAGAGAGGTTGATTCCAATTGAATGAAGGATCCGAGGGAAGTGGGATAGAGGTGTTAGGGTCACAGACGCGGCGGGGGCGCCTTCCACTCACCTGCACGTAGTCCACCG
>SJXQ01001228.1:232593-352315 GCA_006408695.1 Aepyceros melampus
GGGCGATAGAGGCCAGCTCCAGCCCCTGGAAATAGTCTTGACAACAGAGGACCCTTGTCCACAGTGGTCTCTCTGCCTCAGGCACTGTCCAGCTGCCCCAGATCACTGGTGATTGTGCTTGAAACTCGGCTATTTCTGTCTGTGGTGCTGGTGTTTCTCCCAGCCTCCAGGTGTGTGGATGGGGCGGGGGTGAGGAAGGATATGAAAGTATTTTCACGGACTCTACTGAATGCCTGTATCCACTCACCCTGCGTCATCCGTTCAGCTGTGGAAGATGCTAAAACGCACTGCCCTTTACATTCGCTGTTCCAGGAAATAGCTTCTTCCACCCCTTCCTCCCTTCTCCATCCTTCTCTGCTTCCCTCTCTTTTTCCTCTCTCCCTTTTTCTTTCCATCTCCTCTCCCTCACTCCTTTGCTTCTCTCTCATCTCTCTCCCCTCTCCCTCCTTTTTCCTCTCTCAGTAAAATTTTCACTGAAATGTAATATACACACAGGCCATTGTGCATGTCATAAATGTTCCACTTATTCAATATTCTTGAGAGTCCCTTGGACTGCAAGGAGATCCAATCAGTCCATCCTAAAGCAGATCAGTCCTGGGTGTTCATTGGAAGGACTGATGTTAAAGCTGAAACTCCAATACTTTGGCCACCTCATGCGAAGACCTGACTCATTGGAAAAGATCCTGATGCTGGGAAAGATTGAGGGCAGGAGGAGAAAGGGACGACAGAGGATGAGATGGTTGGACAGCATCACCGACTCAATGGACATGGGTTTGGGTGGACTCTGGGAGTTGGTGATGGATAGGGAGGCCTGGTGTGCTGCTGTTCATGGTGTCACAAAGAGCCGGACATGACTGAGCGACTGAACTGAACTGAACTGATTCAATATTCACAATTTCAACACATCTGAAGAACCAGCACCCAGAGAGGGAGAATGTTCCCACTGCCCCCTTCCAGACATCCTACACACACACACACACACACACACACACACACACTGTGGCCCCCTTTGCCTGGCAAAGAATAAAGCTACTCTCTTCTACTTCACCCCAAACTCTGTCTCCAACATTTTATTTGGCATCTGTTTGCAGGGCCCATCACTACAGTTCAGTTCTGACATGGTCTAGATTCTACATCGGATTCCGTCAGGTTAAGAAGGTCTCAGTGTCCTCAAGACTGCTCTCTCCCCAACTTCACACACTGATCCCAACTCCAGGTTGTCACCTGTGCCTCTGACCGACTGACTATAAACAGGAGTTTCCTGTGGCATCTCCTCTCTGGGTTTATTAATTTGCTAGAGCAGCTCAGGGAACTATGGACACCCATTTATTCACAACATTACTGGGTTATTACAGAGGATATGAATCAACAGCTAGAGACACATAGGGTGAGGTCTGAACAAAAGGTCTTCTGTGCTGTTAAACAACACAAATCCAACTGTGTGATTTAAAGATCAAACTGGCTTGCTCGAACAACTCATGAATCAGACAGCGTCCCATCTAGCAAATGGAAAGGGACTTCACTGAGCCACAGAAAAGGAAAGGTTTTTAAAGGTGGAGGTAGTGGGCAAGGAGATGGGGATTATTAGCAAAGAATGCATTGTTTCAGGCAAGGTCAACCCCTGTGCCAGGCAAAGTACCCTGCCTAACTTGTTGCCTGACCACTTTGTTTCGAAATAAGTCAATCTGCAAAAAGACTTGGTCTTTTCCCTTGCTTTCTGCAAAGGATCACTCAGAAATTGCCCTTCATTGTTTAACGCGCATTCTTAACGCACTGGCAAAAGAAAGAACTCAAAATGAGTATCACCTGGTCTTGTTATCAAAAGTCCTTCACCCACTCCACTGTTTTTCCTCCATCATCTTCTCCCCCTTCATGTCACCCCTAAAGTTTTTGCATTTTCAATGCAAAGAAGTTTACCCATCTCATTTGCACTCTTGACTCCTAGAAAAGCATTTTAATTTCCAAGAAATGTATTCTCTTTAGTGCCCAACTAAGATGTGGCTATAGAAAATAAGGAACAATAAAGACAAGAGGCTTCCCTGGTGCTCAGTGGTAAAGAATCTACCTGACAGTGCTGGAGACGAGGGCTCCATTCCTGGGTCAGGAAGATCCCTTGGAGAAGGAAATGGCAACCCACCCCAGTATTCTTGTCTGGGAAATGCCCTGGACAGAGAAGCCTGGCATGCTACAGCCCATGGGGTCACAAAAGAGTCAGACATGACTTAGCGACTAAACCACAACAATAAAGACGAGAGAGCAAACTAGGAGGCTTGAAAGATGGTGTGTACATCCTCTGTATAGGAGAATAAGTGCTTCCAAAGTGGCCGCCAGGGCAGGGAACTCTTACTATCCCTGCCCACTGGCCTTGGTTGCAATACAATAGCGCTGTTGAATATCCTCTCCAGTATTCTTTTAATTGTGCTTTACAATATTGTGCTAATTTCTGCTGTACAACAATATGAACTAGCTATTTTTGTTCAGTCGCTAAGTCATGTCCAACTCTTTGCAACCCCACAGACTGTAGCATGCCAGGCTTCCCTGTCCATCATTATCTCCTGGAGTTTGCTCAAATTCATGTCCATCAAGTCGGTGATGCCATCCACCCATCTCATCCTCTTCTCCCCCTTCTCCTCCTGCCCTCATTCTTTTCCAGCAGTGGGATCTTTTCCAGTGAGTCGTCTGTTTGCATCAGGTGGGCAAAGTATTGGAGGTTGAGTTTCAGCATCCGTCCTTCCAATGAATATTCAGGGTTGATTTCCTTTAGAATTGACTGGTTTGATCTCCTTGATTTCCAAGGGACTCGACTCTCAAGAGTCTTCTCCATCATTGCAATTTGAAAGCATCAATTCTTTGGTGCTCAGCCTTCTTTATGGTCCAGCTCTCACACCTGTACATGAGTGCTGGAAAAACCACAGCTTTGACTAGATGAACCTTTGTCGTCAAAGTGATGTATAGAATACTCACCACAAAGTTGGCTCAGCTGGTAAAGAATATGCCTGCAATGTGGGAGACCTGGGTTTGATCCCTGGGTTGGGAAGATCCCCTGGAGAAGGGAACTGCTACCCATCCAGTATTCTGGCCTGGAGAATTGCATGGGCTGTATAGTCCATGGGGTTGCAAAGAGTAGGACACAACTGAGTGACTTCTAGATCTGATTGAGTCTAAAACTCCAAAATAAAGCTTTGGCACTCTCCCCCTTAGGAAGGATGGGTCTACTTCCATTTGAGGAGAAGAGTATATAAAGATGCTGGGTAGACAAAAGAGTAGGATGCGGTATAGACTGGCAGCTTCCTGCTCAATATTCATGCCTCTTCCTTGTGGCCAGATGTGGGTAGAAATTCATCTGCCTAAAACAATAGGTTTCTCAGCCATCTTTTCAGCTCAGTTCAGTCGCTCAGTTGTGTCCAACTCTTTGCGACCCCATGAATTGCAGCACGCCAGGCCTCCCTGTCCATCACCAACTCCCGGAGTTCACTCAAACTCATGTCCATCGAGTCGGTGATGCCATCCAGCCATCTCATCCTCTGTCATCCCCTTCTCCTCCTGCCCCCAATCCCTCCCAGCATCACAGTCTTTTCCAGTGAGTCAACTCTTCGCATGAGGTGGCCAAAGTACTGGAGCTTCAGCTTTAGCATAATTCCTTCCAATGAACACCCAGGGCTGATCTCCTTTAGAATGGACTGGTTGGATCTCCTTGCAGTCCAAGGGACTCTCAAGAGTCTTCTCCAACACCACACTTCAAAAGCATCAATTCTTCGGTGCTCAGCCTTCTTCACAGTCCAACTGTCACATCCATACATGACCCCTGGAAAAACCATTGCCTTGACTAGACGGACCTTTGTTGGCAAAATAATGTCTCTGCTTTTTAATATGCTGTCTAGGTTGGTCATAACTTTCCTTCCAAGGAGTAAGCATATTTTAATTTCATGGCTATAATCACCATCTGCAGTGATTCTGGAGTCCCAAAAAATAAAGTCTGACACTGTTTCCATTGTTTCTCCATCTATTTCCCATGAAGTGATGGGACAAGATGCCATGATCTTCGTTTTCTGAATGTTGAGCTTTAAGCCAACTTTTTCACTCTCCTCTTCACTTTCATCAAGAAGCTTTTTAGTTCTTCTTCACTTTCTGCCATAAGGGTGGTGTCATCTGCATATCTGAGGTTATTGATATTTCTCCCAGCAATCTTGATTCCAGCTTATGCTTCATCCAGCCCAGCGTTTCTCATGATGTACTCTGCATAGAAGTTAAATAAGCAGGGTGACAATATAGAGTCTTAACGTATTCCTTTTCCTATTTGCAACCAGTCTGTTGTTCCCTGTCCAGTTCTAACTTGCTTCCTGACCTGCATACAGGGTTCTCAAGAGGCAGGTCAGGTGGTCTGGTATTCCCATCTCTTTCAGAATTTTCCACAGTTTCTTGTGATCCACACAGTCAAAGGCTGTGGCATAGTCAATAAAGCAGAAATAGATGTTTTTCTGGAACTCTCTTCCTTTTTCCATGATCCAGTGAATGTTGGCAATTTGATCTCTGGTTCCTCTGCCTTTTCTAAAACCAGCTTGAACATCTGGAAGTTCATGGTTCACGTATTGCTGAAGCCTGGCTTGGAGAATTTTGAGCATTACTTTACTAGCGTGTGAGATGAGTGCCATTGTGCGGTAGTTTGAGCGTTCATTCCAAGCAATGAGACGCAACTGTTGTATCACATCAATTCATAAATAGGACGGGGCGAGCTGAGGGGCCAGAAGGCAGCAGCAGTAAACAGTCCTGGCATGACTAGGTTTGGTGTGGTGTCACTCAGTTTGTCCCAACGGGTAATGAAAACTCACTCGTTAGGACCCGAGCGCCTCCTGGTGGCTCCTAAGACACACAGCAGGGAAATATGAGTCTTGCCTCACCCTCAGTTCTCTGAAGCTGAAGCTCCAAAACTTTGGCCACCTGATGCGAAGAGCCCACTCACTGGAAAAAATCCTGATGCTGGGAGAGATTGAAGGCAAAAGGAGAAGGAGGTGACAGAGGATGAGATGGTTAGATAACATCACTGACTCAATGGATACGAATCTGAGCCAAGTCTGGGAGATAGTGAACGACAGAGGAGCCTGGCATGCTGAGTCCATGAGGTCGCAAAGAGTCGGACACAACTTAGCGACTGAATAACAAACAAGAATAGCTCTCTGACTTCATTGGGAGAGAATGTTTGCTGCTGCTGCTGCTGCTAAGTCGCCTCAGTCGTGTCCGACTCTGCGCAACCCCATAGACGGCAGCCCACCAAGCTCCCCCGTCCCTGGGATTCTCCAGGCAAGAACACTGGAGTGGGTTGCCATTTCCTTCTCCAATGCATGAAAGTGAAAAGCAAAAGGGAAGTCGCTCAGTCGTGCCCGACTCTTAGCAACCGCATGGACTGCAGCCTACCAGGCTCCTCCATCCATGGGATTTTCCAGACAAGAGTACTGGAGTGGGGTGCCATTGCCTTCTCCGGAGAGAACGTTTAGGAAAGTTAAATTATTTTCCATGGGAGCTTCTAGAGTGAATCTCTAAGTGCATCTGAACGAGAAACTTCTTTTTTTTTTTTTTCCCTTTATGGTTTATCACAGAATAGTGCAATATAATAAGACCTTGTTTATCCAAGGAACTTTTTTTTTTTTTAATGTAATCTAGGAAGTCCCCTTCATTCCAGAATGTACATTCCAGAGACTGGAGATCTCTCAAGCATCTCATCCCACCCTAAGAGTTACCACGGGTATAAGATAAGAGAGAACCTAGGTAAATGTTTCATAACCTTGGGATGCTGTGGATTGTTCAACTGTGTTTTTTCCTCTCACATTCCCATCTCATGCCTCTCCACGTGGCAAATACCATCCAGGTAACTGTCTCCCAAAGTTGATTTACAGCCAATGCTGCTCCATCAAAATCGCCTGGGGGGGGTATTTTTTTTAAACTAATTAATTACGTTATTTATTTTTGCCTGTACTGGAACTTCCTTCCTGCATGGACTTTTCCCTACTAATGGAGAGCAGGGCTACTCTCTAGGTGTGGTAGCAGGCTTCTCATTGCTTTGGCTTCTCTTGTTGAGGAGCACAGGCTCTAAGACCCAGGGCTTCAGGAGTTGCAGCTCCCGGGTTCTAGAGCACAACTCAATAGTTGTGGTGCACGGGTTTAGTTGCTCCTGGCCTGTGGGATCTTCCTGGATCAGGGATTGAAACCCTGTCTCCTATATTGTCGGGTGGATTCTTTACCACCAGGGAAAGCTGGGGAGGTACTTTTAAATAATATAGGTTAGGGACTTCCCTGGCAGTCCAGTCATTAAGATCCTGCAGTTCCACTATAGAGGGCATGGGTTCAACCCTGGTCAGGGAACTAAGATCCCACATGACTCACATCATGACCAAAAGATAAAAATAAATAAACTAATTAGAAACCCGGAGGATCAAAAGACAGCAAAAGTAAAACAGCTCCGGTGTGACCTGATGATGGCACTCTTGTCACCTTTCTTTGTCCCAAGAGCGGATGAAAACTCAGATTAGAACTCAGTTTCCACCTAGGCTTCCCTTGTGGCTCAGCTGGTAAAGAATCTGCCTGCAACGTGGGAGACCTGGGTTCGCTTCCTGGGTTGGGAAGATCCCCTGGAGAAGGGAAAGGCTACACACTCCAGTATTCTGGCCTGGAGAATTCCATGAACTATATAGTCCATGGGGTCGCAAAGAGTTGGACACAACTGAGCGACCTTCACTCACTTCCACTTAGTGGTTGCTTGGAGCTAGGACACACGATTAAGGAAGTTTTGCTAAATGTCACTGAGAGAACCTCAGGAGAACCTTACAGTCTCTGTCACCTTCTCCAGAGTGAGTATTCAGGGACCTTCAGAATAAATAACCTTACAAGAAATCCCAATATCCTTATCTGGAATGTATTTCAGGAGATTGGCCCTCACCTCACCCAAAAACTTACTGTTACTAGACACATGAAAATTATTATTATACAATTTATGGTGATCTGTGACTTTTTTCTTCTGTCTGTGCTGTGTGGTATGTAGGATCTCAGGTCCCTAACCAAGAATCAAACCCTCACCCCCAGCAGTGGAAGCGCAAAGTCTTAACCACTGGACTGCCAGGGAAGTTCTTGTGATCAGTGATCTTTGATGTTGCTATTGAAAAAAAATTATGACTTGCTGAAGTCTCAGGTGGTGGTTAGTATTTTTTTTTAGTGAAAAATCATTTTTAATTGAAGTATAGTTGATTTACAATATTGTTTCAGGTATACAGGAAAGTGATTTAGTTATATTTATACATAATTTCTTCAGATAAGCAAAAAACATATTTTAATCTCAAGGTATGTAACTTGCTTTTTAAGGTATAATACCATTGCACACTTAACCCACTACAATATAATGTAAACATAACCTTTTTTGTTTTTTTGCCATGATAGCAGGATCTTAGTTCCCTGACCAGGGATTAAAACCAGGGCCGTGGCAATGAAAGTGCCTAGTTCTAACTAACCACTGGATCACCAAATAACTCTCCAAGCATAACTTTTATATGCACTGGGAACTCAAAACTTTTGTGTGATTCACTTTATTGCAATATTATCTTTATTGTTGTGATCTGGAAAAAACCTGCAATATCTCTTGAGTTATTCCCTGTACTCTGCTTATTAGCCTTTCTTTGGGTTCACACTATTTTTTAGTCATTTTATTTTTGTTCTTTACTTTTGCCCTTGACTGGTTTGGAAGACACACATCCTGCTTCTACTCTGTTAATGATTAAACATGCATTCTTTAAAAAAATTTTTTTTTACTTAAGTAGAACTGATTTACAATGTTAACTTCTGCTGTACAGCAAATTGATTCAGTTATACATATACACTCTTTTTCATATTCTTTTCCACTATGGTTTATCACAGGGTATTGAATAGAGTTCCCTGTGCTATACAGGAGGCCCTTTTTTATCCATTCTATATGTAAGTTTCTGAGTAGTACTCAGTTATCTAACAATGCTGCTGCTGCGGCTGCTAAGTCGCTTCAGTCATGCCCGACTCTGTGCAACCCCATAGACAGCAGCCCAACAGGCTCCGCCGTCCTTGGGATTCTCCAGGCAAGAACACTGGAGTGGGTTGCCATTTCCTTCTCTAATGCATGAAAGTGAAAAGTGAAGTCGCTCAGTTGTGTCCAACTCTTCACACCCCATGGGTTGCAGCCTATGAGGCTCTCCGTCCATGGGATTTTCCGGGCAAGAGTACTGGAGTGGGTTGCCATTGCCTTCTCTGTATCTAATAATGAGATAGCAAGAACTGTGAGATGTTTTTATGTCATCACCATTATCATTGCCTAAGTATTCATCGTGCACAATATCATGTGCAAGACTGAAAGTGGACAGACTATCCTTACGTAGGCCTAAGATGAGTGATATTTAGTATAATATTAATGTGTTAGTTTTCTGATTTATAACTTTGCTTCTCTTTCATTGTTGGAGAAACTGTGTATCAGCCTATCATCACAGGTGTTTTTCGTTTGTTTTGTTTTGACCACACTTTCTGGCTTGTGGGATGTTACAGGGATTGAACTCAGGCTCTCAACAGTAAGAGCGTTAGAGTCCTAACCACTGGATTGCCAGGGAATTTCCCCTTATGACTTTCTTAATAACATTTTCTTTTCTCTAGTATATAAAACATAAAAAATATGTGGTTAGTCAACTGTTTATGTTATTGGTAAGGCTTCTGGTCAACAGAAATCTATTAGTAGTTAAGTTCTGAGGGAATCAAGTTACATATGGATTCCCAAACGCATAGGGGATCAGCACCTCTAAACCCTGCACTATTCAAGGGTCAACTGCACTAGCTTTTTTAAAAAATAACTTATTTATTTATTGGTTTTTCTGGGTCTTCATGGCTTTGCCTGGCTTCAAGACATGACTAAGTGAGCATGCATGCAGGAGGTCAGGAAGACGGAGCCTTCAGGAGGACTGGTAAGGTAGAAATTGATTTATTTGAATGGGAAAACAGACTTATAGAACTTGATACTTTATCTAAAGTCACACAAACCAGTGGAAAAACTGACATAAAAAGCTAGGATTCATTTGATTTCAAGCGCTTACAAACACATATGTACACTGGCTGACTCACACACACATTAAACTCATATAGTTACGGCAGCTCAGTTCAGTTGCTCAGTCGGGTCTGACTCTTTGCGACCCCATGGACTGCGCACGCCAGCCCTCCCTGTCCATCACCAGCTCCTGGAGTCTACTCAAACTCATGTCCATTGAGTTGGTGATGCCATCCAACCATCTCATCTTCTGTTGTCCCCTTCTCCCGTCTTCAATCTTTCCCAGCATCAGGATCTTTTCAAATGAGTCAGCTCTTTGCATCAGGTGGCCAAAGTATTGGAGTTTCTGCTTCAACATCAGTCCTTCCAATGAATACTGAGGACTGATTTCCTTTAGAATGGACTGGTTGGATCTCCTTGCAGTCCAACGGACCCTCAAGAGTCTTCTCCAACAACACAGTGCAAAAGCATCAATTCTTCAGCACTCAGCTTTTCTTATAGTCCAACTCTCACATCCATACATGACTACTGGAAAAAACATAGCCTTGACTAGACGGACCTTTGTTGATTTTAACAATTCGTGGATCTAAGTGGCAGCTATACTTCAAAACATTTTGCTGTTCTTTCAATTTTTCTGTATGCTTGAAATTTTTCAGTCTAAAATGTTGGGAAATAAAGTACCCCAGTGCTCAGTATACACCCAAATATCTGTCCACCTGAGGTCTCTACGCTCCAACCCCTCTCAGCCTTTCCTAAGCCCACACAGCTCCCCACCCTGCACTTGACTGTCGTACCCATTCACGGTTCCCCAGACACCTCTTTTCATCCAGACCACTAGGCCCTCTGAAGCTCAAACCCCAACAACGGGTATTCCAATGAATGACCCTCAAGCCTTATCCTCAACAACAGCACCCAGATGGGCCCCTTGATCACTGACTCTTCCATTGCCTCTCTCCACTGCCTGGGGGCTGCAGGCTTAGGGACTAGGAGGTGCGAGCCAGTGCCGACCTGTCACTGTCAACAGCATTGGTCTCTGGTGTCTTCCTCAACCCTACTCTCCAAGACTGATGCCGACCCAAACCACTCACAACGCCCTTCAAACTCCGAGGATGCCTTAAACGATAATCGTCCACAAGTACCCACCACACACCACATCTCAAGCCACAGAATTTCCACTACGGGGATTCTAAAAGTCGTTCGCAGAAATCTCAAGTAACGACAAAGACCAATTCCGCGACCTTAAGCTCGGGGAAGCCAAGCTTCCGACAGTTCCGGTTCCAACGACGTGAGTGGCAGGTCCCTGCTGTCACTCACATTCCAGGCCACTTTGGAAGTGAGCGACGAATTTCCGACGCCTGGAGGGAACCAGCGCCGGGCAATACGGCCCCGTCAAGCCCTTACGTTACGATGGGAGCTGCCATCTTGCTAGTGCGTTGCCGTTCTGGATCGCGTGGCCTACTGAGCGCTGAGTTGGACACTGGGGCTGACCAGGCCGCAACGTGCCAATCCAAGCGATTCTTTATCTTTGACGTTTTTCATCTTGGGCACTTCCATCTAGCATTTCAGCAGCCAAATAAATAAATACTACAAAAGAAAAATCTTAAAAAAGAGAGGGAGTACTATCCTAAGATCTATCACTTTTCTTCCTTCTCCACCTGCTGGGTCTTCAGTGATGAACTCAATTGTTTTAGTCTTTTTCTACAGGCATTAGAGAACTTCAGTCTTAAATTTGACCAACCTAAGTGGCTGTGGTTGTACGGTCCCAAGGTCTGATAACCACGTGGAAGTTTACATAGTGGGGGAGCCTGATTCTGAAACTGGTCCTAGGATTTTCAACTATAATGAAGGCTCTGTTGTTGTCTTACATGGTATATTTGTTTTTTTCGCCTTTTTGGATTCAGGAAGCCTCATCGTGGCTTTTTTGGCTAAAAATCTTATTGAAACTAGGCTTCTCTTTTTCATTTTGCAGGTGTTCTTCAGTATCTGGTCCTCTTTCTTTCCCAACACCACACTCTCAAAAGATTGGCATCATGAAGACCTTGTGGCTTGTAGGAGAATATTTTTTATTATTAGGAGGTTCTAATTGAGGTATTTGGGGGTGAAGGATCGTGATGTCTGAAATTTACTTTCAAAATGGTTCAGCCAAAAGTAAATTGGATAGAAGAAAGAGGGAGATGGATACATGATACCTAGAAGATATACCAAAACAAAATGGCAGAATTTAACATTTATTGAATTTATGTGATAGTATAAGGATGTCCATGGTATTATGAGTTTCTATATATGTAAGAACATTTTTATAGTAAGAAACTTGTGAGAAGCTACTGGTGACTGGTTTTGGATGATATGTAACTGATTTGGAAGTGATTTTTGTGCGGCAGGAAGTTGAAGAAGAAAGTAGAGTTTCTATTTATTATATCCCAGATCACTATAGAAATGTTCTCAGCATCCATCCAATAACAACCCATTTTGTACCCATCTCTGGAAAGAACCAGTTTCCTGTTTAGTACCCTGAAATTAAAACCTTTGAGGAAGAAAATAATTTGATTCTATTTGGAGTTTGCGACCTAATTGTATACCTAGTTTTCATCAAATTTGGATTTTTTTTTTTTTTTTGCCACACTGAGTGGCTTGCAGGATCTTAGCTCTTCAACTAAAGACTGAACCCAGGCCCTCAGCAGTGAAAGTGCAGAGTCCTAACCACTGGGAATTCCCTTTGTCATTATTTCTTCAGATGTTCTTTATGCCCACCGTCTCCCCTCTGCTTCTAGGACGTCCATTATGCATATGTTGGTATGCTTGAGAGTGTACCATGGATTTCTGAGGCTCTGTTTACTTTTCCTTTTTCACTTTTTTCTCTTTGACTTTTCCCTGTTTCTCACACTGGATAATCTTTATTGACTGGTCTTCATGTTTACCTATTCTGTCTTCTACAACTGAAATCTGCTGTGAAGACCCTCCAGTAAATTCTTTTTTTTTTTTAATGATCTCTTTGTTGATATCCTGCATTTCATGAAACATTATTGTCATACTTTTCTTCAGTTTTTCAGAGATGGTTTCTTTTAGTTCCTTGACTATATTTATAACTGATTTATTGTCTTTGTGTAGTAAATCTGAGATTGCTCAGTGACAGTGTCTATGGATTACTTTTTTCCTGTGTAAAGGTAAAAAGTAATACTTTCCTGTGCTTTGTGTATCACAACTTTCTATTGAAGCTAGACATTTATTATTACTATTTTTGGCCACACTGTGCATTATGTGGAATCTTTAGTTCCCCAACTTAAGTTCCCTAGAGACTGAACTCATCCATGCCCCTTGCATTGGGAGGCAGAGTCTTAACTGGAGGGGAAGACCCTGAATACAATTGAATAATTGCCCTAGTAAACTATTCAAAATTTTGATGTGTCCCCAAATTATGTCTATCCAACTTCACTTTCATCAACTGTTTCAAAGAAAAAATAATCACAAAGCATCAAGATAACACTAACACCTCTGCAGAATTGTATTCATTTGATTATTTGTTTGCCTTCTTAATGAAGCTGAAAGCTTCTATATGGTTAAGTCAGTGTCTTCTAAATCTTTCCATTGTCATCAAGATACATTCCAGTATTTTGAGTGTATGTGTCACGTGCTAGACATCCATATATCTTTGCTTTGAATAAGTGAATAACCAGATTATTTGAAGAAAAGAGAAACTGTTGTGAATGGGCCATGAGGCATTTGGGAATTTTTCTTTTCACCATTTAAGAGCAGAATCTTGGTGCTTGGAGATCTCGAAGCAACAATATCAGGGGGCTCAAGGAGGGATAATATGCAGCTAGAAAGGTGGTAGTGTGCTGCACCCAGAGGTGAGACTTAGAAAAAACATTATAGATTGTAAGGAGAGAATTGGTGAAGTAAAACAAAATGAAGGTGCTTGCTAGAAGCAGGATGGTTTGAGTGGCTTTTGCCTCAGGAGAGAAGCTGTGGCAGTTTCTGAGGGTGTGAATATGCTTCACTCGCTGGTGGTGTCTATGCAGGAGAAGGACCATGTAAACACTGGCCACAATCATGAGTCCCATGAACACAGCATCTGGGAAAGTCATGATAATGGTGTATTTTGCAGCACTAGACATTTCAGGATTTTTCAAAGAACACAGCCCATAATCCTGTAGCTTGGTTGAATTGTGAGTATGCCGATGAGCCTCTAAATTTATAGGGACAAAGACATTTATCAGCAGGTTGGAGATCCAACAAAGGAAGCAGGAGAAAGGATGTTCTTCTAAGCTCTGTCCTTGAGCCTCATCCACCCACCAGTTCTGGGGCTGATGGTGATTGCCTGAAAACTGCTCAAGAGGCAAGTGGTGCAGAGAGAAAGACCTCGGGCTAGTCTATGGATGTAATAGACAAGTTTACACCCCATGTTGCCCAGGATGTGTGTCATTCCCCAGATCAAAATCATCTGGGGGATCCCCTTGAAGAGAAGAACCAAAAAAGTTGGCCACTGCCATGTTGGTGATAATCAAGTGCATGGGCTTCAGGGCACAGCCAACGCAGGATGTAGAAGCATAAGTTGAGAGCAGAAAGGTGTTTCCCAGGACCCCAAGCCCCATCTGGACCAGGAAGGGTAGCCTCAGGATCGAGTCACCAAAAATCATTCTCATGAGATCATGGGAGGAAGGAGCTCAGAAAAGAACGTGAGGGTCATGAAGTTAGAACTCAGAGTGATAGCACTAATCACAGATTTGCTCCACTATTCCCAGTTCTGATAGGGAGTCTTGGGCCCTTAGGAATTCCCTTTCTGAGGATAGAGATTTCAGTTCTGGGGAGGGGAGTCCACAGGAATGAGCTCAAAATCACCACTCAGAGTAGCCATCTTGGCATATGTCTCCTTATGCTCAATAGCCATGCAAAATGGTTCATTATTTAGTCCATTACCCAAATCCTTCAGTGTATGTGTTGAGGTCATAAATTCCAAGGTATAAACTCTTATAGTTCATTTAAAAAACTCTTCTTAAACATCTACTATATGCCAGGACAGGTTGTTGGTGCACAGATATACAAAAATTAGCTGACCTGGATCATTGTTCCAAAGGGCAGGGAGCCTAGTGTGGGTGACACCTATATAAAATACAATAAGATAAAACAGAAATCACACAAAAATAAATAAAGGATATAAATAGTATTGTGGATATGTGTGTCAGGGATTCCAGCACTTAAAGAATCTATGATAACATATAGACATTTTAATTAATTTAGTAAAACTGCTCTCCCAAATTATTAAATTAAATGTGCATATCCTATTAAGGAATAAAATAATTACACAGATATAGAGAGGAAAAAGTTCATCTGTGTCCTCTGTCTCTCATTTCTAGTCTTATTCCTCTCTCCTCTGAGATAATCATATATTTTAGGTGTGCATTCTTTCACACCCATTCACACAAAAAGTGTGCATGTGTGTGTGTTAGTAATCAGTAATAAGTATAGGACTAAATGTGCCACTTATGTTCAGAAATTTAAAACATTCTCTCTCATAAAACATGGACCAAAGGGGGAAAAAAATCATACTGAAAACCTGACACTAAGAAAACAATATACTGTGGCCATGTGAGACAAGGAATGCAAGGAATTTTATTACAAAAATTCACCATATATATATATCTTGATATTATAAAATCCACTTGATATATCTAAGAAGAAAATTCATATGACTCTCTTCATTGATGTTAAAAAAGCCTTTGACAAAAATCAACCACATCATTTTTTTTTTAAAAAACCTCTCTAGGATATAGAAGTTTATGGATACCTCCTTGGGGTGATTATGAATTTATATATTAGCACTTTACTGAAGGGGAAATATTGCCAGAACAAAGCAAGAAGGAACGGTATTTCAATTAGTAATTCATACTGTCCTCTAAGTGTAATTCAATATAATTACACAACAGAAAACAAATAAGCATAAGCATTTTAAAAGAAGTAAAATTATTCTTGCATATGATATGATAGCATGAAAACCCTAGAGAATCCATGTTGAAACTAATAGAATAATTTATGGGAATTCCCTGGCAGTCCAGTGGTTAGGTCTCTCACTGCCCATTGTGGAGGGGCTGGATTCAATTCCTGGTCAGGGAACTAAGATTCCCCCAAGCCCCATGAATAAACAAATAAATAATAAATTTTAGAAGGTAGAAAGCTTTAAAATTAATATATGAGTCATATACACATATAATAATCAGTTAGATTATGTAATGGAAGATAAATTTTATTTACAAAACCAATGAAGATTTATAATTTTTTAGGGATAAACAACAAAACAGAAAATATCAAAGTAATATCAAAGTCAATATAATATCAAAGAAAATATCAAAGTAATATCAAAGTCAATATAATATCAAAGAAAATATCAAAGTCAAGTGAAAGGACATTCCATGCTTTCTAAACATTCTAAAGATATCAGTTCTCTCTAAGATAATTTTAAAATTTAATGGACCTAGTAAAAATAACAAGCTTTTTTCTGGAACCAAATGAGTTGGTTTTTTAAATTACATGGAAAGTAACATGCAAGATTAGGTAGGAAGAGCATAAAAGAAGTGTGATGGGCTATGGAGTAGTTCTAGCAGGTGTTAAAACATAATTCAAAATCTCTGTAATTAAAAGGGTTGTCCTCGCATGTTTGTGTGTGTGTGCTCAGTCATGTCCAATTCTTTGCAACTCCAAGGACCATAGCCCACCAGTCTCCTCTGTTCATGGGATTTCCCAGACAAGAATACTGGATGGGTTGCCATTTCCTTCTCCAGGGGATCTTCCCAACTTAGGAATCTAACCCACATCTCCTGCATTGGTAGGTAGTTCTTCACCACTAAGTCACTAGGGAAGCTGAACTAACTGTATATTCATTAAAAAATATAATATAACATACATATAATATACAGGCTTCCCTGGTGGCTCAGCTGGTAAAGAATCTGCCTGCAATGCGGGGGACCTGGGTTCAATCCCTGGGTTAGGAAGACCCCCTGGAGAAGGGAACAGCTACCCACTCCAATATTCTGGCCTGGAGAATTCCATGGACTGTATATTCCATGGGGTCACAAAGAGTCAGACATGACTGACTGACTTCCACTTTTCTTTCATATAATGTATGTATAATATATATAATTATATAATATATATAGTATATATATCTTATATTGCAGGTGGGCTCTTTACCACTGTGCTACCTGGGAAGCCCGTACTCACATACAGATGGACAAACTGAGCAGTAGAACAGCTCAAAGATCAAAATCTTTTAAAATGGAGCCCTCGATATATTGTGTATAAGAGACTATAGGTGAATCCTCTATGACCCAGACATAGCGAAAGTCTTTCTAACTATAACTGAATATCAAAAGACAATAAAATATTGATAAAATCAACTATATAAAGGTTAAAAAGAAGAAAGTTTTCATGAAACACTATTAGTAAAATAAAAGATGAACAGTTTCTGCTTCTGTTAATAGCTGGGCAAATTCTACAAATAACAATCATAGACCCTGGACAAAAGATACATATATACATATATCTATTTCTTTATATTATTTATATTTTTAAATGAGTATCTATAGAGTTAGTTCAGCTTCCCTGGTGGCCCAGTGGTGAAGAATCATCTGCCAATGCAGGAGATGTGGGTTAGATCCCTGGGTTGGGAAGATCCCCTGGAAAAGGAAATGGCAACCCACTCCAGTATTCTCACCTGGGAAATCCAACAGACAGATGAGCCTGGCGGGCTACAGTCCATGGGGTTGCAAAAGATTTGGACACAACTGAGCGACTTAAAAACAACATAAGTAGTTCACTAAAGAGTGAACAACAGCAGGAAAATTCTGCTGGGATGACACTTGGAAGAAACATGAGTTTCCTTTTCTTTCTTTTTTTAAATGACTCTTCCTGAGGGCAGGCCTTAAGCCCAAACAGATTCCCCATAATCCTACTGGTCTAAAGAACCAAATGACAGGATAACCACAGAGGCTGCAAAGTAAAAAAAAAGAAAAATCTTAAAAAAAAAAAGAAAAAAAGAAAGCCAGAAAAGTGTGATCATAAATCTTAACCAGAACGTCTTTCCAAGACTCTGGCTGACCCCTGAATGTGCTTGCATGGGGCCAGATAGCAAACAGTCCACCATAGCGTGCTGCAGTCCAGCACACTTTTAGAACTGCAGGTTCTAGGGATCCTGTCTTTACCTGCTTTATTACAGATGATAAGTTTCTGCTATAGGACTCAAGATGTCTCTTGATTTTGCCTTTTCCACTGGATGCTTGGTGCTTCAGAGGTTTCTCTTTATGGAAAAAAAAAAATTAAACTGACAGCAAGGACAAGGGGAAAAAAAGTCTTGAGTGTTCCAAGTGCCACAGGGGCAAGCATAGGGCAGAAATAAATATGAAAATGAAAATGGAATTCTGAAGATCAGGTTAAGCACTGGTGAGTTAGGCATGGTTAGACTTGCTCTTTGGAGTCAGGGACTGTGACATTTGAGAAAGCTGCCAGCTGTAAGAGCACTGGAAATAAACCCTGAATCTTCAAGGAGACTGACAGTTGGAAAAAAAAAGGAAGAATGGCCTTAGAAGAGGTCTATTCACCCAAAGGGGAGTTCTTTGAGAGCTGAAAGAATTGGAAGTGATTAGGAAGACAGAAGTAATTAACAGAGCTACCAATTTCTGTACCCTCCTTGGTAGCTCAGCTGGTAAAGAATCCACCTGCAATGTAGGAAACCTGGAATCGATCACAGGCTGGGGAAAATCCCCTGGAGAAGGGAAATAGCTACCCACTCCAGTATTCTGGCCTGGAGAATTCCACAGACTGTACAGACCATTAAGTCCTAAAGAGCTGGACACAACCGAGTGACTTTCACTTTCTCTTTTTACCAACTTTTTTTTTTTTTTTTAAATTCAATATGCACAGGCTCAGTTGCTCTGTGGCATGTGAGATCTTCCCAGATCAGGGATTGAACCTGTGTCTCCAGCATTGGCAGGCAGATTCTTTACACTGAATCACAAGGAAAGCCCCAATTTCTGTATTTTTAACTCACTTCCCAATAAGTGGCTCACAGTCCATTCAGAGAATATACCAGGAGATACAATTTATTGATGAGCTTTTGCACATAGGGCCAAGAATAGGCCCTTATAAGTTAATATTGAATGTTCAGTGTCAAAGATCATTATCTGATGAATATTATTATCCTATTTTACATGGATGGAAAGTGAGCCAGAGAGACTTTAACATTCTCAAGGTCACTCAGTTCCAGTAAATTGCAGCCTAGCTCTGATGTGACCCAAGGTATGTACTTCTGATTTTTTAAAAAATTCATTCATTCTTTAGTCTTGAAGCCAGATTGGTTTCTCCTTGCTACTAAAATTTACTCAATATGTTAAGTGAATCAGTGGGTAATTCAAATTCTACTAGCCGATTTTAAGAAGGCTTTTTTTTTTTTTTTTTTCGCTGCACCACTTGGCTTGCAGGGTCTTAGTCCCCCAACCAGGGATTGAATCAGGGCCCTGGCAGTGAAAGTGCTGAATCTTAACCACTGGACAGGGAATTCCCAGAGGCAGTTTTTTGTGCTACCTTGTTGTTTATGCTACTGCAAAGCACAGAGAACTAAATTTAATATCCTGTGATAAACGATCATGGAAAATAATGTATAAAGTTATACACACACATATATAACTGAATCACTTTGCTGTACAGCAGAAATTAATACTGTATATCAACCACACTTCAATACATTTTTTAAAAAAGCGGTCCCCTCTCTGACCCCACTCCTGCCTTTTAAGGTCTAAGAGGCACTTTCACAAAGCTAAAGCAAAAAAAGAAAAAAAGAAAGAAAAATACTGATCTGTGTTGTAAAGGGGTTATTCTTCTCTACTATGGAAATCTTTGCTAAGAAGAAACTCCTAAACACATCAATAGCCTTCTTTACTGAATAAGACATCATGTTTGGATGTACTGTCTCATTTTTCCTAAGTATCTTAGGATTAAATCACTGGTAGGCTGGTAAATGTGGGTATGGTCTAGGCAGTCTTTCTGTCTCTGTCTGTCTCACACACACAAATACACCAAGTCATTCAGATCCATCCCACAAAATCTCCAAAACACCATCAGATGGAGTTGGGAAATCAACACAGAATCACTGAGATGGGGTGAAATTTAATGAGTTGTTGCAGTGTGTGTCTGTCTAGCTGCAAAGTATTGGCTCTAACATCATGCAGGTGAGACCATCAAGACCACCATTTATCAGAGACTTGCTGTGCACCTGCCCATCACCTCTTAAACATTCAGCCACCCTGCTCACTATTCACAGTGATACTGTCCTAATCCCGGCTCACTGGCTGGGAGGCTGAGACTTGCCATTAGGAGTCCTCGGTCCCCGGATTGTAGGAGGCAGAGCCAGGAATTGAGGATAAGCTGCTCCTGCCCCCTGAGTAAGACTGGGCTCTTACTCAGTGTTGCCTTGAAGCTGTGCCTTTTGGTGGCAAAGAAACACACGTATGATATTGCAACCCCACTAGGTCCCATGCCCGTCCATTTCTCCAGGTCTTTCCAGATTGTGGAATTGGTCTGTGAGGCAATAGTGGAGCAGTGTGAATGTCAGTGCCCATGTGTGTGCAGAGAACAGGGGCCACAGCTCAAGAGTCTACATGTTAACCCTGAACTCTAGACATCAAAATGTCTCTACTCTGGGTCCAGCGCTGAGTGGTTTGGGTTGATGGAAAATCTCGTTTCCAATCTTAAAGGGCAAGAGCAGGAGGAAGAAAAGCAACCCTTACTCTCAGGCTGGGCACAGCCTGGGCAATGCCCATCCCCCTTCCAGCTGAGTACCCACCGCCTTCCCCTGCCTGTTCTGGGGGTCTCTGCTGTTACACCTGCCCCGTCACTCTCTCAGCCCTGGAAGGAGTTCAGCTGAGACAAAGCTGTCCTGAGACACAAGGGGGAAAAGCCACTGTCCCACCCAGTTCCCCAGCTGCCCTCTCCTCCTGGACACTGTCTCCCTCACCTTGTTGGAGTCTGAGTTGTAAGGACACACTCACCAGGGTAGATCACTGCTGCTGGAACGGGCAGCAGGACTGTGGCTGTCAGTAAATATGTGCCGTGCAAGCCATGGCAGCTATGTGTCTTGAGATTCCTTGAGTTCACCTCCCCCCTTAAAGAGTTGCAATTACCCTGGCACTTGCAAGGCACTGACAGCTTCTGCAGAGGGACTGAGGTACATCTGCAAAGAAGCTGTCAGTGTTAGTCCCAAGACAAGTCGGCATCCGCAGTTCCTGGGGATTAAGACAGAACTAATTATTTTCCTGCCCCCACTGCAGTGAATCCTGTGTGTCTAAGGGAGCGCAGGACAGACAAGGCACTCAGCAGTGTGCTGGGAAGGCAAAGTGGATCCTCAAATCCTGCCCCGGCCCCCTCCCCGCCCCTGCAAACCAGGGTCACAGAGATGAGACCTGTCATGTTCATGTTGGACTCTGAGCTGTGGCGCTGTAAGAGGGAAGAGTCAATCTGACTCCGTATTAGATCTGTTTCTTCCTAAACATTGTGCTCTGTTGCCTGTCCTTAGTCATAATGCACATTTTGCAAAAGAATGTTGCCTAAAACCTGAAATATATAGGACAGTCCATCCTCAAGACTCTGAACATTAAGCCTGTGCTCTGTAACAAGAGAAGCCACCACAATGAGAAGCCCCTGTGCCACCAACTCGAGAGTAGTTCCCACTCTCTGCAACTAGAGAAAGCCTGCACAAAGCAGTGAAGACCTAATGCAGTCAAAAATACATACATATATTATTTTTTAAATGTTTTAACAAAATCAATGATTGCTCCATAAAGTGCTCCAACCTTTTTTTTTTTTTAATTTAATCTCACTTGAATCTGTCTTGAGAGTCCCTTGGACTGCAAGGAGATCCAACTAGTCTATCCTAAAGGAAATCAGTCCTGAATACTCATTGGAAGGACTGATGTTGAAGCTGAAACTCCAATACTTTGGCCACCTGATGCGAAGAGCCGACTCATTGGAAAAGACCCTGAGGCTGGGAAAGATTGAAGGAGGGAGAAGGGACAACAGAGGATGAGATGGTTGGATGGGATCACCGACTCAATGGACAGGAGTCTGAGCAAACTCCAGGAGTTGGTGATGGACACGGAGGCCTGGCATGCTGCAGTCCATAGGGTTGCAGAGTCAGACATGACTGAGCGACTGAAATGAAATGAACTGAAGCAGAAATGAACAATGGTACTCCTTTGCTGTAGATTCAATGTCAGACACTTTCTGTTGTCCACTAGCAACATTAACATAGGAAGCAAGAATGAAATATTTAAAAAGAAATAAAAGATCTATATATTTTACTCCCCTTGTTAAAAAAAAAAAGCCAATTCATATAAAGTTGCAGAAGAGACAATAACCGTTGTCTTGCTGGAGGTTTGAAGAACAAAGCGAACTGACCTACGTGGACAACAGCTGCAAGAAGCAAGGATACCCACATCAAGAAGTCAGTGATAACTAACCATACCCCTCCCTCACCTTGCCTTTAAAACAGCTTTGCCAAAACCCCTCCAGGAGCTGGGGCGTTTTTGAGCATGAAGCACCTGTCTCCTTCATAGGCCCGCAATACAATCTTCCCTGCTCCAAACTCTCACATTTAGGGTTGTTTGGTTTCACAGTGCGTTGAGTGCATGAACATGCGTTTGGCTAACAGTGTGTCACTGTTATGGACACAAGCTGTGTCTGAGGTGCTGGATTGCTGGGAAGGCTCTGGCTGGATCTTATTCTCGCTTGCAGGAGCCCTCATTACTCCTGCCAGTCCCTCCACCTTTCGTGCCCAAATCTGTCTTTTTGAACCATCTTGGGGCCAAGTCAACAAAAGTGACCCAATCACTTTTGAAACTGCTTCTACACTAACTTGTTGAGTGCTTATTCTATGTAATGATACAATTCGTATAGTTCCACGTCCTTTTTTTCTTCCACTGCCCAGGGTTAACTGTACACTTGTCTTCATATTTCTTTTTATATTTTATGTGTATGTGAAATAAAATTCACACTTTATGCTAAGACAAGAAATATGTGTTTTTTTATATTATTATTTTTTGGCTGTGCCATGAGCCTTATGGGATTTTAGTTCCCCAAGCAGGGATCAAACTCCAGCCCTTGACAGTGAGAGCATGGAGTCCTCACCACTGGACCACCAGGGAATTCCCAGAAAAATTTAAACATATAAAATTTTTCCTGTCTGGTGGCCTTCCCTCATCCCCCACTGTGCCTTGTGTACCTACATTAGGCATTGACCAAAACTCCCCCATCAAGAGAAATACCGGCTCAACCATTAAGAGCAACATCCTCCCAGAATCAAGACAACTCCTTAACATTCCTTCTTGACCTTGTAAGGGACCACAATGATGCTTAGATCTCGGTTGTGTAAACTGTCAACAGTATGCCATTTAACGTACAGCATCTGTCTCGGAAAATATATTCGTGTGTTTTGACTTCCAACAGGTAGAACAGGTTTTGGAACTTTCTGAGAGGCTGTTCCTGGGTTGTAATTCTCAATTGGGCTTGAATAAAATTTTCCTTAGATTGACTAATTTTTCGTTGACATGTACCTGTCTTCTATTTTTTTTAATGTCAGCTTAGATGACATCTAGCTTGCTCCCTAGACTAAAATGATTAGACCAATGTTCATACATTACCTTTTATTTTCTGTCCTCACTTCTCTCCCAATAGTTGATTTACAATGTTAATTTCTGCTGTACAGCAAAATAACTCAGTTATACCCATACATTCTTTTTTATATTCTTTCCCAATATGATTTATCACAGGATATTGAATATAGTTCCCTGTGCTATGCAGTGGAGTCTCTTTTCTACATGGTTGTCTATGGGTTCTCGTCTCTCCACATGGGCAATCAAATCATCTGCAAATAATGACAATTTTGTTTCCAATTTTTAAACCCATTAGTTGTTATTACTTTTATGCTATGGTGGTTAAGACTTCCGGCAGTGTTTAGCAGGAATAGAGACAGCAGATTTGTGTACCTCACTGGTGAATAACTAGAGAATATCTTCAAAATTTCATCATTAAATATGATGTTAGCTATAAAGTTTTGGTAGCTAATATCTATTAAGTTAAAGGCTGTATATTTACACTGGTTTTGCTGTGCAGGGTTTTTGGTTTCTTTTTTTTTCTGTATCATCACTGACTCGATGGACATGAATTTGAGCAAACTCTGGAAGATAGTGAAGGACAGGGAAGCCTGGTGTGACCACAGGGTTGCAGAGTCAGACATGACTTACCTACTGGACAACAACAAATGCTTTTATTTGCATTTTGAGTGCAAATAAAAACCAGAGGGTGGAAACAGCCCAGATGCCCAAGTGCAGGACTGTAGGTCGCCAGGCTCATCTGTCCATGGGATTTTCCAGGTTCCTGCAATGTTATTCTTCTCAAATATTTTTTTATTGATGTAAAAATTCAAAAATATAGTTAACTATTTCAAACTATTCATTGAGCATTTACTACACTGAGAATGTTATGCAATCACCACCTCTATCTAATTCCAAAGCATTTTCATCACTGTAAAAGAAAACTCTGTAGCCATTAATCACTCAGTCTCTATTCCCCATTCCCCCCAGGTCCTGATAACCACCAATTTCCTTTATGCCTCTATGTTGTTGTTTAGTCACTCAGTCGTGTCTCTTTTGAGACGCCATGGACTGTAGGCCACCAGGCTCATTTGTCCATGGGATTTTCCAGGTAAGAATACTGGAGTGGGTTGCCATTTCAGGGGATCTTCTCTGAATTGGCAAGTGATTCTTTACCACTGAGCCACCAGGGAAGCTCTTATGTCTCTATAGATTTGCGCATCCTGCACATTTTACAGAAATATAATATGTGATCTTTTTTTCAGTTGGGCGGCATGTGGGATCTTAGTTCCCCATCCAGGGACCAAACTCATGCTTCCTGCATTGGAAGTGCAGTCTTAACTAGTGGACCACCAGAAGTCCCAATGCGTGGTATTTTGGGTCTGGTTTCTTTCACTCAGTGTACTGTTTCTAAGGCTTATTCATTTTATACTATGTATTGATAGTTCACTTGACTATTTCTAAGGCTTATTCATTTTATAATATGTATGATAGTTCACTTGTATGAGTGATTAATACTCTATTACATATATACATGTATTTTGTTTATCTATTTAGCCACTGATGGGCATCTGGGTTGTTCCCCTGGTTTTTGTTAACAGTGTGCTGCTATGAATATTCTTACGGAAGTATTTAATTATCTGTTTTCAACTTTATTGGGTATATACCCAAGAGTGGAATTCCTGGGTCATTGTTCACTTGGTAAGTCATGTTTGACTCTTTGTGACCCCATGGACTGCAGCATGCCAGGCTTCCCTGTCCTCCACTCTCTCCTAGAGCTTGCTCAAACTCATGTCCATTGAGTCATGGATGCCATCCAACCATTTCATCCACTGTCACCTCCTTGTCCTTCTGCCTCAATCTGTCCCAGCATCAGGGTCTTTTCTAATGGTCATTCTTTCAATCAGGTGGCCAAAGAATTGGAGCTTCAGCTTCAGTATAAGTCCTTCTGATGAATATTATGTGTTGGTTTCCTTTAGGATTGACTGGTTTGATCTCCTTGCAGTCCAAGGAGATCATCTACATTAAGGAGGTACTGCGTTTACTGCATTAGTAAGGCTCTCCTCCTCTCTGAGTCTGTTAATGTAAGGAAGATCTTACATCATGTTGATGTGGGAAGACTACCACATTCACCACATCCATAGGATCTCTCTCCTGTACAAGATGATCAAAGAGTTTTGCCTTTTCTAGGGGATACTGTCATTATCAAAACATTCCTGAAACTTCCATTTTTATGTACAATGAGATGTGACTTTTCTTAGCTTGCTTGTATTCACTATAACTGCAGGGTCCCTCTCCTGAATGAATACCCTAATGTATAACCAACATGACTTGAAAAAGAAAAATTTCCCACTTTCCTTGCACCCACATGGGCTGTCTCCTAAATGCATAGCTTGTGACTTTTAAATAAAGTCTTTTGACAATTGCTGCCTTTATATTACATTGCATGCTCAGTCATGTCTGACTCTGTGTGATCCCACAGACTGTAGCCTGCCAGGCTCCTCTGCCCACAGAATTCACTAGGCCGGAATACTGGAGTGCATTGCCTTTTACTACTCCAGGGGATCCTCCCGATCCAGGGATCAAACCTGCATCTCTTGCATTGGCAGGTAGATTCTTTATACCACTGCACCACCAGAAAAGGCCATTCTCGCTGACTTTATAATGTTTCTTTTTTTGGCAAGATCCCTAAGGTATAACAAGGTGAATGTCTTCAGATGGAAGATGTACAACTTTCATTCCATGTACAAGGTTTCTTTCCTATTAAGGAGTTCCAGAACAGTCTGTATAATGAGAATACTTACGGCATTTCCATCCTGTGTGAGTTCTGTGAGTAGATAAGGTTAATGGAAAGAGCTTTGTCACGTTCTCACAGTACTGTGAGGATTTTCCTCTATGCTGGGTTCGCTGATGATTAGCAAGCACTGATTTCCGAAAGAAGGCTTTCTGACATTCACTGCATCCATAGGGCCTCTCTCCTGTGTGAGTTCTCCGGTGGCTGATAAGAGCTGACAGAGTAGTAAACGCTTTCTTACAATGGGGGCATTCATATGGTTTCTCTCCTGTATGAATTCTCTGATGTACGGTGAGATAGGACTTGGCTGTGAAAGCCTTATCACACACACTGCATTTGAATGGTTTTTCACCTGTGTGGGTTCTCTGATGTATAATGAGTGTTGACTTACACGACAGAACCTTCCCACATTCGGGGCATTCACACAATTTCACTTTAGCATGACAATTTTTTAGATGGTTAGTGAGACCTGACTTCTGGATGAAAGCCTGCGGACATTCACTGCATCCATAAGGTCTCTCTCCGGTGTGAATTCGCTGATGGATCATGAGATATGCCTTAGTGGAGAAGGCCTTCTCACAGTTTGAGCATTCATATGGTCTCTCTCCTGTATGAACTCTCTCGTGGATAACGAGATGTGCCTTTGACGTGAAGGCTCTATCACATGCACCGCATTTGAAGGGCTTCTCGCCTGTATGGGTTCTCTGATGTACAATGAGAGTTGACTTAGAGGACAGAATCTTCCCACATTCACTGCACTCATGGGATTTCTCTGCTGCATGATGACTTTTCTTATGATCGCTGAGATCTGACTTCTGGATGAAGGCTTGCTGACACTCACTACATCCATATGGTCTCTCTCCTGTGTGGATTCGCTGATGAATCAGGAGCTGAGCCTTTTTTGAGAAGGCTTTCTCACAATCGGAGCATTTGTATGGCTTCTCTCCTGTGTGCGTTCTCTGATGTACAGTGAGATGTGCTTTCACCATGAAGGCTTTATCACAAACTCCACATCTGAAGGGTCTTTCTCCTGAGTGAGTCCTCTGATGTAAGCTGAGCTTTGACTTCCAAGGAAAAGCCTTCCCACATTTGCTGCATCTGTGGACTTTCCTTCTCTGTGTCGGGTCTTCTGATGATAGGCAAGTGCTGACTTTGTAATGAAGGCTTTCTGACATCGACTGCATTCATATGGGTTTTCTCCTGTGTGAGTGTCCTGATGAGTAACCAGCTTTAACTCACCGGGAAAGGTTCTCTTACAATCATGGAATCCATGGGAATTATTTCCTGCGTGAGTTCTCCAAGGCATGGTTGTGAGTGGTTGACAAGTATCCACTGCATTTTGATTGCATCCGTATAGTTTCTTGCCTAAAGAAGTTGAGTTATAATTAGCATACCCTGACAGCTAGATGAAAGCCAGAGTACTCATAGCAGAATGAACAACATAGCAAGTAAAGGTCCAGAAAAAGGTTGTTTTTTTAAAATTATTATTATAAAAATAAGAGTGAAATAATTAGTACAATTTGAGGAAACTCTAGATTGAGTAATAGTTCTGTATAAGTTCTGTATAACTATTCTGTTAATGATTTTTAAATTACCTGTTTCTAGGAAATACACAGTTATGTATTTATAAAGGGTCATTATTAGGGGTCAAGAGTTCAGGAAAGCAATACGTACTTGTGTGTGTGTGTGTGTGTGTGTGTGTGTGTGTAAAATGACAGACAGATTACGATAAAGCAAATGTGATAAAATACTACCACTTAAGGGAATCTGCAAAAACAATGTACGTGAAATCTGTGCATAATCTTGGGATTTCACATGAAGTCTAAACTATTTAGGAATAAATATTTTCAAAAGGTAAGAATAGAAAATAAAAGAAGACATTTTTATTAAGTTATATAGGATTACTTGTAATGGCCTGAATGCAGAATGACTAATTTGTTTTAGATTCCCACAATGGCATCTTGCACAGTACTCTAGTGTTTCCGATCTAATTGCTGGTTACACCATGGGTTGATTGCAAAAATTAACTTCATTATACTTTATTATTACATAAAGAAGTAAGAAAGTAGGCAGTAGTCAGGAATGCTCACATGTAGGAGGACTATGGAAAGATTCAGATATTATATATTAATAAGAGTAACAGGATGCCATTCAAGGTAATACTAGGAGAGAGACATCTTAGCTTTCACTTCAAAAATGTCATCCTTTGTGTATGTGAATTACAAGATCTTAAATATTGTGACATAACATTATTTTTAGGCTTGTGGACTGTGGTTACGAAAATTGGTGATGATGTGCTATGTCATATAGCATTGTTCTTAGATTACACTTTAGATTTTGTGCTCTACCTTCCCACTCAGAAGGTTGTTCTACATGATGGTTTATCTTGTCATTCCCCGTTTTTTCAATCCAGGTAACTGTCAAAATATTATGTCTTTAAAATGCCAGATGTTTCTGAAGCTTATGCTCATGACCATTGCTGGGGGTGGGGTGGTGAGTAGCTAGAAACACTGACTTTCCTTACTTTCTTTTTATAAATAAATAAAAACAGTAAATTTTTTTTAAAAAATCACGATTATTGTGTGGAGAACATAGAGAAGCAAGATTAAAGACGACAAGAGTATTTTCAAGAAAACTATAACAATTTTGGCAAAAAATACTGGACATTGACGTGTGAGTGAAAACAACAGTAACAGAGAAGAGTGGAGCCCTTGGGATATAAGGAGACAAACCAAACTTGCTGATAGATTAAATTTGTGGTGTGAGAGAAAAAAGAAACAAAAAGTGATGTGAATATGAGGTAGGTATCAGATCTCTGAGTGCAGAAAAGAAGCATCAGGTGACTATATGAGGATAAGAGAAGGTTTGGTCAGTAGACAGAAATTTGGGGGTCATCAGCAAATAAATAGTATTGTTAAGGCCATGAAATTTAATGAATTTACACTGGTTAACAAATGACAGAAATAGGCAAAGATGAAGCTTCATGCTTTGCAACTCTGAAGACTTTAGGAGATGCCCAGAGATGAATGGAGAAGGTCCATTCATCAGGCACAAACAATGAATACAAAGGAAAGATGCCAAGTTAAGTCTTGAACAAACATCTGGGGGAAGCAGTTTAGAATAAAGGATCCTCAGCTTTTAAAGTGCATCACCCTATCTTACTGATTCTTTCTTGTCTAATTAATTCTGCAGGCAATAGACAGTGAACCTTCCCAAAACTCTAATATCACATTTACAGACCACCACTGTGGTCAATATCCCCACCTTCTGGTTTGCTCTGATACATTCTCACCCAGCCCACAGAAAGCCACCGGCACTGGTGCTACTGTATTAATTGGAAGAATTGTGGCATTATTTGATCAGGTAAGTAAGTGTTAGTCACTCAGTCATGCAAGAAGCTAAAGAGAATGTGGAGAAAGGAAGTGATATTGCCAAAGAGGAAGAAGAAGGAGGAAGTCTGGATACAGTAAGGAAACTAATTACTGAACAGTGAGAAAAAGAGGCACATTTTCCTGGAAACAGCATGCAAGAGAGCCTCATCAATGATTTAGGTATTTGTAAAGACCAACCTAGATAATATATTCAAAAGCAGAGACATTACTTTGCCGACTAAGGTCCGTCTAGTCAAGGCTATGGTTTTTCCTGTGGTCATGTATGGATGTGAGAGTTGGACTGTGAAGAAGGCTGAGCACAGAAGAATTGATGCTTTTGAACTGTGGTGTTGGAGAAGACTCTTGAGAGTCCCTTGGACTGCAAGGAGATCCAACCAGTCCATTCTGAGGGAGATCAACCCTGGGATTTCTTTGGAAGGAATGATGCTAAAGCTGAAGCTCCAGTACTTTGGCCACCTTATGCGAAGAGTTGACTCATTGGAAAAGACCCTGATGCTGGGAGGGATTGGGGGCAGGAGGAGAAGGGGACGACCGAGGATGAGATGGCTGGATGGCATCATGGACTCAATGGACGTGAGTCTGGGTGAACTCCGGGAGTTGGTGATGGACAGGGAGGCCTGGCATGCTGCAATTCATGGGGTCGCAAAGAGTCGGACACGACTGCGCGACTGAACTGAACTGAACTGAAAGACCTTCAGATTCCCTTGGATAGCAGAGAGATCAAACCAGTCCATCCTAAAGGAAATTAAACCTGAATATTTACTGGAAGGACTGATGCAGAAGCTGAAGCTCCAATACTTTGGCCAACTGATGCAAAGAACCGACTCACTGGAGAAGACCCTGATGCTGGGAAAGATTGAAGGCAGGACAAGGGGGCAACAGAGGATGAGATGGTTGGAGGGCATCACAGACTCATCAGACATCAGTTTATTTTCACCCTGGGAGACAGTGAAGGACAGGAAAGACTAGCATGCTGCAGTTCATGGGGTTGCAAAGAGTCAGACATAACTTAGTGACTAAACAACAACAACCACCTTCAGAGAGTTTTAGCCTTGCTAAACACATTCAGAAGGGTCAACCTTTCACATCCAACTACTTTCAAGGTTTCCCATCTTGCGGCTTCTCATCTGCTTACTTACCTGAAAAGTACTGATGCTGCATTTCACTTTCTACTTTCCATGGCTCTTCTCTGGGCTCAAAGTTAAGGATCAGAACCGGTCTGGTAGCTTGATAGCCTGTTCATGGGAAATGACAAAGACTTGGATGCTTACAATTCGACTTGTTGGGGGATGTCCAGGAAGAGCACAAAAGGAACGGACACACACTCACCTTGGCAGATTAAAGAGCTAATGAAGATGAAAGCACATTAAGTTCTGATGGGAACAGAAGGACTGAAAATCGACTGTCTGTAAACTGAACTCCAGTATCTTGAGTCTCTTTGGACGTTAGGGCTACTGAAAAAGGAAAGGCTATTGGCTGTGTTTGCTATGACCAGTGCATTTTCTTGGCAAATGACTGTATAGAGCTTCTCCATCTTTGGCTGCAAAGAATATAATCAATCTGATTTCGGTGTTGACCATCTGGTGATGTCCATGTGTAGAGTCTTCTCTTGTGTTGTTGGAAGAGGGTGTTTGCTATGACCAGTGCATTTTCTTGGCAAAACTCTATTAGTCTTTGCCCTGCTTCATTCGGCATTCCAAGGCCAAATTTGCCTGTTACTCCAGGTGTTTCTTGATGTCCTACTTTTGCATTCCAGTCCCCTATAATGAAAAGGACATCTTTTTTGGGTGTTAGTTCTAAAAGGTCTTGTAGGTCTTCACAGAACCGTTCAACTTCAGCTTCTTCAGCATTACTGGTTGGGGCACAGACTTGGATTACCGTGATACTAATGGTTTGCCTTGGAAACGAACAGAGATCATTCTGTCGTTTTTGAGATTGCATCCAAGTACTGCATTTCAGATTCTTTTGTTGACCATGATGGCTACTCCATTTCTTCTGAGCGATTCCTGCCCACAGTAGTAGATATAATAGTCATCTGAGTTAAATTCACCCATTCCAGTCCATTTTAGTTCACTGATTCCTAGAATGTCGATGTTCACTCTTGTCATCTCTTGTTTGACCACTTCCAATTTGCCTTGATTCATGGACCTGACATTCCAGGTTCCTATGCAATATTGCTCTTTACAGCATCGGACCTTGCTCCTATCACCAGTCACATCCACAGGTGAGTTTTGTTTTTGCTTTGGCTCCATACCTTCATTCTTTCTGGAGTTAATTCTCCACTGATCTCCAGTAGCATATTGGGCACCTACTGACCTGAGGAGTTTCTGTTTCAGTATCCTATCATTTTGCCTTTTTATACTGTTCATGGGGTTCTCAAGGCAAGAATACTGAAGTGGTTTGCCATTCCCTTCTCCAGCGGACCACACTCTGTCAGACCTCTCCACCATAACCCGCCTATCTTGGGTTGCCCCGTGGGCATGGCTTAGTTTCATTCAGTCAGACAAGGGTGTGGTCCTAGTGTGATCAGATTGACTAGTTTTCTCTGAGTATGGTTTCAGTGTGCCTGCTCTCTGATGCCCTCTTGCAACACCTACCATCTTACTTGGGTTTCTCTTACCTTGGGCGAGGGGTATCTCTTCAGGGCTGCTCCAGCAAAGTGCAGCCGCTGCTCCTTACCTTGGATGAGGGGTATCTCCACACCACCACCCTTCCTGACCTTCAACGTGGGATAGCTCTTCTCAAAGACTAGTAGAGTTTCGCCAAGAAAATGCGCTGGTCATAGCAAACACCCTCTTCCAATAACACAAAAGAAGACTCTACACATGGACATCACCAGATGGGCAACACCAAAATCAGATTGATTATATTCTTTGCAGCCAAAGATGGAGAACCTCGATACAGTCAACAAAAACAAGACCAGGAGCTGACTGTGGCTCAGATCATGAGCTCCTGATTACCAAATTCAGTCTGAAATTGAAGAAAGTAGGGAAAACCACTAGACCATTCAGGTATGACCTAAATCAAATCCCTTATGATTATACAGTGGAAGTGAGAAATAGATTTAAGGGCCTAGATCTGATAGATAGAGTGCCTGATGAACTATGGAATGAGGTTCGTGACATTGTACAGGACACAGGGATCAAGACCATCCCCATGGCAAAGAAATGCAAAAAAGTAAAATGGCTGTCTGGGGAGGCCTTACAAATAGCTGTGAAAAGAAGAGAGGTGAAAAGCAAAGGGGAAAAGGAAAGATATAAGCATCTGAATGCAGAGTTCCAAAGAATAGCAAGAATGATTCATGGGGTCGCAAAGAGTCGGACACGACTGCGCGACTGAACTGAACTGAACTGAAGATTTAGGGAGAATAAAGACTTAATGTATTTGGGCAGTTCTGCATAGCAGGACAGAAAAGCTGAGGATGGCTTCTGAATGATGATGTTTTAGCAAATAACAGTCTAGGAAGGGTAGATTAGAAGATTGGGATTGACACATATACAAACTGCTTATAAAATAGACAACTAATAATGACTACTGTATAGCACAGGGAACTCTACTCAATACTTTGAAATGACTTACATGGGAAAAGAATCTTAAAAAATGTGAGTATAACAGATTCACTTTTCTGTACACCTGAAACTAACACAAGATTATAAATCAACTATACCCCAGTCAAAATTAAAAAAAAAAAGAAAATAGTTTTTGTCATATTTTAATAGATCCCCAAAATGATGAAACAAATGCCTTATTAAAAAAACAGGCATCTAGACCTGACTCTTGGGAGTTTTGTAACATTTCAAGTGTCTCATACTGAAATTCCCTATATTCCTTATATATAGGAGATTAAACAGTGAGAAAGCTATAAAATGTGCTTTTTTCCCCCCCTTGGAGTCAGGCAGAATTAGTTTGAATATCACCTTTTTCATTTAACTGGCTCTGCCAACTTGGGCATCTTATTCTTGAGGGCTTTCATTTCAAAGGATTTATTAGTGGATAAAGTGGATCTTAATTTTCAGGGATTCTTGTGAGGCTTCACCAAGGTAATGTAGACAGAAAGCCCCTAGCTGGAGGCATGCAATGTAGAGCGCCTTCTAGGGTCTGACGCGCCCACTGCAGCTTATTTCTTGTAGCTGGGCTCCAGCGTCAGCAGCCCATGGTATTGCGTGTTGAGCATCCTTCTTCCCGCCAGTGTATAAGCTCAGTGAAGGCAGCGACCCGGTCATTCTGTTCACTGTTGTGCCCCCAGCTGCTGTCACTCTGCCTGGTTCAGAGACTCAGGAAGAGTTGTTGCATTAATGACCACGTTGATTGTGAAGCACCTCTGAGTGCCTGTTCTCCTTCCCTCATAGTGGTTCATGACAGCTGCAAACCTGTTGGGACCTTTTCGGGTCCCTCTTACAAGAGTCTCTGTGCAGGAAAAGGAAGCTGCCTTCTCATGGGGCAACTGCCAACAGTTTAGTGCAAAGAAGGGTATTACTGCCTTTTGCATGTGGTGCTTCACAGAAATGCAAGTCACTTGTAGAAGAAGCACTTGTTTCTAGCTAGTTCCAAAAAACCTTTTAATTCAGTGTGTTGTAAATTTCCAATGGTTTCCAGCTGCTGACCTTTCCATGGTTTATTTGCAAGGTTGTGAGATATTGATTGATTTAAATGACTGCCAAGTGGATTCTAGTATAGACAGATGTACTTTGTGCTGCATGCTTGTGCATCTGACTTCCCATGAACTTTTTTCCTCCCTTTCCCTTAGATTCTGAAATATGTGGAGTGCTTCACTGGACCCAATATTATGGCCATGAATACAATGCAGATAAATAAACCTCCAGATTCCGGTAAGGGTTCTTAATCGTAAAAGGAAAGCAAAAACAAAACAATATAAACAAATGAAAAAAGAAGATGTTTAATTAAAGTATGTAAGGTTGATGTCCTAACAAATAGCAAAGGCACAACTGCTAAACTTTGCATAAATGAATGTATATACTTTAAGTCATAATAATGTTTGCATCATAACAACACTGAAGTATAATAGTGATGTCGATGTTAACTGTAAGGTTATTGCTTGAACTATAGACAAGTGGCTTCTAGAAGATACAGTTTAATAAAACACGACTGTCACTCTACCTCTTAGGCTATTGATATTCAACATCGCCAAGCTTTGTTACCCACTCTTACCCATGCATGAGAGTGTGGACTTTGCCTTCTTGATCTGAAGAAAGTATTATTACTAACAAATTTAAAACTGAACTTATATATCACATACCATAGCTATTCTTAAAATTCACTGTGCTTGATGAAATCTAGCTTCTAAGCCCTCCCTCCTAGAGAGACTGATTCAGGAAATAGGCCTAGGAATCTGCTTTTTATTAACCATACTTAGAGATGCTCAAGAGGCAGGCCAGGTGGTCTGGTATTCCCATCTCTCTCAGAATTTTCCACAGTTTATTGAGAAATCTGTATGCAGGTCAGGAAGCAACAGTTAGAACTGGACATGGAACAACAGACTGGTTCCAAATAGGAAAAGGAGTACGTCAACGCTGTATATTGTCACCCTGCTTATTTAACTTATATGCAGAATACATCATGAGAAATGCTGGACTGGAAGAAACACAAGCTGGAATCAAGATTGCTGGGAGAAATATCAATAACCTCAGATATGCAGATGACACCACCCTTATGGCAGAAAGTGAAAAGGAGCTAAAAAGCCTCTTGATGAAAGTGAAAGAGGAGAGTGAAAAAGTTGGCTTAAAGCTCAACATTCAGAAAATGAAGATCATGGCATCCAGTCCCATCACTTCATGGGAAATAGATGGGGAAACAGTGGAAACAGTGTCAGACTTTATTTTTCTGGGCTCCAAAATCACTGCAGATGGTGACTGCAGCCATGAAATTAAAAGATGCTTACTCCTTGGAAGAAAAGTTATGACCAACCTAGATGGCATATTCAAAAGCAGAGATATTACTTTGCCGACTAAGGTCCGTCTAGTCAAGGCTATGGTTTTTCCTGTGGTCATGTATGGATGTGAGAGTTGGACTGTAAAGAAGGCTGAGCGCCAAAGAATTGATGCTTTTGAACTGTGGTGTTGGAGAAGACTCTTGAGAGTCCCTTGGACTGCAAGGAGATCCAACCAGTCCATTCTAAAGGAGATCAGCCCTGGGATTTCTTTGGAAGGAATGATGCTGAAGCTGAAGCTCCAGTACTTTGGCCACCTCACGCGAAGAGTTGACTCATTGGAAAAGACTCTGATTGCTGGGAGGGATTGGGGGCAGGAGGAGAAGGGGACGACTGAGGATGAGATGGCTGGATGGCATCACTGACTGCATGGGCATGGGTCTGAGTGAACTCCGGGAGTTGGTGATGGACAGGGAGGCCTGGCGTGCTGTGATTCATGGGGTCGCAAAGAGTCGGACATGACTGAGCGACTGAATTGAACTGAACAGAGATGCTAATGCAGATGGCTCTTGGGCCACACAGAGAAATTCAGCTGTATCAGTGGTAGGAAATCAGCCACTAGAGATCTTTGATACAGTTCTAATATGTCTCTTTCCTCTCCAAGAGAGGCTTATGTGCTAAGCCTGTAGCCCAACATCACCAGGCCTTTCCCTCCGTGGGTGTCCTGTGTGAAGAGCTCACATGGCCTGGGGGAACCACGTTCAGAAGGCAATTCTAGGGGAGAATGTGAATGTGGGCATAGTATCTCTGGTTCTCCACAGTGATTGTAGAGCAAATGGTTCTAGTTTGGTGGGGAAAACCTCTTGAGAGTCTTTCTGTTTATTTAGTTAATTAATGAATCATCTTTTTATATCACTCACTTAGAAGGCTGTCATAGGATCTCAGATTTGACCACTCTCTTTAATTAGTCAACCTGTTTTGGGTATATTAAGCTCTGCCCAAACCAGAGTTAGGAAGGTATAAGGCAGGCTATGGTTTTTCCTGTGGTCATGTATGGATGTGAGAGTTGGACTATGAAGAAGGCCGAGCACTGAAGAATTGATGCTTTTGAACTGTAGTGTTGGAGAAGACTCTTGAGAGTCCCTTGGACTGCGAGGAGATCCAACCAGTCCATCCTAAAGGAGATCAGCCCTGGGATTTCTTTGGAAGGAATGATGCTAAAGCTGAAACTCCAGTACTTTGGCCACCTCATGTGAAGAGTTGACTCACTGGAAAAGACTCTGATGCTGGGAGGGATTGGGGGCAGGAGGAGAAGGGGATGACAGAGGATGAGATGATATAAGAAGGCCGAGCACTGAAGAATTGATGCTTTTGAACTGTAGTGTTGGAGAAGACTCTTGAGAGTCCCTTGGACTGCGAGGAGATCCAACCAGTCCATCCTAAAGGAGATCAGCCCTGGGATTTCTTTGGAAGGAATGATGCTAAAGCTGAAACTCCAGTACTTTGGCCACCTCATGTGAAGAGTTGACTCACTGGAAAAGACTCTGATGCTGGGAGGGATTGGGGGCAGGAGGAGAAGGGGATGACAGAGGATGAGATGGCTGGATGGCATCACTGACTTGATGGACGTGAGTCAGAGTGAACTCCGGGAGTTAGTGATGGACAGGGAGGCCTGGCGTGCTGTGATTCATGGGGTCGCAAAGAGTCAGACATGACTGAGCGGCTGAACTGAACTAAAGGCACAACGGAGATGAGGATATATGTACAGATTACTAGAAAACAGTGTAAGTAGTCCTGAGCTACCAGAAATTCAGAAGGAATTAGAGGATTGAGTAATTGTGCTGATTCAGTCTTCTAATTTGGTGTTTATCTCTAGAAGCTGGTTTTCTTCAGCATTGTCTCATCTGTTTGGTTTTTGCAAGGATAGGTCATTGTTCAGGTTTTTTAGGCAGAGAAGAATTCTGAGACTTGAGTTTATTTAACAACAAATTCTGTTTCAGGCAAGACATCCCATCATCCCTTGCACCAGGATTTTCACTATTTCCCATTCAGGCCCAGCAATAGCATCATTTGTGCCTGGACAGCCATGGAGCACATTGACTGGAACAATGGCTGTCTGGCTGTGCTGCCAGGGACACACAGAGGCCCCTTGAAACTCCATGATTATCTCCAGTGGGAGGTAAGTCTGCTAGATGGCTGAGTTTTGATCAGATTTGATTGTTTTGATTTCATGTCAGTACTCTTATTCTTGCCTGGAGAATCCCATGGACAGAGGAGCTTAGCAGTCTACAGTCTATAGGGTTGCAAAGAGTCGGACATGACTGAAGTGACTCAGCACACACACACACATAAGGAGCTTTACAGTAAGATGACATTTCCTTTCTTGGAGAAACATTGTCCTGGGATGTAAAACAAGGATTAGGGAAAATTCCATGAGGTCAGATAAAACGATCACTTCCATTCTTTCAACAAGTGCTTGAAGGCCAACCAAAGTGGTGGACTTTGGTGATGCTATAAAAGATCTGAGATTATAAAGCCTAACTGCAGAGGTCAGAGAAGGCAATGGCACCCCACTCCAGTATTCTTGCCTGGAAAATCCAATGGGCAGAGGAGCCTGGTAGGCTGCAGTCCATAGGGTTGCTAACAGTTGGGTACAAATGAGTGACTTCACTTTCACTTTTCACTTTCATGCACTGGAGAAGGGAATGGCAACCCACTCCAGTGTTCTTGCCTGGAGAATCCCAGGGATGGAGGAGCCTGGTGGGCTGCCGTCTCTGGGGTCGCACAGAGTTGGACATGACTGAAGCAACTTAGCAGCAATTGCAGAGGTAAGACACAAACACAGTAACACCAGATGTGTGTGCCAAGTGAGTCTTACACACTGACTGGTTGCTCTCTCAGTGAAGAAGAGGGATCATCTGCTTCCACCTGGAGAGACCAGCAGAGAGAGGCTCTGGGGAGGACTGAGCAGCTTTCCATTATGAGGCTGTTCCATGGTTTATCAGTTTAGCTGGTCAATGCTTTGGGGCCTATGATTGAGGAGATCAAGTCATTTTTTCAAGGACAATAACCTTGTGGTCTAGCACAGTATATGTATTGTAGGTGTAGGAATCCAGATGCAGAGAAACAAGGGAGTAGACTCTTAATTAGTGTTTTAGATGTAAGGCAATAAGGTCTCAAAATCCCATAATGATGGTCAGGATGGAAGAGCACCTTTTGTTAAGGCAGACAGAATGCACATGGTTCTGCAGGATGTTAAGGATATTGGGACTTCCCTGGTAGTCTAGTGCTTAGGAATCCAAGCTTTCACTGTGAAATGTGCAGTTCAGTCCCTGGTTAGGGACTAAGAGCCGACAAGCCACTCAGGAAAAAAAAAAAAAAAAAAAAAAATATATATATATATATATATATATATTTTTTTTTTTTTCCAGGACTTCTGTGCTAATTAGTTAGAATTCCTGCACTGAGGGTTAGTGCTAAGTGCTGCAATGGGAGATTAGATGGAGTTATCTTGCTCAAATATCCACTCTGGGCAGGAGGCAAAGACTCACCACAGTACAGGTGGGAAGTAGTCATTCCTCCAAAGGAATTTGGGTTTGGGATAGTCTTAGGAAAGGAAATGAGACTGCCCAAGACCCATAAAGACTTGCAAGCTTCTCATTTTAGGTTTTTTCATAAAAGATAAAACCATTAGCTAATATAATAATTAACTTTGAAAATAGTTTGAAAACAAAGTTGTGGGTTTTTTTTTTTTCCCCTTTGGGTGCAGTGACTTTGAAAAACAGAGGTTGAAATGATTTTTAAATGTAACATTTTAATTTACTTTCTTTCTTTACTCTAGATGTAACATGAGTGGGTTTTGAGCTCAGAAATACTGAGTACTTTCTCTCTCCTATTTGGGAAGACGAGCCTCTCTCTGTTAGCTTCTCAAGAGATACTTCTGAGTAAGAGGAGTGACTGATGCAAGTTCCAGGTGAGGAGAAGAGCATGCTGGGAAAGAATGAGCATGGATTTACCAGGAAAGATGATCTCCTGCATTCCCACAAAATGCAAAGCTGATCTGGGTCTTAGTTATCATTCAGTAATGAACAGTAGGTTGGCAATTCCAAATTTTTCATCCAGTCTAAAATATCTCTGATTTTAACAACTCATGGCTTTCTAAAACCAGTCAACTGAGAAGCTTTGGTATAAATAATTAAAAAAAATCTAATTTATTTGTCTGTTTCTCTTGGAAGAACATAGAGAAGCTTTGTTTTCCCTGATGAATCATTGATAAGAGTTTTAATTCTTGGCTTTTCTTCACTTTTGGACTTGGCTTCTCTTGTGATTTTAGGGACGAGTTAACATCATGTTCCACGGGATCCAGCACTATGACAAAAGCAACGCCCGGTGCACTTGGTGATGGAGAAGGGAGACACCGTCTTCTTTCACCCTTTGCTCATCCATGGATCTGGTCAGAACAAAAGTCAAGGATTCCGGAAGGTATGCATTCACATCATAGCACTGTTTGAAGATGAATGCATGAGGAAGAAAAGTATCCCAATACATGAAAAGTTAAAGGATTTGTAACTTTTAACTCAGCTGCCCTTTAGTCTGGTGTATTTACCAGGAAATATATTTGTCTCCCCCGTGCTTTGTTGCTTACTGCAGTAAGAAGCCAGATAACCTTAGGATGCCATCACTAGTGAACATTCATGGAATTGCTCCAGACAGAGAGCTTAGTTACTTGGCAACTGACAGCATGTTTTTAGAGGAAAAGACAAAGGCAGACATACATACCAAATAATAACATTTGGAAGGTATACAGCTCATATAAGGGGAATGTCTGTAATATTATTGCTGTTGGCTAAAATATTATTGATTGGAAAGGAAGGTGTGAATTGGCCACCCAGAAATCAGATATGGCCATATTTTTCACTCCTTAGCTTCAGAATGTTTTCAGGTTTATGAGATCAGTGGTTACATTAAATACTGACAGAATTTCTCATAAGTTCCCAGATTTCTTGCTTCTCTAAAATACAGCCGATCTGATGATATGCTGGGCTCACATTTCTCTAGGATGACATGGCTGTTGATACTAAATATTAGTGTTTCTTTGGGGCTGAGTGAAGGCTTCCAGTTTATCACAACAGCCCTCTTGTCTCCCTTTGGCTGAGGGTTAGTTGTCAGAATTCATCCTCCATTCATTCAGATATCTACCAGGCTCAACAGGACTGAGATGAGCATGAGGCAAGAAGGCAGTTCTCTTGGAGGCTAAAAGAAACTCAGTGATCCAATTAAATAATATTTTAATGTCTTAATTAAAATAAAGAAACATTAATGCCAAAAAGTCCATGGTGAGGCACTTACCTGGTGATCCAGTGGTTACAAATTCACTTTGCAATTTGGGGGAAGTTGGTTGGTTCAGTCCCTAGTTGGGGAACTAAGATCCGACATGCCTAAGAACAACTAAGCTCTTGTGCTACAACTAGAGAGCCTGTGCACTGCAATGAAGATTCCACATGCTGCAACTAAGACTCAACGCAGAAAACAAAATATTCCACACTGAGCACAATCTCGAATGAAACAAGATCAGACCCTCCATTACCATGACACTCAGAACAGTGCAAATGGGGGGGGGTACAGGCACTATGCTGGAAATAGTGTGTTTTAATATATTAACTTTGTAATTTTTCAATATTTTTAACTGCCTTAATGTTTTGAAAAAATGCTATTAAAAATACATAAAAGCATACAGGTAGGAGTGTACATTTCTTCTCTTTTGCCACAGGCTACAAAATGGATTAGTATAGCACTAGGGTTTCCATAGGAAATAAAATTTATGACTCAACTGCCTAGAAATTTGTAGGAAGTAGGAAGATCTTCTGATGGGTACAGTCACCCCAAGAAAACTAACTTGTGACAGGGAAGGTGACTTTTAACTATCATCTTGCAAGTTACATCTGTTGATGAGTCCTTTGAGACTGGGGAGAACCAAATAATTTCCATGTTACCTTCAAAAGGAAACAAGATGAGTATTTTATGTGAATGCTATCAGACTGGAACTGTGCTTTGGATTGGAGAGGGGTGTCTGTGTATTATTTTCCCTTGCAAGGTCTTTTCAGTTTTTCTTGTCCATCATCTGTGGCCATTGTAATACCAACTCATTACAAACTCCACTAATTTCTGTAACTGAGTCGATGAGAAACCCTACAATACATTCCTTAGTAGTACTTGGCAATATTCACTCATTCAAAAAATCAAATGCTAAAAAGTTAGACTTCTTCCTTACATAATTCTGTTCCCTGCCCCGTATATATCTTTGGATAATAAATTACACAGTTAAAAATGTCTTGCTGCTGCTACTGCTGCTGCTAAGTTGCTTCAGTTGTGTCTGACTGTGTGACCCCAGAGACGGCAGCCCACCAGGCTCCCCTGTCCTGGGATTCTCCAGGCAAGAACACTGGAGTGGGTTGCCATTTCCTTCTCCAGTGCATGAAAGTGAAAAGTGAAAGTGAAGTCGCTCAGTCGTGTCCAACTCTTAGCGACCCCATGGACTGCAGCCTGCCGGGCTGCTCCATCCATGGGATTTTCCAGGCAAGAGTACTGCAGTGGGGTGTCATTGCCTTCTCTTAAAAAAAAAAAATGTCTTACAATTTCTTAATTAGCCTTTAGCTGGAAGAAAAAAGCAGCTGAGTCATCGAGAGACTGATTTAAGACACATGGGAACAGCATTTAATCTAGAAATCAAATGCTCACTGACAGAAATTTCTGAAAGATGCTTCATTGCTTGACTGATGGTGTTAACGAGGTGTTTTTTATTTTCTTTCTAACATGAGTCATTCACTTTCCACAGACAATTTCATGCCATTTTGCTGATGCCAACTGTCACTACATTGATCTGAAGGGCACCAATCAGGAAAATGTTGGAAAGGAAATGGAAGAGGTATTCTGTAAAATCTTTGGGCTGAAAAACGCCAGCCTGAAGGTATGTCTGTATGAAATGACAAGGTAAAAATCTGGCTTTTTTCTTTTCTTCAGATGTTTAATACTTCTCCTACCTGATTCAGTTTGAAAATATAAAGTGCTTGGGTTTACAGCTTGTTTCAGAAACATTGCTGAGACGTCCTGGAATGACAATGGAGCTTGTTTGTACACTTGTTTCCCTAGTGTGGGGGACCTGGATTCTGTAAGTCTAAGGGCTATCCTGTTGTATGCAGGCCAACATGTTCCAAAACAGACAGGTATGAGAGGAAATAGCACAATCACAGGTGAGGAAATGGAGGACAAAGTGACCTTCTGAATGCATAGATGTTAAAGGTTTGGGCTGTCAATCATCAAGCCTCCTTTATTTGTGAAGAGAGAATGTATGTATGCGGAATTCCAGTAAGATTCTCAGAAAGCAATTCTCAAGCGTTTGTTTGGGTCAGTTTGCATTGGGAGTTTAAGGAAAGCCTGCATGCAGCAGAGATGGGAGATCACTGATGGTTCTCACAGTGGTTTAAGAGAGTATTTCATATGCCTGCCTAATTAATACACCTCACTGTAGATTATTTATTTTTAACTAGTGAACATTTCATGCTGTTGCTGATCAATAACAAGTTAGCAGTCAAGTCAAATAAACAAACTTATTTGCATTGTAGATGATTATATTTTAGGCCCTGAATGAAGAAGCTGACCCTATTTGGTAAACATGCCTGCAGTTCGGTTTAGTTCAGTTCAGTCGCTCAGTTGTGTCTGACTCTGCGACCCCATGAACCGCAGCACGCCAGGCCTCCCTGTCCATCACCAACTCCCGGAGTTCACCCAAACTCATGTCCATCGAGTTGGTGATGCCATCCAGCCATCTCATCCTCTGTCGACCCCTTCTCCTCCTGCCCCCAATCCCTCCCAGCATCAGGGTCTTTTCTGATGAGTCAACTCTTCGTATGAGGTGGCTGAAGTATTGGAGTTTCAGCTTCAGCATCAGTCCTTCCAATGAACACCCAGGACTGATTGCCTTTAGGATGGACTGGTTGGATCTCCTTGCAGTCCAAGGGACTCTCAAGAGTCTTCTCCAATACCACAGTTCAAAAGCATCAATTCTTCAGTGCTCAGCTTTCTTTGTAGTCCAACTCTCACATCCATACATGACTACTGAAAAAACCATAGCTTTGACTAGACGGATGTTTGTCAGCAAGTAATGTCTGCTTTTTAATATGCTGTCTAAGTTGGTCATAGTTTTTCTTTCAAGGAGCAAGTATCTTTTAATTTCATGGTAGCAGTCACCATCTGCAGTGATTTTGGAGCCCCCCAAAATAAAGTCTCTCACCATTTCCATTGTTTCCCCATCTATTTGCCATGAAGTGATGGGACCAGAGGCCATGATCTTAGTTTTCTGAATGTTGAGTTTTAAGCCAGCTTTTTCACTCTCCTCTTTCACTTTCATGAAGAGGCCCTTTAGTTCTTCACTTTGTGCCATAAGGGCGGTGTCATCTGTGTATCTGAGGTTATTGATATTTCTCCTGGCAATCTTGATTCCAGCTTGTGCTTCACCCAGTCCAGTGTTTCTCATGATGTACTCTGCATATAAGTTAAATAAGCAGGGTGACAATATACAGCCTTGACGTACTCCTTTTGCTGTTTGGAACCAGTCTGTTGTTCCATGTCCAGTTCTAACTGTTGCTTCCTGACCTGCATATAGGTTTCTCAAGAGGCAAGTCAGGTGGTCTGGTATTCCCATCTCTTTAAGAATTTTCCACATAATCATAAATGCATCATCTATTTTAGGGTGACATGACCCCCAAGTAGACTGAGTGTAATAACAACTCAGGGCCTCTCAGTACTTTGAAGAGCCTCGCACACCAATGGCAAGGTGTTATCTTCTGAAACAACTTTCCAGCTCAACAGTCTCCATCTTAACCCCTCTACTTTCTAGACTCTCTGAATGTATCCCTGTATCTGAAGATGCTCTGGCCTGACATGCCTTCTTCCATTGTCCAGCACTTAAATGTTCTACAAAGGCAAAGTATTTTGCCAGTTGGGGCTTTCATCCAGCATACAGAATTTTAAGGCAGGAAAAAAAATGTATATATTCTGTTTGAGTCTGTCAGAGTTGTACTAAATCAGTAAGTTCCTGTATTTCTTTTCACGACTCTCTCAGCTATAGTTTATCGACTTTACTTAGAAGAACAATACTACCTTCTGCTATAGAGTTCTTTCAGGCACAAAACATATTCCTATCCCTTTTCTTCACCAAAACTCAATGGAGCAGTCAAGATAGTTCCACGCTCTTAATGAGAAAATGGAAAGTTCAAGAGATAGGCTTCAGTTATGTATGTGACAGGGATTTCAGAGGTCCAATTCTAAAATTGTTCTTCCCATCATACCTAGCTGTTTGCTAAAAAATAAGCAAAAAAGTCTGGACTGTCTTGTTAGGAACAAAGAAGAAAAAACCAATCCAATAGCCTACGACATCATTTTCAGGAGCAGATCACCCAGAATGGGACAGGCAAATATCACCAGCAACAGCAGGAGCTTGGGTACTGAACTGTATCGTGACTAAACATAACAGCCATTTCCAACACCTGTAATCAACACAAGCACCAAGGTAAGAAAAACTGACAGAGTGGGCACTCATTGTCCCACTGTCCTAGCTTATGAAACATAATTTTAGTTGCTGGCAAGTAAATTAATTGGAGTCTCAGAATGTGGTTTTTATTTACTAATTTATGACTATTGTGGAGGGCTGTTTTTCCCCCTTGTTTAACCATTTGTAGATGCCAGAAATCTTTGTCTTATGGTGAATAGGTAAATCCAAGTTCCCAGAAACTCATTGTGTTTGGTATTATTTGCAGGATGTTTGGACATTTCGAGGGCGTGTCATGAAAGGAGAAAGAATCAACCTTTGAAATAGCCCTTCGCTCAAACTCTTGTCAAGAAAACCAAGGTGGAACAAGATGTCAGAGGAAAATTTTTTCTCAGTGAGATGATCTAATCGTTTTATCCATGTTAACAAAATCCAACTGCACAGGTGAAATACTTAACTGCAATGGGTAATTCTGCAGTATGGTGGGATGCCTTCACTGGATATAAAGTAGAAGAAGTGAAATATTACTGTTTTAAGGAAAACTTGGGGTTGCAACTAAAAAAGATGATGCATAAAGAAGTGGGTTAGTTCAGTTTCTTTCAATCAGTTAGCTTTTTGCCCAAGCAGGGATTAATGCTCTCAAACACAAAACGCTCACCTCCCAATTTTGTGTTGTGTGAGATTTCTTCTCAAATCTGGAACAATGGATATTAGAAGTGCAGTTAGGGAAGGGCCTAAGGATGGCATTAGGGTGTGAAATAAGGGTGGAAACTCACATATTGACACAGGATTCCTTCCATGGCCTCTCTAGGCCAACCACCCTCCTTAAGAAAACAGACTGGATCTTTCCAAGTCTTTTTCCCTAAAGAAAGAAGACCAGGGTAACTTTCTCTGCCAATTCATATTTGGCATGGCAGCTGAAAACATTCAGCATTTATGAATGAAACCTAACCTCTTTCAAGGTCCAGGAAAATTTTTAGATAACTTTTGATTTGGATTTCAAGTGGTGTAGATGGGAAATTTAATTAGGATTGTATTTCTCCACCAGCAGAGGGGAGCAAGGAGACATAGTGCTTATTTTTAAAAATTCTAGTAAGTAAGTAAGTAAGTAAAGTCACTCAGTCGTGTCCGACTCTTTGTGACCCCACAGACTGCAGCCCACCAGGCTCCTCAGTCCATGAGATTCTCCAAGCAAGAATACTGGAGTGGGTTGCCATTTCCTTCTCCAGGGGATCTTCCCGACCCAGGGATCGAACCTGGGTCTCCCGCATTGGAGGCAGACACTTTAACCTCTGAGCCACCAGGGAAGTCCCTTTAATAAGAAAAAAAAATAGAAAAAAAGTGAAATCTTTTTTTTTTTGGTTATTCTGCTAAGCATATGTTTATCTAAATCTAGTGACACCATTTTTGTCTGTTTCTCTTTAAGAACACCTAATTTAAGCTCAGGTCTACCTTGAAACTGGAGACTTCAACAGGAAAACCAGACAGCAGAATTTGTCATTTCTCTGGTGTATTTTTGAGTGAACTGCAGTCAGTCAATTGGGGAACATTTCCCACCTTATCTCTGTTCCTTTTGTGTACTGGTTTACCTAACAAACATCCAAGCCTCTGTTACTGGTCCAGGCTGGTTCCTGCACACAGCTCAGCACTGGTTCCAGGGACTTTGTGACTAGGCCTGTGGTCCGGCCACTGGCTCACCTCTGAGGAAACACAGCTTTCTCCTCCAGGTACTTGGAGCATCTCCTCCTGGTCTTACACCTACATTTCCTGGTCTGTGGGCATTTCCCAGACTAATGTGAGAGCTGAAGAAACAAAACTAAAAGCAAAACGGCCCCCAGCTCTCCTCACAGATTCCTTTTGTGGTCCTCCCTCTAACAGGCTAGAGATGAAATCCCAGCTCTGTTATTCCCCACCGTGACAGTCACTTAACATCTCTAGACCCCAGTTTCTTTATTTGTAAGATGGGACTTCATGGGGTGGTCTTGAAGAATAAATAGGAGTGCTGGGTATGCTTCTTTTCTGCTCTTATTCAGACTTCACTTGGTAAAGAAGTTATGAAAAATGAGGTCCATGTTACCCATAAAAACAAAGAAAACTACCCCTCGATTGGAAGAGAGGTTCCCCAGACCAGCTTCACTGAGGGTGATCCCTTGGGTCCCTAATCTGTGTTGGTCCCTTGTTGCTCTGATGGGACCAAGCATCTTCCTCCAAGACAAAACCAACAAAAGCAAAAGCACCCACAATCTTAAATCATCGTCTTAAATCACCTGCTCTTAAATCATCCAATGGTTGGAGGTCCTCAAGATGTGTCCTATTCACTCCTCATATCCTCATACATTTTTTTAAGCACTGGGGTTACACCTATAATGAGTGATAATCTGCTTGCTATTAGAATATTTTTCCCTATTATATTCAGGTTCCTTGAAAGGGAAGTGGAAAACTTGGTCAGGGTGAGTGGAAATTAAAAAATTAAAAGGTTGGAAACTTAACATATGGCAAAGACAGCTGGAGGAAAAGATCTGAGTCTGACCAAAATTTTGAGTGACCTGGAAAATTTATATATGTTCCTTCCACACTTCTGACTCAACTCTCACAATTTCACTCCAAAGAGTCTCACAGACTGCTCAGTCACACAAACTCCCTTTCATAGCCCCTTACACAGAAGACTTCATTCACACAAGCCCACTTGTTAACACTTCACTGTTCACATAGATAACTTTTCATGGGTTCCCTCAACAGAAAAATCCAGACAGCAGTCAGTATGTGTGTGTGCGCACACGTTCACACCGCACACCACCACTCCAATCTCTGTTCTCTCAGATATGCCTGGACACTGTTCCTGCTTGTTTCAGCTTTCATCCAAGTTCCCTCACATAAATCACTTTCAACAGGAATTTATTAAGTGACTGATGTGCCAGGCACTGTCATGAACTCCTGTGAGCAAGAGAACTGAATAAGACGTGGTCTTTGCTTTCAAGGAGCTCAGAGCTAACTAGAGAAGGCGGCTGAGGAGGGAGGGAAATCATGTAAAAATCTAAATGCATGGGGTGAGACTGGTCCTGAAACTGAGGTAAGGCATAAGGAAAAGCAGGCAAAGGTGAGAGAAAGAGAGGAGGGGACATGAGGAATAGAAGGTCTCTCCTACCTGGAAAGGGAGGCACTGAAATGGAGAGCTTGAGAATTATCTTGAAGAATTAAAAAGTCTTTGCCAGGTGGACAAGGAGAAGCTTGTTCACCAGAGAGAGAATGTGAAGAAATGGAGAATCTGCACAGCATGGCACGGGTGTGACACGCCACACAAAGGGAGAAGGGGTTGGAGAGGTACACAGGGACAGATGATGAAAATCCTCTTACACTACGCAAAGGAATTTGAAATTTATTCACTATTCAGTGTGAGTCACTCAAGATGCTTCTGGTGGCAAGTGACAGAAAAAGTCACCTCTGGAAGTTTAACCAATAAACAAAATGCATTAACTCACACAATCGGGAGCCCAGAGAAGGGGCACAATATAGTGTCATCAAAGGCTCAGTTATTTTCATCCGTTTCCTGTTCTATCCTCGTCATGTTGCTCACTCTCCTCGTGATTAAAACATGGCTGCAGTGGCCTTGGGCATTGCATCCTCACTCGGCAACATCCAGAGGCAGAAAAGAACTGTATCTCTTTATGTGTCTCCTTTTCAGGATCCCTTCTTTGTGTTTCTTTTTAAAAACTAAAGAATCTTTCCTAAAATCTCTCCTATTCCAATAGGCTTGCTCTCATCCCTCAAGTTCTTATGCCTTAAGTCAAGGATTAGCAAGGTTATTACTTGATTGGCTTGACTGGAGCTGGAGATGGAGTCCAGGAATTCTGGAAGCCAATGGCTGATGAAGAACTGGACAGAAATCTTGACTCTTGACAAAGAAGGGGGTGGCAGTCACCAACACAGTGCTGTGCCTCCCTGGAGGGTTCTGGGTAGTGGTGCAAAATGATCAGATCTGCATTGTGAAAAGATGAATCTGACAATAGTTAGCAGGATAGATAAGAGAGAGAAGAATGAGACGAGAGGCAGGAAAACCAGTGTCAGAGCGTTTGAAATGACAGCCTCTATCAGAGCATATTCATTCAGAGAAAAATGGACAAAGCAGATAGTAAAAAAGCAGACATGGAAGTGATGGATGAGGAAGGAGGAGCCCAGGTGATCCCTGGTCCCTTAGGGGGACTCCCACTGCCCTCTGCCAAATTTTCCTGAGAGGTTTCAGCAAAGTACGCTGGAACTCTCCAAAAGAAGGGCTTTCCAAACCTTTATAGATTCTGCTGAGAGCCAGATGTCCATGGTTCCTTCTGCCAGATGTATGTGGTTGACCAAATGTATGTAGTTCCTTCTACCATCAACCTATCTTTCTCTTTCAAATCTTTTAATTGATCAGTGACTCCTTACCAACCTCTTTTGCTGGTTTCTCTTTACATCACTGATTTCTATATCTGTGCCTGTCTCAGGTGTCTCAAACTCTCTTCTCTTCTCTCTCTCTCTCTTCTCATTCCTGAGCTAGGAGAACTTCAGATGGAGGTTCCTGAGGTCTTCCTAGGTGTAGGGGCCACAGAGAGTTTTAAAGGATCAAGATCTAGCTCATCTGTTTGCACGTGTCTTCTTTCCTAAAACTGCTTGGCCTAAGAACATTGCCAGATGGAGATGTGGGTTCCCTTTTCCGATGCTCACTTTTACACAAGAAATCAGCACCTGCTCCCACAACCTTTCTGAATTTATTGACGTTCATTGTTCCAGGGGTTAAAAAAAAAATCCTGAGATATCTGCTTCTGAGTAAAGTCTGGTGAGAATAAAGCAAATAGATTGTCAGAGAGAAAAGGTGTCGAAGAGGTATGATTTCCCTGCAGAGACAAACCCATGGCGAGTCTGTGTGTCTCACCTAGGAGCAGAACTCCAAAGTAAGATGTTTGTTCTAGAAAGGAAGTGTATTGGCAGATTTATTTAATCTGGAAAATAAAGTCACACTTTTGATGTCAGAAAGCCTGTGTGGGCTAGGCTGACTTTGTGATGAGGGGATACAATGCATTTTGCAATTTAGTGAGGTGTCAGGCTTTCCCCTAAAGTAATGAGCAGAATATGCAGCTCCAGTATTTGATAAAAACACATATGTAAGGCAAAAATTATTATACATGTGATATACATATGTAGGAGAAGGGGACACTAGAGGATGAGATGGCTGGCTGGCATCACTGATTCGATGGACGTGAGTTTGAGCAGGCTCCAGGAATTGGTGATGGACAGGGAAGCCTGGCGTGTTGCAGTCCAGGGGCGTTGCCAAGAGTCAGACACATCTGAGCAACTGAACTGAACTGAACATATGCTCATTTATATATGTATGCACATATACATGTGAAGCATGCTTGTGATGAAATTTTTGTTAAAATATTTTACCAGCAAATGCTTAGTAATAAATAATTTTAGAAGTTTTGATAAAAATCCTTCTTGTTCTATTTTCCAGAAGCTGGGGAAGCAAATGACTTTAATGATATAACAAATCCTTTTCTGATTCTGGTGGTTTCCAACTCGTTGGTTTCATGAAAACTAAAAGAAGATGTAAGAGATCTGTCACCGGATAGGTCCTTACCAACAATATTCAGTGAGAAATCACCTAGGTGATTTTTGACATAGAACTCAGAAAACATTCAAAGAATTCAAAGAGTGACATTATTAAAAAAAAAAAACAACTCTTTGCCTCATCTATTTACTAATAGGGAAAAGCTTCATCGGCTTTTCTGTCATAAAAATGAAAAAGTAAGAAGAATATTGCTGAATCTTGTCTCAATCTAGCAAAAAGAATCACACACAGACACACACATGCACGCAGATATACATATAATCTGCAAAGAACTATGCTGAATTCATGAGGAAATATTTAATGATTAACATCAATAAATGACCATTTGTTTACCATGTGAGAGATAACAATTATGTTATTTGATCAGTTAAGCACTAATATTAACTGTAATAACAACTCAATCCAGAAAAAGGAATTAACACTATGGACTCTGGTTTCAGAAAAAAATATACCAGCAGAAAGGTATGAGAGAGTGATATATGAAAGACTTACAAGCTTAAACATATACTTACCGCATTAGGAAAATATTTTGCGAGGAAGCGAATGAAAAGGCCCCTAGGGCCTTAGCACATGCTATTTCATCCTAGTGGACTGGAAATAAGAATTCAAAAGGCAAAAGGAAACTGTCAAATTTCTAGTTGTTAGAGAAGAATACACAACCCTGAATATTCATTGGAAATAAACCCTGAATATTCATTGGAAGGACTGATGCTAAAGCTGAAGCTCCAATACTTTGGCCACCTGATGCAAAGAAATGAATCACTGGAAAAGACCCTGATGCTAGGAAAGACTGAAGGCAGGAGAAGGGGAAGATAGAGGATAAGATGGCTGGATGGCATCATCAACTCAATGGATATGAGTTTGAGCAAACTCCAGGAGATGGTGAAGGACAGAGAAACTTGGTGTGCTGCAGTCCATGGGGTTGCAAAGAGTTGGACACAACTGAGTGACTGAACAAGAAGAGAAGAGTATTCATGCATTTTTTTAAATGAATGACAGTGGCTATAAAATCACTATTGTATTTAGACTCTCTTGAATATGTTTAAAAGAGAGCAATGAAGCAACTTTACTTAAAAATGTTAATGATTAAAAAACATTTATAACTATACATCTCTAAAATTATTTGTAATTATTTAAATTTATAACAAAACTGTAGAAAACTTCTTAAAATGTGTGAGGAGAATACAGCTATTTCAAATTCTTTCAGATGCTAACTGACATTTATAGAACATTACACTCAACAACTGCTGAAATCACTTTTTCTTTGCATGTGAACCCAACTTTTATCAAGATACACCATATGCTGGTCATAAAACAAGTGTCAATCAATTTCAAAGGAGTGAAATCACGTGAAGTATATTCTCTGACCATAAAATGTTTCAGGAGATAACCTGGAAAATCCCCAATGACTTGGAAATTAAATAACACACTGTTAAGCAATGCACAGGTTAAAGAAATCACAGGGGAAATTAGAAAACATTTAGAAATGAATGACAGAAAGCACAACATATCAAAATCTGCAGTATGCAATTAAAGCAGTGCTGAGAGGGAAATCTATGATTTTAATTGCTTATATTAGAAAAGAAGAAAGAAGAAAAAAATAAGAAATAAGCTTAGATCAGTGATTTAAGCTTCCTTCTTAAAAGAGGCTATGAAAAAGAAGAAAAATTAAACAAAAACATAAAAAAAAGTAGTAGTGAAAGTCAGTTAAATACAAAATGGACAACCTATAGAGGAAAAAAATCAATGAAAAGTTGGTTCTTCGAAAGAATTACCAAAGTCAAGAAACACTTAGCAAGACTGATAAAGATAAAAGAAAATTCAAATTTCCAATATTAGGAATGAAAGAAGAGACATCAAAACTTGTCACAGAAACACAGAAAGGTTAATAATAGAAAATTATGTACAGTTTTTTGTCAATAAATATGACAGCTTAGATGAAACAGAAAAATTCTTTGAAAGATACAAGTTTCCAAAGCTGACATAAGCATAAATAGGAAATAGGAATAGCCCTATATCTGTTAACAACATGGAAATTGTCATTTTAATCTTCCCACAAAACTCCACGCTCAGAGAAAATACCAAGCTCAAATGATTCCACTGGTGAATTTATCACCCATTTAAGGAAGAAACTATGAGTCTTATGCACACTCTTTGAGAAAATAGAGGAGCAGAGAGAATATTTCCTAACTCATTTTAGGAGACCGCATTACCTTGATATTAAAACCAGTAAAAGATATTACAAGCAAAGTACAGACAAATACCTTGAACATAGACACAAAAATCCTAAACAAAATATGATTTTGTATTTTGTATCCAGCAATAAATAATAAGGATAATTCACTCTAACTAACTAGGATTTACCCCCAGGAATACAAGATTGGTTTAACATTTGAAAGTCAATATAATTCATCACAATAACAGAATCAAAGAAAAATCATATGATTATCTCAATAGATGTAGTAAAAGCACTTCACAAAATTTAACAAGCTTCTTTCACAAAAGAAAACAAGCTTCTCAACAAGCTTCAGACAAGCTTCTCAAAAGAGAAGCCCATGCACTGCAATGAGAGAAAGCCCACGTGGAGTAACAAAGACCCAATGGGGCAAAATGTAATTTTTTAAAAAAGTTTAAAAATACCAAAAAATGTTTGGGGATAAATCTACAATAGATGTGTATGGCCTCTACACTGAAAACGTATAAAACATTGCTGAGACAAATTAAAGAAGATCAAAATAAATGGAGAGAGAGGTCATGCCCATTGATTAGAAGACCTAATATTGTTAAAATTGCAGTTCTCCCCAAATTAATCTCCCTCAAGTGCTTCTATAATGTATACAGAAATTCAGAAGAACCTAGAATAGCAGATGGAAGACCCAAGTTGGAGAATTTACACTATGTAAATTTAAGACACTGTAAAAGCTACAGAAACCAAGGCACTGTGTTGCCATAACTGACATAAGGGGAAACAAACAGATCAACGGAACAGAATAATCCCACAGGTATATGGTTAACTGAGTTTTGACAAAAGCATCAAAGCAATCCTATGGGGAAAGAAAATATTTTCATCAAATGGTGGTGGAACAACTGGACGTTTGTAAGGAAAAGAAATGAATGTTGTCTTCTATCTCATGCTACACATTAAAATAAGTCAGACACAGATAAAAATCATATGCTATCACTTGCATGTAAAATCTAAAAAAATTACACATATAAACTTATTTACAAACAGAAATAGACTCACAAACTTCAAAAACAAACTTATGGTTACCAAAGAGGAAAGGTGGTTGTTGTTTAGTCACTCAGTCACGCCTGACTCTTGTGAGCCCATGGACTGTAACCCGCCAGAAAGGAGGAGGGGATAAACTGGGAATCTGGGATTATTAGATATACACTACTATACATAAAATAGATAAAAAACAAGGACCTACTGTATAGCACAGGTAATTATTTCAATATCTTGTAATAGCTTATAATGGAAAAGAATCTGAAAAAAATACATATATATATAACTGAATCACTGTTACACATCTGAAAGACTGTAAATCAACTATACTTCAATAAAATAAATAAAAATAAAGCAACTACCACTTAAAAATTCAAGATGGATCATAGATATAAACATAATCCTTGTATAAGAAAATAGAGATATTTGAAACCATGAAGTAGGTAAAGAGCTCTTGGAACACAGAAAGCAGAAACCATGGAAAAAACCACTAGTCATACTTTATTAAAATTAAAAACTACTGCTCCTTGAAACACACAATTATGAATATGAGCAGGGAAGCCACAGATGTGGAGAAAATATTTAATGACAAAGTATTTTTAAAATTTAATTAAACTTTATATCTGATATAATAGTATGTTGAGAATATAGAAACTCTGTAATAAGAAGAGAAATCAATAAAAAATGGGCAAAAGACTTAAACAGAAAGTTTACAAAGGATAGCCAATAAGAAAATGAATAAGTGCTCAATATCATTAGTTATCAGGGAAATGCAAACTAAAACTACAATGTAGTAGGATTTCATTAAAGCCCATTTGACTGGCTAAATTAAAAACACTACCACCATCAGATGTTGAGAAGGTGTAGAACAACTGGAACTCTATACACTGCTGGTTCCTTACATTCTAGGTTTTGAGTCATAAAGGTGACATTTAAACTTCACCTCCCACTCTGTTCTAGTCTTTAATTTTTCCAGGACCCCAGTAAGAAGAAGAGGCCCCCAACAACTCTCTCATCCCTCAACGGTGATAATTCTCACACCCCTGCCTTGGGTGATATTGAGAATTAAGTGTGGCAATGCAGGTCCTGGGACATAATAGACAGTCAATTATACACAAGCTCCCTTCTCACTTCCCCACTGTCTATGCTTAGAAAGTACTATCCCCACTTCTTTTATGCCACACAACAGCCCATCTCTGCACGTCTCAGTCCCCAGTGATTTCCAGAAGTATGAAAGCTTCGAAGATCAGCATTCTTCTGGCCTAGCTCTCTGGGGGCTGCTTTTCTCTCTGCTTTTCTCCTTGTTTTGATAAGACCAATAACTCCAGTTTGGAGTTCCTCCTCTGCTCTCTGTTGAAGGCATCTCTGTGTTCATACTTCAAAATACCACATCTTCTTTTATACCAGGGCTTTCTTAGAAGCTTCTCTGCCTACACTGCTCTCTTTTCTAGACAGTTTGATCTGTACCAATGTCTTTGGTGCTCACAGTTGATTGTCATTAAAAAAAAAAAAACAAAAGAAAAACCAAAACTTGCTTCTGGGGAATTCCTTGGTGGTATAGGAGTTCGGACTCTGTGCTTCAACTGCAGGAGGCGTGCGTTTGATCCCTGGTTGGGAAACTCGATCCCGAAAGCTGATTTACAATGTTGTGTCAGTTTCAGGTGTGCAGCAAAGGGGTTCAACTATACACACATCCACTCTTTTTCAGATTCCTTTCCCATTTAGGTTATCATAGAATATTGAGTAGAGTTGCCTATGTTATACACTAGGTCCTTGTTATTTTATATACAGTAGTGTATATGTGTTAATTCCAAATTAGTCCTAATTTTTTCTTTTTTTTTAAATGTATTCATAGATAGCTTTATTCCAATGTTTATATAAAAATGAGTTGATGTTGAACAGGAAAAGGTTTTTACAAAGGGTTAAAATTTATCAAACAACAGAACTTTGTCCTTCCCTTTAGTTTGAATTCAGTTGGCTGACGCATCATTATTAGTATCCGCCCTCGCTAATCATTATCACACAAAATATCTAAACGTCTTCGGGGGCACTTCCTATTTCCCTGGAAGTCTCTTAAACTGCTTTCAGTTAAAAGAGAAGGGCAAGGATTTTATCGGTTCATACTCTACTCCACTGGAGGCAAAGATACATCCTCAATTCTCTTGTTTAAATTGTGGTTGTTGGCAAAGTGTCCAAATGAAGAATTTAATGCTAACACACAAAGAACACAGTATAATCTATGTATAACAGTAACTTTGCTTCAGGTTTTTTTCATTAAGAATTATTTTTATTATCTCTCCACAAGGAAGTTATAAAAATACCTATAAAAACATTGAAAAGGCTCTTTAAAATCCTGGAATGAAAAATTCTGAAGTATAAATTATGATACATCTTCTATGATTTGCAAATAAAGAATAAAATAAATTCTACAAGTTGGAATTTCTGAATGATTTTGGCAGGAATTTACCAGGACCCAGAACATCAAACCTTAACAATTTTCTATTTTCATCCCAAATGAGTTTTTGAAAAGCTGTATAATCTTTTGACAGGTACAGTCCACATACAAACTTGCTTCTGCCCTTAATGATGAAGTCAATCTGAAGGACAGAGATTTGTATGCTGGATGCGCCAGGCTCTTCCATGCAACTGACTGGTCTTCTCTTATTTTTTTCCCATCATGTTTTAAATAAAAGTAAATATATATATATATATGGTAAAAAATTTAAATGGTACAAGAAGATTTAAACTAATTAGTAAATATCCTTTCTGCCCATAACCTAGAAAATCTGATGTCTTCCAAATCATCAGTCACATGAATAATTTGCAAAGTGAAGTCAACCTTAGAGTCTCTTCATCTGAAAATTATTCTCAGGATTTCTGGAATGTGTTGATTCTCTCATATATTACCTCTGTTACAGAGGAAAGACATGCAGTCTTCTTCTAAAAAAAAAAACTAACTACGAAAGCAACTCACATGCTCTGCTTCAAGAGAGCAAGTCCAGGCAACACCTTGTACTCTGTGGATCTGGAGCTGGCTACAGGCAGAAGCTCTGGTACCAACCAGAGACCGGGCGGGTGGCCAGAGCTCAGCCAAGCCCTTCCTGAATGCCTCGGATCCTCCGGGCCAGCTGCACATCCTTCAGGAAGAGCGTGACGCGGCCGGCGTGTAAGGAGAGGAGATAGGCATCCTCGAAGAGATGAACTACAAACGCTTCTGTCGCCTCTTGTAGGGCCAACAGGGCCTGGGCTTGCCAATTGAAGTCCACACCACGAGTGAATTGAACACATATTTCTCTTGCCAGGCGGCAGAAGGGGGTCTTTCTTAACAGCAGGTGTGTGGTCTTCTGAAGAGTTCGGATCTCCTTCAGGATTCCACGTCCCCGGCGAGCAAGTGGACGGGAGGACGTGCCTAAGGACCGGGCCGGCCGGAGGGCGGCGGGAGCCGGGCTCGCGGGGCGCCTCCTGGGTGTTTCGGGCTTGCGTCTCGGGCGGCGCGGGCCCATGGCGGGCGAGCAGGGCTGCGGCCCCGCGGCTCCTTCTAGATCTTCTGGGTCCGGGGGCAGAGGCTGGGAGGGCCGGGGCGTCCCGGCCGCGTGCCCCGGCTGGGTGCTCCCTAATTTTTTCTTAATCCTGAATTATCCCTCCCCCTGACCTTCCCCCTTTGATAACCATAAGTTTGTTTTAGAAGTCTGTAAGTCCATTTTGTATTTGTATTCATTTGTATCACCTTTTTTGGACTGTATATTATTTGAGTGCAGTACCTTATAACTATTATGTAATACTTATAACATTACTTTGGAATTAGATTCTTGACAAATGACAGTCTACTTATAGACTCTCTTGTTATTAAATAACCATGTCAGATCTTCCCCAAATAGGCCACGGAACGTTAAAGAGTGCCCCATGATTAAGATGGCACGATTAATCTGGGGAATGCTAAACTAAAACAGACGTTCCAGCTGCAGGACTCGTCAGAGTCTGTGGTATACTCCTGTGTTTTGTGAACGTGGTGTGAAAGAGGAGGATAGAGTCTACGTGCCTGTGTGCATGCTAAGTCGCTTCAGTTGTGTCTTGACTCTTTGTGACCCTAGAACTATAGCCCATCAGGCTCCTCTGTCCATGGGATTCTCTAGGCAAGAATACTGGCACAGGTAGCCATTCCCTTTTCCAGGGGATCTTCTAGACCCAGGGATTGGACCTGTATCTCTTATGTCTCCTGCATTGACAGGCGGGTTCTTTACCACAGAGTCTACATAGTACTTCTCAAATTTATTTGACCCTGGAAGACGTTCATCTTAGAGCATCCTGTAGTACTGGGTGTCCAAACTTTGGGGCTTCTCTGGTGGCTCAGACAATAAAGAATCTGCCTGCAATGTGGGAGACCCATATTTCGATCCCTGGGTGGGAGAGATCCTTTGGAGAAGAGAATGGTTAGAATGGTTACCCACTCCAGTATTAGTGCCTGGAGAAATCTATGAACAGAGGAACCTGGCGAGCTACAGTCCATGGGTTTGCAAAGCGTCGGACATGACTGAGGGACTAAAGCTCTGACTTAGGGAAACCTACACCCTACTTTATCCTCAGTGCTGGGCTGTCACTGGAAGTGAACAGGATGATGCTCTCTCCTTCCAACGAGACACATTTTGGCATCTTGTAAGAGGAAGAGGGTCAGAGATCATGCCTGCCATTTTCCAGTCCTTTTGGTCCCCCAGGCCTGCTGTGTAGGACTTCGCCTAGCAGAGTCCCCACTCTCACCCCCACAGGCTTGCCTGCAAAGCCATCCCCACAAGCTGGGCAAGATGGGGGCCCTGTATGCCTGTTTTCCTTTAACATGGCTCAGCCTTGGCCCAGGTTTCCTGAGGTGACTTAGTTTCTCTGCCTTGCTTGCTGTCCATACTGTGGAGAACTCAGAATATAAGTCATATATTCAGAGGATTCCTGGATGGCCAGCGAACCCAGCCAGCTTTGCCCACACTTCTTATCCCACACACCTCATTTATATACTCTTCCGTGGGCCTTGCCAATGCATTCTTTCCTTTCCGTTGCCCTAGAGAGCCAATCCTGAAACCAGAAAGCAGTTCTGTATTTCATCTCCAGAGAGAGCACCTTTGTCAGAGAAATGGACAAGTTTCCAGGCAGGCCCAGGTTATCAATAATACCTCTGTCCCGGCAAAGGTGTTCTAGACCCCACCTTCCAGGCACTCCTTGGCTACCAAAGAGGCCTGATACAGCATGGCACAAAGAGCAAGCATCTGCTCATCTCCACAAAGTGCTCAGTCAGTTCAGTTGCTCAGTCATGTCTGACTGTTTGCGACCCCATGGACAGCAGCATGCCAGACTTCCCTGTCCATCACCATCTCCCGGAGCTTGCTCAAACTCATGTCTATCGAGTTGGTGATGCCTTCCAACCATCTCATCCTCTGTCATCCCCTTCTCCTCCTGCCTTCAGTCTTTCCCAGCATCAGGGTCTTTTCCAGTGAGTCATTTCTTCAGGTGGCCAAAGTATTGGAGCTTCGGCTTCAGCATCAGTCCTTCCAATGAATATGCAGGACTGATCTCCTTTAAATGGACTGGCTGGATCTCCTTGCAGTCCAAGGGACTCTCAAGAGTCTTCTCCAACACCACAGTTCAGAAGCATCAATTCTTCAGTGCTTGACACACTGGAATAATCACAGGCTGGGAAGATTTTGGAGGACAGCCAGCCATGGATTGGGGTGGCTGAAGAGAGGCTCATAGACAGAGCGGAGCTCGCTGTAGAAGCATTGCTACAGTTTTTTACTTTTTTGCCTGCATAGGAGTCCAGAAGTTCAGAGGGGAGTCCAGAAGTTCAGTCTCTTTCCCTCTGTACATCACAGGTCATGTGGTCAGTAGTACAACCTGTCCTGGTTCCATGTTGGAGGTTAGTCCAGGGTCTATGCTGGAACCTGGCCTTGGGTAGTTGGGTGCAAGTCAGGAGGTGGAGGTAAGTCTTCAGTCCCTAAAGTGGTAGTAATCGCTAAGCTGTTGTCATCATGTAGAGCCAAAAACCCTTGGAGGTGAGCTTCTCACCTTCAGGGGTCATCTTCAGGACAGGGGCTTCAAGTCACCCTGACTGGGAAGATTTTAAAATCCCTGATGGGTCAACTTCTGAGCAGGAAGTTTAGGGGTGTGGTGCGCCACTAACCCAGGCAGGAAGATGCCACTCCCAAAGCCTGAAAGTGGGCAGTGGTTCAGTCTCATGGGTCAAAAGGCAAGCGGCTGCAGAGGAAGGTGGGAGCCGGTGAGTCTGGATCCGAAGGTTCAGGCTTACGTTAGGGCAGAGATGATCAGTGACACAGCGCCCTCTGGAGGTGAAGCTCCATGCTCCGCTCTAGTTGCTGCCATGGGTGGTAGAGCCTTAAAGGTCCTTCAGTTTCTCCGGGGAGAGATGAGCCCTGGGTGACTTTGTCTGGGGTCTATCTAAGCTATGACAAGTTTCAGCAATCTTAGTGATTAGATCTTGCTGGTTCCATGGACAAGAAGCCCAAGGGATGCTGGGTTGGGATCTGCCCAAGACCCCTCCTCACTGACCTGAAATACCCCTCCACTACCTCCTCTTCCCCTTCTCCCCCACCCCCTCCCACAAGACCTGCCAAAGTAACTCATTTTCATAACAGTGAAGATCTACCCATTCAACGTGATTGATCTTCTTCTAGAAAAATGGGGCCGACTCACCCTTCCCTTATATCACTAACTTATTTAGTGATGAAGTGAAGTGAAGTCACTCAGTCGTGTCCGACTCTTTGCGACCCCATGGATTGTAGCCCACCAGTCTCCTCGGTCCATGGCATTTTCCAGGCATGAATACTGGAGTGGGTTGCCATTTCCTTCTCCAGGGCATCTTCCTGACCCAGGGATCAAACCCAGGTCTCTCGCATTGTAGGCAGACGCTTCACTGTCTGAGCTACCAGGGAAGCCCTGGTTAAGTTAGTGATAGCAGCAAACTAGGAAGATCTGTTATGGTGAAACAAATTACTGGTAGTGCATCTGGCTTCCTACAATGTGTGGCTTCTTGTCAACAACTATGCTATCACTATGTTCTCCCATTTCATAACATTTTCAATAGGTATATACTCTTCTCTCATACGTACACCACAATGTATGCCCTATTGTTTTATTTAGACTGTTTCCAGATTTGACCTCTGTAAACAGAGATACTTTAAATCTCCGTGCACATGAGTCTTTGTAGTGAATATGAGATTTTTGGTGGGAAGCAGTGACAGAGTTTATTTTCTTAGGCTCCAAAATCACTGCAGATGGTGACTACAGCCATGAAATTAAAAGATGCTTGCTCCTTGGAAAGAAAGCTATGACAAACCTAGACAGCATATTGAAAAACAAATACATCACTTTATTGACTAAGGTCCATATAGTCAAAGCTATGGTTTTTCCAGGAGTCATGTATGGATATGAGAGTTGGATCATAAAGAAGGCTGAGAGCTGAAGAATTGATGTCTTTGAATTGTGGTTCTGGAGAAGACTCTTGAGAGTCCCTTGGACTGCAAGATCAAACCAGTCAATCCTAAAGGAAATCAGTCCTGAAAATTCATTGGAAGAACTGATGCTTAAGTTGAAGCTCCCATATTTTGACTACCTGATTTGAAGAGGTGACTCACTGGAAAAGACCCTGATGCTGGGAAAGATTGAAGACAAAAAGAGAAGAGGGCAGCAGAGGATGAGATGGTTAGAAAGCATCACTGATTCAATGGACTTGAATCTGAGCAAACTCTGGGAGATAGTAAAGGATAGGGAAGCCTGGTGTGCTACAGTCCATGGGGTCACAAAGAGTTGGACATGACTTAGCAACTGAACAACAACAACAAGGATAGATAGTACTCTGGTATGCGAAACACGAGAGGTGGCAGGAGGAGAGGTGTTAAAAAGTATAAGGTAATTTTGGAGGATTCCTGAGTAACGAGAAATTTCTGAATTCGGAGGGATATTAAATATCTTTAGCTGGCACAGGAGAGACACTGACCAATCAGAATCAAGCAGGGTTCCCTCTGGGGCCAAGCATCAGCCTTTTGGGTAATGGATTATAGAAAGCGGGGGTCCTGGGAGAAAGCCTGGGGTACTTGAGGCAAAAGAGAGTGGTAGATGGCTGAGGAAAGTGGCTACTGAAGAACTGATAAGGAAGTATTTGGATATTTTAGTAACTTGTTTAGCCATAACAGTGTTTGCCGCTGAATATCAACTCAGATATTCATGGCAGTACTCCATGCAGCTGTAGAATACCTCATGCCCTTTCAAAGCTTTTCTCAGCTCATGTATCATGTATGCCGGTGGTGACGGCAGAAGATAAATGATTCCCAGCTTCCTTGTATGGTGTGTGGGGAAAGTAAGACACAGAGATGGATTTATAACATCCTCTATAGTCTCAGGGAAGTTGTTCCTCACACTGGGAATACACCATGAGCCTAGTGACGCTGACTGCTCTGAATAGAGACACATTCTGAAGACTTAATTTCACCAAGAGACTTCTAGACACTGTTTTCAGAGTGACTGATACTATTTCTATGGCACATGAGGGAAAGCACTATAAGGAAACTCTATGACACTGGCTAGGGGCTTAGAGAACTGACTGTCTTACACAGGAAAATAAGAAGCCTGCAATGTTATAGAAATGTCCTGACTCACAAAGTCCTCATTTTCCAAACCCACATGTGTCAACACAGTCAGATCCAGAGGGACTTCAAATGAGCTGAAATTTCTTTTTTTCCCCCCAAATGGTCACTCTAATACCCAACAAACAGCCTTCACTTTCACATCTATGGTGTTTCCTTCTCACTGAGGGGGTAGCAGGAAAGGTGTCCATTTAAATACTCTGTGGGGCTCCTAAAGGGGCTGACCTCTGAGATATCTTGGTCCCAAGGGTCATGAGTCCCCTTTATGGTACAATCCTTAACCACTTTTGCCACATGGAGGAGGGGTGCTCAGGGGCATAATCAGTCCATTGAAAATGACATGCAATGAAAGAACATAATATATTCTTAGTATTTGGTATAGACCTTTATATATTCAGTTCAGGGTAACACTTACAGTTGGACCATGGCATCTAGTGACCTTATCCTCATGGACCCACTCCCTGAGGATCATTTCCACTTATATGAATGATGCCTTCATTCCTTGGTGGATCAGTGACATGTAGAGTCAGTGTCCTTGTCAAAGTTAAAACTGGTACCTCTTATGAATAGCCCATTGAAATGAGCTCAGAAATGTTTCCTTTTAAGGCCTTCACCCCAGAGTATTTTACTGATTAATGTTTATTGAGACATTTATGAAGCATCAGTTTGGAGCCAGAGACTATCTCAGGTATGAACAAGGTAGAAACTTCTCCAGAAGACCTCATAGCACTGAAGGAGATAGACAAGTAAATGAACATTTTAGCTAAAAGTGAGGTTAGGGTTAGGGTTAGGCTCCATGCTTAACTTCTCAGAAGTTAAGCATGGAGCTACTCTATGATCCCCAAATTCTACACCAAGGTATCCACCCAACAGAAATGAAAACATCCCCACACAAAAACGTGCACAAGAATGTTCATAGCAGCACTACTTATAACAGCCAAAAGGGAGAAATAACTCAAATGTCCATCCACTAATGAGTGGATAAATAAAATGTGGTATATCTGTACAACAGGATTAAGGATTCAGCAGTAAGAAGGAATGAAATACTAATGCATGTTACAACCTAAATGAGCCTTGAACACAGTATTTGAAGTGAAAGAACTCAGTCAGAAAAGGCCATGTAGGATATGATTCCTTTTAGACGAAATATCCAGAATAGGCAAATCCATATAGTCAGAAAGCAGATTAGTGGTTGACCTAGAGGGGATGGAGAAAATAAATGGGGATTGACTGCTAATGGGTATGGAATTTCTTTTAGAGGGTGATGAAAGTGTTCTAAAATTGACTTAGAATATACTAAACCTTTATTCATAAAATTATGATTTTGGGGGAAATGGGAAGAACACTGGATTTAGCATCAGAAGACCTGGTTTGGATCCACAAATCACTGGACTTGATTACTCCAATGACATATTCTTCAAACTTTCCTTTTCTGTTTTCTCCATCTTACCAAATGATCTTACCAACCTTCCACTCAGTTAGTCAAACTAAAAACTCACAAGCCACCTGAAAAGCACACCTCCCAATCTGTCACTTCCTGAGCTAATCAGTCATCCAGTCTTACTGATTCTATTCCTTTGTCTCTTAAAATATCTGTCCTCTCCATTCCTGAGCCTTCTGCCACTTGCTGACATCATCTCTCACCTGGACTACTGCAACAGCCTTCTCTAAGTCTCTCCACTTTAATCCCTCTCACCCTCCATATCATGGGTGTGATTTTCCTAAAACAAAATCCTTGTGTCCCTTCCCTGTTCAAAATCATTCAATGGTCCATTATTGAGTCATGAGAACAAACACATATATAATGTGTGTGTGCCAGGCACTGTCCTAAGAACTGTGGATGCGTTATTGCCAACTCTCACATCAATCTATGTGCCAGAGGAGGGAAACAGGCACAGAGAGGTAAAATGACTTGCCCAAGGCCATGCTGGGAATGAACTAGGGGACTGGCCCTGAGACATGTGCCTATAGATGTCATGCTAGTCTCTCAAGGATGGAGGCCAGACCTCTTCCACCTTGACCTAGGCCCTGGCTGTCCCTAGCTGTTCTATGTGCTCTGCTATTACTTGCTGACTGAAGTTTCTCAAAAGGGTTTTACTTCTCTGGGCCCTTTGTCAGTATCTTCCATCTAAGTGGGCTCTGGAAGTCTTTCAAGCTTCATCTTAGTCATCACTGCTTTTCTAGTCTTCCTGATTCTCTCCACCCATCCCCACCCCATGATCCCTAAATATGAAGTTCTGAAGTTGCTTTCATATTGGGTAATATGTACATATATACATGTCTTTTTGTGTCTGTGCCAGGTCTTCACTGAGGTGTGCGGGGGCTTCTTTAGTTGCAGTGTACGGGCTCAGTAGTTGCAGCGTGCAAGCTTGGTTGCCCCATGGCATGTGACATCTTGGTTCCCCCATCAGGTACTGAACTGGCATCCCTTGCACTGAAAGGCAGATTCTCAACCACTGGACCACCAGGGAAGTTCTTATACGTAATTTTTTTCTAACAGTTTTTTTGAGATATTAATCACATACCATGCAATTCATCCATGTAAAGTGTACAACTAAATGGGTTTTAGCATATTCATAAAATTATAGTTGCCCTAAGAACCTGCTTTTGCCTTGAGGTGGTGCTGCTGCTGCTGCTAAGTTGCTTCAGTCATGTCCGACTCTGTGTGACCCCATAGATGGCAGCCCACCAGGCTCCCCCGTCCCTGGGATTCTCCAGGCAAGAACACTGGAGTGGGTTGCCATTTCCTTCTCCAATGCATGAAAGTGAAAAGTGAAAGTGAAGTCACTCAGTCATGTCCGACTCTTCGCGACCCCATGGACTGCAGCCTGCCGGGCTCCTCCATCCATGGGATTTTCCAGGCAAGAGTACTGGAGTGAGGTGCCATTGCCTTCTCCGGCCTTGAGGTGGGTGGTCTGTTATACTCCTGGGGTATGATGTCATGAGGAGGTCACCTCAGCAGCACAGCCAGGCGTGGTAAGCAGCCCCAGAGGCAGGGGAACTGAAGGTAGAAAATGAAAGAGCATGGCAAGCATAGATGCCAATGGCTCTAGAGGGAGAGAAAGCTCTGGAGGAACTGAGAGATAATATTTGGAGGCCAGCTGTGACTAGACCATTCCGTAGAGCACAGTGGTGTAGCTGACAGAAATCTCAGGCCACCAGCCTAGGTATGTAGGAAATGTAATCTTGCTCTTCCAGAACTGAGCTTAGATCTCAATCCAAGCCTCCATTCTCCATTCTGTGAATTCTAGACCTCCTGCCCTTTTCTCCCAGGCTGGTCTGAGAGGACTTCCTAGGGCTTGAGATTTCTCCCTAAGCCCTTCTGCGTGGCCGATGAATGCACAGCATCTGATCTTGGGTGGAAAGTACTTAGGACATGTAGGGCAAATTTACTAAAAGCTGGTGAGTGTGTAACTAGCACAGGTGCCTGGCTTAGAGTAGGTGTTTGGTAAATGTTCATGGTTGACATGAATGGAGCTAAAAAAGCAGCAAGAACTAGGGTATCAAGGATGTCAGATGTATTTCACATACCCGTTTTCTCACCTATGAGTCCCATCAACATCGCTGTCTTGTGGCCCTTCCCTCCTTCAAGTGACAACCATTTTACCTGACAGATAAATATTTCTAATATGTTTTCATGGGCATTACCCCTCTTGGAGTGATCATGCAGAGCCCACCTGTGCCTGGTTAAGGAGGCCAGCCAGTGTTGAAGGGGAGCCCTATGTGTGCTCCCAGCCACAAAGAAAACAATTCATTTATTTTGTTTGCTCTGCCTTGGCTATTTTTTTGCTATTAACATTCTTTTCCTGCCAACGGTCCAAGTGGGATGTTACTACACATGTCTAATGAAATGGGAGCTTCGTGAGGGTGGGTCTAGTGATGGTCACCGTTAGGACAATTCTAACCAATATCGAAAGGTGACTTTTTGGATAGTTCAGAATAAATGACAGTGTTAAGAACAATGCTCCTAAGGGACTGGAGGCTGATGGCCTCAGAGGGGTTGGATTCCATCAGCATTCCCAGTTCTGGGAATGTACTTCCTCCCCTACACAGGGTGTGCCTTTGAGAAGTCCACCCACATTGCGCTCCCTGACTCCTCCGTGGAAGGCTGACTGCCTCTCTTCTTTGAAGTCTTGAGAGGGGTCTGTGCTTCTCTTAAAAGTCAGCATCAGCTGGGGACATGTTAAGCTGAGTGCCATCAGGACAGCCCACATGTCCATGTGAGCATCACCATGAGGGGGGGTCTTCCAGCCTTTATGGTCCTTCCTAGCCTGACAGCTGAATCAAATCCCCCCACTGAGGCTCCCTCCCTCCCTCCTGCATACTTCAGCCTCCAGGACCAGAGTCCCCACCTCCTCTGAAGCAGATGCCAGGGGCCTTTGAAACTTGCCCCTTGGTCTTAGGGAATCCTGACTCGGAGGCTGGGCGTTCCAGCAGCAACTCTTAGGGTGCAGATCTTGGAAAGGCCACTTCAGAACTGTCCCAGCTGGGGCCCCAATGACAAGCTCTGCTTCTGTGAGGTTTGCAAGATGCCAAAAACATCTCCAGTGCTCTGGCAGGAGCAGCCAATGGAAGCCACTGCCGGGACCCCTCCCACACCCCCTCAGTGGCATCCCTGCCTCTCTCTCTCCCTCCCTCCTGGCCTGCTGACACAGAAGTGAGGATCCAGCAGCCTCAGGGTCTGTAGAATTCTCTCTTTGGTCCCCAGACGGAGCCTCAGCCTTTCCAAAGATGGCCTGGAGACAGCTGCTTCTGATCTGTCTCTCAGCCATTGCACTCCTGTCCAGTGAGTATGGGGAGGTTCCAGGAGGGACTTGGTGTTAGGTGAGGCGGATTAGATGGCCCAGGTAAAGAGGGTGCCTGTTGTTAAGAAGGCTGTACTTGTGTGTGCATGTGTAACACAATGCGGCACAGAGAAAACAGCTTGTCTGACAGTTTCCTGGGGAGACTGACTGCGGCTGGTACTTGTGTCTGGGGCTCCAGGGCAAGTCATAGGGCCTGGGAAGGATTGTCCCAGCCTGTCTCGGGGTGAGGACTTCCCTTGGGGTGCTGCAGCCCTCATGCTGTGCTCTCATCCCACAGTGTTTCGGGAGGGGGCCGCCGTGTCGGTGGGCCTGAGGCAGGTGGCAGGACAAGAGGCACAGGAAGGTGAGTACTGGGGCCACCCGAGGTTGTGGAGTTGATGGGTTGGCTTCTGACGTAGCCTTGGTGAGCCTGTGCCGGGTGTGACTGGCCTCTCTCCTCGGGTTTCAGATGTGGAAGAGATATTCATGCAGGAATCAGACGCCTTGAATTTCCTCAAGAAGCGCAGCAAGCGGTCCTCCAGATTCCAGGACGAGATCAATGGTAAGACGCTGTGGCCTGCCTTCTGTTCTTGCTCCTTCCCGTTCCTTCTCTCCCACAGTCAGCTGGGCTGCGGGAATGGCCAGGGACGGAGGGCTCAACCCAGGTCTTCGGGTATCTTAAAATAACTGTGGCTCTGAGTCAGAAGTTATACCACGTTTCTTCGACTGACTGTAGGTCAGTCTTGATTGGCTATGCTGTCAGGGTAAGGAACAAAGAGGGACAGGGCCACATGACTGCACTGAAGTCGATGAACTGCCCCTCAATTTCTGAAAGTTAAAAATGTTAAGAGGGAGAACTTCTCTGGTGGTTCAGTGGTTGTTAGACTTTGCACTTTCACTGCAGAGGGCACGAGTCAATCCACATTTGGGGAACTAAGATTCCATATGCATGTGGTGCAGCCAAAAAAGAGTTATGGGGGAAATCTATGTTCTGGTGGAGTGTGGACCCCGCAGCTCAGTGTGTGCTTTCTGGATAATTTGTGGTGTACCATTATAGGCAAGAGAGCAGCACTGCAGGCAGGAAGAGGCATGTGGGACAGGGAACTGGAAATGTGGGCTTGGTGACAGCTTTGCTGCTAAGTGGCCTTGACCACTTCCTCTCACTGTGCCCAAGTTTCCTTCTTTATAAGCTCCTTACTTAAAGAGCGGTGTTCAGCCAGCAGTGTTTTAAAGTCTTCACTTCCAATGCAGTTGGGAGACTTTGGAGCTTGGAAGAATGTCTCCTCAGCCTAAAGTAGGCCTTGGTGTCTACTTGCCTGCCTGTAACGACCTGGCAACGGCCCTCATTTCCATGATCTGCCGACCCTTGAAGGCATTTGAGTTTTCTGTCCTTGAACTAGATTCTTCCAAGGACTCAGCTCTGACAGTCACCGACTCCAAGGCTTGATTCGTCACTTCTGTGTGTGTATGAATAAACTCTTTGTGCCTCTCAGCACACTCAGCAAGGTAACTTGCTCAGTGAAAATAACAGGACTGTTTTCAAATGATGGGCAAGAAGTGAGAGGAAAATGCTTAGAGATAAAATTAGCTTTTATTTATTTTTTAATCGGAGAAGTACAATCCACACTGGGAATATCTCCAGGCCTCACACAATTTGGGATTTAAAGGTTAGCAAATGTCAAGAAACACTGAAAAGACTGTGATGGAGCTTGGGCCGTTCTTGATGGAAATGAGAGAAGCAGCCTTCTGGCAGACTCCCAGTGGGGAATAGGTATGAATTTAGGAGGCGAACAGTTTCCATCCTTTAAGGGGATTCAGAACAAGGCGCATGATTAAGCCAGAGGTCTGTCACCCGGGTTGGAAGCTCAGGGTTTCAGGCATTGTCCAGGACAACCTGGTGAACACCAGGATGTACCTGAGTTCATCTGCTGTCACCCAGTCAGCTCTGGGGCTGGGCAGGAGAACAATGCCCACTTATGTCTCAGGTTCAGTAAAGGAAGGCGACACTTTGATAAACGGACTTGGAAGCAGAAAACAGGCATCTCCTATCTCTAAGCTTCTGGGTAAAGACGCAGGTTACTTTATGGTGAAAGGAACTAATTGGAGGAAAGGCACGTTCCTGAGGAGGGATGTATTCTAGGTACACGGTGCATGGTATAAAAACAGCATCTTGCATCTTGTCTTATTCACTGCCAAGTCAGAGGTCCAATTTGTGGCTCTCTTAGTTTCAAGATACTTCTTTTGATGAGGCTTTCATTGGAAAGATCCATAGGCAGGAAGGCCATGTGTTGGGAGGGAGAGGTGGCCCTCAGAATGCCTCACAGAAGTATGGTGTGATTCCCTCACGTCACAGTGGGGAGACTGAGGTGCTGCTGAAAGAATTTCCTCCAGACCATCACAGTTCTCACACTGAAGAGGGCAATGTAAAGATGATTACACCATCTTCAGGCCCTGTGGTGATTTCTATCACAGCAGCCACAATGTTGAGTGCAATTTATTTTCCTATCTTTTTCCTTAAGCGGACTACAGACTTCTTAGACAGAGGGATAGATAGGATCTTTCTTACTTGCTGTTTTAATCCCAGTGCTTAGCATATATTCTGGCCATGACAGGTGCTCAAAGTTGCAGAATGGATATGCAAGTGTTAGTGTCAAGTTGGACTATTCCCTCAGGGACTTCATTTCTATCATCTGAGAAAGAATTCCTAGCTTCTAAGAGAAACAGCAAGCTTGGCTACACCACTCATTTGATGACTGAAGCTAAACGGCTTCTGGAGAAGGAACGGCAACCCACTCCAATATTCTTGCCTAGAGAATCCCATGGAGAAAGGAGCCTGGTAGGCTAGTCTATGGGGTTGGAAGAGTTGGAAACGACTGAGCAACTAAGCACACAAACACAAACAGCTTCACCTTTTGGGGTCTCAGTCCTTTTTCTTTTATGTTTTCTGTATTTTTGTTTATTTTTTTGGGGAGGGGATTTTTTTATTTAATTAATTTTTATTTTTTAGTTTGTTTTGCTTCACAATACTGTATTCGTTTTGCTACATACTGACATGAATCAGCCACGAGTGTACATGAACTCCCAATCCCGACCCCCACCTCCCCCCTCCCGCCCCACACCCTCTCTCTGGATTATCCCTGTGCATCAGTCCCAAGCATCCTGCATCCTGCATCAAACCTGGACTGGCGATTTGTTTCACTTATGATATCACACATGTTACACTGCCACTCTGCCAACCCATCCCACCCTCTCCCTCTCCCACAGAGTCCAAAAGGCCATTCTATACATCTGTGTCTCTTTTGCTGTCTTGCGTACAGGTTTATCATTACCATCATTCTAAATTCCATATATATGTGTAAGTATACTGTATTGGTGTTTTTCTTTCTGGCTTACTTCACTCTGTATAATCGGCTCCAGCGTCATCCACCTCATTAGAACTGACTCAGTCCTCTTAAGACACAAAACGAGGTGGTTGGCTGGGATGCTCTCCCAGGTCCCTCTGGTTTTAAAGTCTATGTCAGGGGTGAACCACTGCAGTGAGGCTCCGCATTTAGCCCCTCACAAACAGCCTCATCTGCACCTGAGTTTCTTATGCAGAATGACTGGTGTACCCCTCAATGCATGTGGCTGCTCCTATTCTTTGGGGCAACTCTCGCCTTCCCCTCCTGTAGTGGAGAACAGGCAGAAGCTGCGGGCAGACGAGCTGCGGAGAGAGTATCATGAAGAACAAAGGAATGAGTTTGAGAACTTTGTGGAGGAGCAAAACGACGGTAAGAGCTCATCAGCCAGTGACTTTTGGGAATTGGAAGTTTGTGTGAAAACCATGTGATCTGTCTATACTTTTCCTTAAATTTTATTTATTTATGTCCCAAATTTTAATTAGAGGAGGGAGATAAGAGCAGCTCTACTTTCAATTCGTATCTATAGGAGTCTCAAAAAAAAAAAAAAAAGGAGAAAGTCACAAAAGTAGCTACAGAACCTGAGAAGGCATGGAAAAGGTCAGAACACGTAGGGTACCACTGGTTGGGGACTGTGGGGCTGGGAAGTTTTTGGTTGATAGTATTTCCTCCTCCTACTTGGGTGTGTTCTGTCTCAGTACCTACACTTGGGCCTTCGTTCCCAGAGTTGGGTTGGGAGGATTTCAAACTCACTTTCAAGTGGTTTGGATTTACATCAGCGTCATGGCTCTAGAACTGCCCATCCTGGAAAACCTAGGACTTCCATTTCCCTAGTCACTATTATCAGCGTTTGGTGACTGGTGGAAGCAAACCCGACAAATGAACTCAGTTCTGTACCCTCCCCGCTCCAACTTGAACATCTACAGCCCTCAGGATAGCTCCCCTCACTCATAGCATTGGGCCCCTGCAAGTTCCTATGTGGTTTGCAAACCCATCCAAGTTGCTGCAAGTGTCTTGTTTGGAAAGCCTTGACCTTTGCCTGTGTGTCTCTCACCAAGGAGTCTGCACACCTTATCCCCACCCTCTGCTCCTGGGAGATGGCTCCAGCCTCTGCTTGGGAATGCTGGGTGTGGGCATGGGTGGTTAGACACTCTACCTTCGAACCACAGCCTCCCACACAGAGGGCATTCAACTTAGTATATATTGATTACTTTCACATGTCATTCATGGCCAAAAATCCACAGAACATGTACAAGGTTCAGACCAGGCAGGCCAACATGTTTATTACTTTTTTGATCTTTCTTGAAACTTCAAGATTGAAATGCTTCTGAGTAAGTTTCTGGATGCAGGTGAGAGTAGGCATTAAGACCCCAGTTAAGGTGACCTTTGTTAGAGAAAGTGCGATTTCATTTCTGAAGTCACCAACCTCCTCACTTGCTGGCTCTGGTGCATTTGAGAGGTGAGGTGCCCTTAGGGCATCTCTTAGTGGAAAGGACACAATCACCAGGTCCCAGAGGGCTGCAGGCCACACCCACTGTCTTGCAGGTGACACCTGCTTGAGCTTTGCAGACAGGGTTGGGCAGGATCCTGGCAAATTGACTGTCCCAGAAAAAGCTAAGACTGTTGTAACTCAGAGGGAAATATTTCTGTTACAGATTTGTTTAACTTGGTGGACAGCCTGGGGCAAGGCATTTAAAAAATGAGAATATGACCTCTAAAATTCTTTCAGTGTTTTTTCTAAACTCATAGTATTAATAACAGCATTTTATTTTGTGCATTTTTAAATGTTTCAGGTCAAAATCCCTAGCACCTGGATGGAAAATGTTCACTGTTTTCCTTCCACAATGAATCAGGGTGAGGGGTGAGGCACCTGAGGGGTGCCAGGCCCTTCAGCAAAGCCAGATGAGACTGAGGCTTACGCCTCGGGTGCTGCCCACAGACGGAAAGGCTGAGGGACAAAGGCCTTCGGGGAACGCAGCGACAGCAGCTGTTGTCATCGGTTGAGCACTTGTCCTGCCAGACTCTGTACCGAACTACATAATCCTTATGGCCAATTCTCAGATCTTACAATTTCCAGTTTCAAAAACCCAGTCTTTGAAAGAATATGTGAATGTCCAAGGTGAGGTAGGTAGTAAGGAATTTAAATGCAGGTGTTTGCCAGCAAAGCCCATATTTTTGTAAACAAAGGATGACCAAATGCATCACAGAGCTTGCTATTATCTTCTATTAACTTTCTATCCTCCCAACATTTTCCCCAAATACTCAAAAAAAATTGTGGTAAAATATACAGAATATTAAATTTGCCACCTTATTTTTTTTTAAGTGTACAATTCAGTGGCGTTTAGTACATTCACAACCACCATCACTATTTATTTCCAAAACACTTTTATCACCTCAAACTTTGCACCATTATGTATTAATTCCCCTATCCCCACAGTCTCTGGAAACCTCTAATATATTCTCTGTCCGTACACATTTGTCTATACCACATACTTCACAGAAGACAAATCACACAATATCTGTCTTTTCGTGTCTGGTGTGTTTCACCTAGCATGTTTCAAAGTTCATTCATGTTATACTAGATATTAAAACCTCATCCTTTTCATGGCTGAATGCACACAGACATATCTAGACATTACAGTCTATCTTCTCACATTTCATCTTTTCATCTATTCCCACATGGTAGTTCTGTTTAACTTTTTGAGGATGCTTTTTAAACACTGATGGCCTTAGGATGTCTGCTCATGGTTCAGTGGTACCTAACAGTGGCTAACAAGGACAGGGAAGTTCATGCAGTCGCAAAGAATCGGACACAACTTACCAACTGAGCAACAGTGGCTAACAGGCAGTCCTGAACCGGCACCAGGAGCCTCATCCTATAGCTTCAAAAATGCGTTATTTGGATTATTTATCAGTTGAGCCACAACGGAAGCCCTATTCAGAAACACATCTATCTCATCAAAGACAGAAAAATTGAGATTTCTTACTCATTAAAAACTCCCTTCTGTTCTAGCTTTTTACTATGAAACATTTCAAAAATATGGAAAAATATGTATTATAACAAACCCTCATATAACCATCACCCAGAATCAGCAATTATCAAGATTTTCCTGCACTTGCTTGGTCCAGCCCTTTTCCCTATTAGCTGTAACAATGTAACTTTATTTTTAAAGCTAAGAAACAGAGGGAAAACCTCACTCACAATCCCATCACTTGAAATTGACAGTGATTTCCTTCCATGAGTTTTTCAACAGTATGCTTTTGCAATCTATTTTTCTGCCGCTGTGATTTTGTATTGTCTTAGTTGGTGAGTCTTCGGGCCAGTTTTTGCACGCAGCTATCCCATCTTTGCTGGCTGAGCAGGAACGTGCACTGAACGGAATGTAGGATCCTGGTTTCTGCTCTCCTGGCAACTAGCTCTAGGCTAGATCTGTAAAAGGGAGGCTTTAGATTTGGCATCCTTTTAGGCACTTCCAGCTGGGACATTCTGTCTGTCACCCATGTACACAGGCACAATGGTTGATGTCACAGGGGCAGAGTGGATACTTTGGGGGGACTTGATGGCTGTGCCCAGATCTGAGCCCTCCATCCTCACATGAGGACTTCATCTCTTGTCCCAGAACAGGAAGAGAGAAGCCGGGAGGCCATCGAGCAGTGGCGCCAATGGCATTACGACGGCCTGTACCCATCCTATCTCTACAACCGCCACCACATCTGACCTCTGTTTGAGGGACACAGAAGATGGAGCCTGAGACACCCGCTCACCCCCGGTATTCGGGCACCTCTACCGCACACAAACAGGCCCCTTCACAGGGCCTCAGTCGCCTAGGGCCTTCTGTTCTCATGGATGGAAACAACCAGGCTTGCGCTTCTTGGCAGATGATTTTCTGAGGTGAGCAAAGGCCTGTGGGGCCTCTTGGTATCCCTCCTAGAGGTTCCCTGTTGCTTCACCATCGCTCCCTCACTGAGATTCCTGGTCCACAGAAAGATGAGAAATCACAGTAGAGAGAAAAGATTGTCTATCTGCTTAAAGCTTATGAATAAAAACTGAGTCAACACTGTATTGTCTTCTTGAATCTCATGCTGAGCGGCACCAACTTGTCCCTCCCAAATGACAGTAGGGCTCACACAGACTCGGGAGCATGTCTCACTATTTCATCAGCCTGTCTCAGTAGTTATGTGACTGAAAGGGACCTGTAAATGCAACTGTTTGGGTAAAAACCATTCTCTGAGCCCAGGTGCTTCTCACGTCTCAAGTCTTACGGTTCAATGGTGGTTTCTTAATGGCATCAATCAAAAGCCAGGGTTACAGTGAGGCCAGCTGTAACCAAAAGTAGCCAGCAGATAAGGTTGTTTTAGTATTATCTCCTTTTTCTTCATAGTATTAGTTTGCTAGAGCTTCTCTAACAATGAGCCAGAAACTGGGAGACTTAAAAACAATGAACATTTATTCTCTCACTGTTCTGGAAGCTGGGAGTCTGAAATCAAGGTGCTGGCAGGGCCACACTCCCTCCAAAGGCTCCAGGGGAGGTCCTCCCTTGCCTCTTCTAATTTCTGGGGGCTCAGGTGTCCCCTGGCTTGTGGCAGCATTGCTCCAGTCACTCCTTGCACCATCACGTGGCCTTTACTCCCCATGTCTCACACACTCCTCCCCGTGTCTCTCTTCTCTTGTTTTAAGGACACCAGTCATTAAGGGCCCACTCTGCTACCTCAATAACTTAACTACATCTATAAAGACCCTATTTCAAAACAAGGTCAATATTCACAGGTCTCAGGGGTTAGGTTTCTGTATATCTTTTCCTGGGAAACTCAGCCCATAACAGTGCCCTCTCTTGTTCCAAGGGCTTTGCCTTCCTGCCACAGACTAAGCACTAGGTTATTTCCAGCCTTGCTCCCAAATGTCTTCAGGGATTCCACATTAAGAATGCAGAGAACTCAAGAACAATGTTAAGTGGGCACCTCTGTGGGATCAGAGGATCATTTTTCTTCTCAAAGATGAAGAAAAGGCACCCACTCAGGCTTTCTCCCAGTCCCCTCCCCTGGGTCTTCTGCTTCCCCCTTGCCTTGGGTCCCTGGCTGGTTAGTCCAGCCTACTTTGGAAGCAGGTTTCCAGGGCAGTATAGGGCAACTTTTTTTTTTTTTTGAGGAAAAACCACTGAGGTGGAGCAATTAGTTAGATCTGGACACTTTGCAATGAATACAAAGTAACTTTTTTAAAGACTAGGATAAAAGTCTTAAAAATACTATGCTGCTGCTAAGTCACTTCAGTCCTGTCCAACTCTGTGCAACCCCATGGACAGCAGCCCACCAGGCTCCCCTGTCCCTGGGATTCTCCAGGCAAGAACTCCGGAGTGGGTTGCCATTTCCTTCTCCAATGCAGGAAAGTGAAAAGTGAAAGTGAAGTCACTCAGTCATGTCCGACTCTTAGCGATCCCATGGACTGTAGCCCACCAGGCTCCTCCACCCATGGGATTCTCCAGCAAGAGTACTGGAGTGGGGTGCCATTGCCTTCTAGTGACACATTCCAAACTGCCTCATGTATAGTCATCATTGTATTTCCTCACACAAACTCCAAGCAGGAGCTTGGAGAAGGTAGGAAGGGGACTGGGCAAACTCTACCACTAAATGGTATTACCTGGGCAGGTGGAAGAGGGGAGCCACTTCTTCTTAGGAGTCCTGCGATTCATCATTTGGAGAGAGGCTTGGGGCACAAGTGAAGACCCAACACAACAAAAGTCACAGCTGTGACCAATTTTTTTAGACATGACACAATTGTGTTTATCTATCAGCAGCTGAGGCTTGCAGTATTTTGATTATGCTCTTTTGGAGATCACTGAGATGTCTGCTCTAATGTTATGCAAGTCTTAGATGTCTCTGTGTATGTAAACTGAACCTAAACTGAACCAAAAGGAAATCAGTGAAATCCAACCTACTCAATCCATATATTCCCAACGACCACCCACCTGCCTCTGGGCATGTTTTCAACAGACTCTTTAGGAAACCCCCTGCTCCCCACAGTGCTCACTGCATGTACCAGGCACTTCAAATTAGAAGGTGAAAGCAGAGGAAAAAACTGGCAAGAAACAAAAACTGCAGATGCTTCAGTACTTCATTAGTTTTTTATTATCTGATGAGACTGAAATTATTTGGAAAGAATGAGTATTTCTAAGTTTTGGAACATAAAGCTAAACAGACCAAAATGGAATTCTGCTCTTTGCCCTCCATCTCTGCAGGCTCTGGTTTACACTGAAGAAATCAGTCAGCTTGAGGGAGGCAAAGGTCAGAGATGGTCCTCTCTGAGATAGAGGGGAGACTCAGATGTGCATCCCACCCACTTCCTATTCCACCCTGCAAAGTAGCACAACAGGGAGGCGTGGCAAATGGGCAAGGTAGACCCCCTGTACTCTCCACGGCGAGGCTCCCTCATGCACCCAGGTCCGCACACTCATCAGAAATTTTTGCTAACAGGCATGCAGGAGCCACAATGCCTCTCCTCAGCTTGGGTACCCAGGAAAGGTGGGTTACCTGAGACGAGGTTGTCATGGGGCAGGTGCAAGCTCTGCTGACAGCCAGCTCAGGTCCTGAGCCAGGGTTGCTGGCTGCTGGGCCTATGCTCTACCCACACAAAATGCCCTCTTGGTTGGCCAAAAGTCAGACACCATGCCAGCAGATTCAGTCCCTGACTTTGAACTGGTAACCCCAAGTTATGAGGGTGTGTTTTCACATGCCCAGATGTATACAAAGAGCAAAGCACTGCTCTCTCAGCTCAGCCAGGGAACAAGAGGAGCCACAGACTGGTGAAATTCACTCAGCTGTTGCCTTCTGGCAGGAGAGCCAGCAATTAGGTGCATGGCAGTGGATGAGGTCTGACACGAGGCCATTCCCTGCAGCCACCTGGCTCAAAAACCCTGCTTAGTGCATAGGGGGGAATGTTGGAGTCATATAGATGTCAAATACCAACAGTCTGGGTGAGTGGCCAGATCAAAATAACAAAATGGCCTGTCCTTGCCTCTTCAGTGACTACGTTTGGCACGTTAACTCAAGATAAAGACCTCTGGCAGAAAAAATTCTATTACTGAGTTCTACCCCCATCCTTAACAAGGGCTCCACTGTATCTAAGGGTTTTAGAATTTCTTCACTCAAAGCCAATTGCAGCCACTTCTCGGGCAGGGAGGATGCCAAAGGAAACAGGAGTAGAATCTGGGCAGCAGAATTTCATAGGAATTACACTAATGGAGAATCCATATTTTCAGCAACTGGCCGTGGCCCTTGGGACACGCTTTTAACTAACGCTTCTTTCCTTACTATTTCTGAATAGTAAATTCAGGGTTTCCAGGAAAAGAGACTGAAAAACCTTGTCAAAAGATGAACTGGTGAAAACTCATTGTCTTTTCACATAATTCTGTATGCTGTCATTTTCTTACCTTCTTTTTTTTAGAGTACATGTGCTCCAAGGAGATTTTGCAACTTATTATCATGTGCCTTTGTTTATTTAGATTTTTGGAAGGAGGTGCTAATTTTCCTGAGACCCAGAATGATTTTAAAAATTTACAAAAAACAAACAAAAATACCCCAAAAACTTGATGTGCTTTTTATCAGTTTGATTTCATTAGAAGTTCATTTCTAATTTCTTTTCAACCAATTATGTTCTACTCCTTTGGCAAGATTTTTATAATTTAAGAGTTAAAGGATCTGTCCAAAAGCAACTGGTTACATATTAATAGCCTAGTTCACAACTGGAACTTTTGTATACTCTGATCTTACAATGTATGGCACTTTAAAAAAAGTTCTGTCCATTTTCCATATTATTTTGATTTTTCAAATAGGCATCTATTTACAAAGTTGCAAGTTACAAAGGAATCTATTTACAAGTTTGCAAGTTTCGCATGGTCCCAGGCTAGACAAATATGCATTGTATTTCTGTATACTAGCATGTATGCAAAATAACTGGAATTTAAAATGGAAAAAATGTCATTTATGACATCATAAAACTATTTAAAAATAGATATGTATACTGAAACCAGTAAACACTGCTAAGAAAATTAAAGATTCAGATAAATGAAGAGATTATATTCACAGATGAAAAATCTTAAAATTATAGATTATACACAATCCTAATAAAATTTTCAGCAGGATTTTTCAGGTAGAAATTGATAGGCTTATTCAAATTCACATCAAAATGCAAAGGACCTAGAATTGCCAAAACAAATTTTAAAAAGAACAAGTTGGAGGACTAATAATACCTGATTCCTACACTTATATAGCTACAGTAACTAAGACAGTGGTACTAGCATAAGGAATAACATGCAGATTAATTTAACAGAACTAAGTCCAGAAGTAGACCCTAATGGTCAACTGATTTTCTGTCAAAGAAGTGAAAATAATACAATGAGAAAATTATAGCATCTTCACTGAGTGATACTGTAACAATTGAATGTTCATTTAGAAAACAATGACCTATAATCCTTAACTCCCAGCTTAAACAGAAATTAATTTGAAATGGATCATAGACCTAATGAAAAGTGAAAGTCAAAGTCTCTCAGTCATGTCCAACTCTTTGCGACCCCATGGACTATACAGTCCATGGAATTCTTCGGGTCAGAATACTGGAGTGGGTCGGTTTAGTCGGTCAGTCATGTCTGATTCTTTGCGACCCCATGAATTGCAGCAAGCCAGGCCTCCCTGTCCATCACCAACTCCTGAGTTCACTCAAACTCAAGTCCATTGATCGGTGATGCCATCCAGCCATCTCATCCTCTGTCGTCCCCTTCTTCTCCTGCCCCTAATCCCTCCCAGGATCAGGGTCTTTTCCAATGAGTCAACTCTTCGCATGAGGTGGCCAAAGTACTGGAGTTTCAGCTTCAGCATCAGTCCTTCCAATGAACATCCAGGACTGATCTCCTTTAGGATGGACTGGTTGGATCTCCTTGCAGTCCAAGGGCCTCACAAGTCTTCTCCAACACCACAGTTCAAAAGCATCAATTCTTCAGCACTCAGCTTTCTTCACAGTCCAACTCACACATCCATACATGACCACTGGAAAAACCATGGCCCTGACTAGATAGACCTTTGTTGGCAAAGTAATCCCTCCGCTTTTTAATATGCTATCTAGGTTGGTCAAAACTGTCCTTCCAAGGAATAAGTATCTTTTAATTTCATGGCTGCAATCACCATCTGCAGTGATTTTGGAGCCCCCCAAAATAAAGTCTGACACTGTTTCCCCATCTATTTGGCGTGAAGTGATGGGACCAGATGCCATTATCTTCGTTTTCTGAATGTTGAGCTTTTAGCCAACTTTTTCACTCTCCTCTTTCACTTTCAAGAGGCTTTTTAGTTCCTCTTCACTTTCTGCCATAAGGGTGGTATCATCTGCATATCTAAGGTTATTGATATTTCTCCCAGCAATCTTGATTCCAGCTTGTGCTTCTTCCAGCTCAGTGTTTCTCATGATGTACTCTGCATATAAGTTATATATAGTAGTGTCTGTTAATCTCAAATCTATTCCTTGCCACAATTTCCCCTTTGGTAACAGTAAGTTTGTTTTCTATGTCTGTGAGCCTATTTCTGTTTTGTAAATAAGCTCACTTGTACCATTTTTTAAGATTCCACATATATATTTATCTTTGTCTTAGTGTAAGCATCTCTAGGTCCATCCATGTTGCTGTAAATTACATTATTTCATTCATTTTTATGGCTAAATGGGAAGGTATGGAATACATTGCAATACAACTGCACAGGAAAAGATGTCATAGGGAAACGCAAATTAAAACCACAAGATACACCCATCAGGTGGCTAAAATTGAAAAGGCTGACAATACCAAGTACTGGTGAGGATGTGGAGCAAAGGGAACTCTCATGCATCATTAATAGGCATGTAAAATCGTACCACTCAAAAAATAGTTCAGTGGTTTCTTATAGAGGTAAACATATACTTTCCAGAAATCCCATTCTTATTTACTGATACCTGAGAGACAAAAATATATCCACAGAAAGACTTGTATCTGAATATTGTTATTTATTCATAACAGCCCCAAATTAGTAACAATTCAACCCAAATTATCAATAGGTGAATAATGACATATAGTAACATAATAAATGACATGTGACATATCCCTCCTACGAAATATTAAAACAATACAAAATGAACCATGGACACAGGCAACAACATAGCTTTATTTCAAAATATGCCAAGTATAAGAGTATGTTCTGTTTTGACTCCATTTATATGAAACTCTAGGAAACACAGATCTAAATAGCTCAGTGATGGATGTGACCAGGGCATGTGGCCTAACTGGGAAGTGGCAAAGGCAACATTTTGGGGTAATGGCAATGTCCTCTATGTTGCCTTTGGTGGTGGTTATGTGGGTGAATAAATTCGCCAACATTTACCAAACGATGTACTTAATGTGTGCTCTTTGCTGTGTGAAATTTAGCCCTTAATAAAGTTGACTTAAAAAAATACCAACAGTGAAGTCTCTGCTCAAGCAACATTATCAGAGACTTAGTTGCAATCTATGTTTCAAATCACTTAATTTTCTAATCTGCAAAATGAGAACAATTCTGGTCTGGCCCTGTTTTGGGAAATATTACACAGTTGTTCCTCATTATTTGTGGATTCTGTGTTTTTCCAAAATCACCTAATAACTAAATTTTACTTCCAGTTCCAAAAAGAGTACCTGTGGTGTTTTTTTGTGGTCACTATGGACATGCACATGTGCAGACTAACAAGAAACTTGAGTTGCTTCTAGCTGAGGTCAAAGCAACATTTTTGCAATTTCAGCTCTGATACTGTAAAAAGATGTCCTTTTCGTGCCACGTTTGTCACACTGTTGTGCTTTTTTGAGGTGCTTTTGATGTTGAAAATGGCTCCCAAGCGGAGTGCTGAAGTGAGATCTAGTGTTCCTGAGGGTAAGAAGGATGGGATGCATGGATCATCCAGAGAAAATACATGTGCTGAGATCAGCTTCATTTGGTCAGGAGTCACAGGGCTGTTGACTGTGAGTTCCATGTTAATGAATTGACAATATATATATTAAATAAGGTTTCTTTAAACAAACATATATAGTATAAAGTTATTTATTGAGCCAGTGAAGAAAACGTGACTGGAGGCTCACGGAAGCCTAACCTGTATTTCCTCTAGGAGCAGTGACTGTGTATCTGCTAGCTCAGTTGGTAACTTCATGAAACAATTACTATGAATAACAAAAACCCACTGTATATATATTTCCAGTCTTTATTTCCTTTCTCAGTGAACAGGCTTTGAGTTTTCACCACCTCAATTACTGCTGTCTGGCTTTCCTCCAAAACGCAAGTCAATTTTATTGGCTATGTGGTCTGACTGTGTAGGACATGGCAGGTCTCTTCTCCATTTATCTGGAAAGTTCAGCTGTGGTGATATTCTTGGCTCTCTTTAATTTTCAAAACTTCCATCGCTTTTTCACAAACTACTGTCAAGCTATGCCCACTGATTTCTTCCACCTTTTGTACCTGGTATTTTCTTTAGATACATGGTTCTTTCCTCAATACCGACAAATACAGAATTTCATTTTTGGAGCCCATTCTTGTGAGTGGTGCTGTTTCCAAATCTCTCCCCACGGCATCCGAAGTGTCTGCTTTACCTGTAAGAGCAGAGGCTGAGATGGGCTGCTATCAGTGACAACTCGGGCAAACAGATTTACACTCCTGAATTTAAAAAATTAATGTTGTCAGACACATTTAGTCTCTTATAAACATCTGGCTTTACTTCTATCATCAACTTTTACACAAAAACTCAACTCATGCAATCGTTCTCTGTAACTTTCCTATACATCAATTTGTAATGTTTTTAAAAGTTGAAAACTGGAAAATTTTAAAAGCTGAAATTCAATGTTTTCAGTTCTCTTTGGAGATAATTCCAAACTCTTCATTCAGAAGCTTATTTGCTATCCTGGATCATTGTTGCCTAAATTAGTTCAGTTTTCCTTCTGTTGTTCGGAAAGGGAAAGTAGTTTAACAAAACTCAAGAGAAAGATAATTTTCTTTAAAAAGCCACTTATTTCCTCTAAACAAAAAAAGGCACAGGGAGTTCTCTGTGGCCTACTGTTAGGATTCTGGGCTTTCACTGTTGTGGCGTGGATTCAATCCCTGATCAGAGAAGATCTTGCAAACTGTGCAGCATGCCCAAAACAAAATAAATCCCCCCTCCCCAAAAAAGGCATTAAAAAAAAAAATCTATTGTGAAGATCAGAATACTGTGATCAACCATGGAGGACATGACCATTTTTGTGTGCTTAGACCACCATGTGCTTACTCTCTTCTGATTATGCAATAAGCCCTACACTGCTATTAATACACACTGGTAAAGAGGGTAGGAGGACTAAAGACTGGCCTTGTGATGAACCATACTTTTAATGTAAGTGAGTACGTGCCCTCTCCGGCCCACCTACCCCTCTCATCCCTGAATATTCTAACAAAACACACACAAACAGCATCCCCTGGTGGAAGCCCCCCAAAACCTATAGTAAGTGAGAAGTAACTCGATTATATTGTTAATTATTCAAAATTTAAAAACAGGGGTATCTACATTCAGCTCATCCATCCATTTTTGGAAGAATGTTACTGTACAACATATACAGAAATGAATCTGAACTCTCACAACACCCTTGGATCAAACAAGAACATGTTTCTTATACAGGGAGGGGTCTTCAAAGAGCAACCCGCAGCTCAGTGCCAAGTGGCTGCTCAGGTGTGACCTACTTCAGACCCATAGCTGTTTTAAGTTTATGGGACAAACACATCTACTTGAAATGAGCCATCAAAAATATAAGATTTTTATGTCTTTTGGTTATTTTTGAGATTTAAACATTTTTTATGTCTAGAAAACAAAACAAAACAAAAATACATTCCTCCTAGAAAGTGAAATACTCCTAAAAGTGTATGACCTTAAGGGGAACACAAGTCTCAGACACAGAAACTTCTATACACAGAGCAGACTTTGATGGAATCTAAGGCATGTGAAATTTATTCCTGGCTCTTGAAAAACTGAATCAACTATCTCCCACAACCACGTCCTTTTAAGAGTTATGTTCCTACTATGATACCATCCTCGGAGAAATATGTATTAGTTCTGGCTAGAGTTTAAATCTCAAAATAATAATCCTACCAACTGACTCAATAGTTAGGTGGCATTCACTTGGGTCAAATGGTATTTGCAAACTCAGGTTGCCCAAGCAGAGGACTCTCCTAAATGAAGTAGCCTGCATGTCTGACCTATCGGTTCAGCTCAGTGGCTCAGTAGAGTCTGACTCTGTGACCCTATGGACCACAGCACGCCAGGATTCCCTGTCTTTTCACTTCCTGAGCCTACTCAAATTCATGTCCATTGCGTGAGTGATGCCACCCAACCATCTCATCCTCTGTCGTCCCCTTCTCCTCCCGCCTTCAATCTTTCCCAGCATCAGGGTCTTTTCAAATGAGTTGGTTCTTTGCATCAGGTGGCCAAAGTATTGGAATTTCAGCTTCAGCATCAGTCCTTCCAATGAATATTCAGGACTGATTTCCTTTAGGATAGACTAGTTGGATCTCCTTGCAGTCCAAGGGACTCTCAAGAGTCTTCTCCAACACTATAGTTCAAAAGCATCAATTCTTTGGCACTCAGCTTTCTTTATAGTCCAACTCTCACATCCATACATGACTACTGGAAAAACCATAGCTTTGACTAGATGGACCTTTGTAATGTCTCTACTTTTTAATACACTGTCTAGGTTGGTCATAGCTTTTCTTCCAAGGAGCAAGCGTCTTTTAATTTCATGGCTGCAATCACCATCTGCAGTGATTTTGGAGCCCCCCAAAATAAAGTCTGACACTGTTTCCACTGTTTCCCCATCTATTTCCCATGAAGTGATGGGACCAGATGCTATGATCTTCGTTTTCTGAATGTTGAGTTTTAAGCCAACTTGTTCACTCCCCCCTTTCACTTTCATCAAGAGGCTCTTTAGCTCTTCACATTCTGCCACAAGGGCGGTATCATATGTGTATCTGAGGTTACTGATATTTCTCTTGGCAATCTTGATTCCAGCTTGTGCTTCATCCATCCCGGCATTTTGCATGATGTACTCTGCATATAAGTTAAATAAGCAGGGTGACAATATACAGCCTTGATGTACTCCTTTGCCTATTTGGAATCAGTCTGTTGTTCCACATCCAGTTCTGACTGTTGCTTCTTGACCTGCATACAGATTTCTCAAGAGGCAGGTCAGGTGGCCTGGTATTCCCATCTCTTTAATTTCCCATAGTTTTCTGTGATCCACACAGTCAAAAAAGCAAAAGTAGATGTTTTTCTATAACTCTCTTTTTCAATGATCCAGCGGATGTTGGAAATTTGATTTCTGGTTCCTCTGCCTTTTCTAAATCCAGCTTGAACAGGTGGAAGTTCATGGTTCATGTACTGCTGAAGCCTGGCTTCAGAATTTTGAGCATTACTTTCTAGCGTGTGAGATGAGTGCAATTGTGTGGTAGTTTGAGTATACTCTGGAACTGCCTTTCTTTGGGACTGGAACAAAAACTGACCTTTTCTAGTTTTGTGGCCACTGCTGAGTTTTCCAGTTTTGTTGGCATATTGAGTGCAGCACTTTTACAGCATCGAACAATTCAGAAAACATTTATTAAGTACCTTGTATTCACAATTTTTAAACTCTCCATCCACCCAACATTCACTGAACACCAGTAGTATAGCACTGGCTTGGATGCCACCCAACCATCTCATCCTCTGTCGTCCCCTTCTCCTCCCGCCTTCAATCTTTCCCAGCATCAGGGTCTTTTCAAATGAGTTGGTTCTTTGCATCAGGTGGCCAAAGTATTGGAATTTAGCTTCAGCATCAGTCCTTCCAATGAATATTCAGGACTGATTTCCTTTAGGATAGACTAGTTGGATCTCCTTGCAGTCCAAGGGACTCTCAAGAGTCTTCTCCAACACTATAGTTCAAAAGCATCAATTCTTTGGCACTCAGCTTTCTTTATAGTCCAACTCTCACATCCATACATGACTACTGGAAAAACCATAGCTTTGACTAGATGGACCTTTGTAATGTCTCTACTTTTTAATACACTGTCTAGGTTGGTCATAGCTTTTCTTCCAAGGCGCAAGCGTCTTTTAATTTCATGGCTGCAATCACCATCTGCAGTGATTTTGGAGCCCCCCAAAATAAAGTCTGACACTGTTTCCACTGTTTCCCCATCTATTTCCCATGAAGTGATGGGACCAGATGCTATGATCTTCGTTTTCTGAATGTTGAGTTTTAAGCCAACTTGTTCACTCCCCCCTTTCACTTTCATCAAGAGGCTCTTTAGCTCTTCACATTCTGCCACAAGGGCGGTATCATATGTGTATCTGAGGTTACTGATATTTCTCTTGGCAATCTTGATTCCAGCTTGTGCTTCATCCATCCCGGCATTTTGCATGATGTACTCTGCATATAAGTTAAATAAGCAGGGTGACAATATACAGCCTTGATGTACTCCTTTGCCTATTTGGAATCAGTCTGTTGTTCCACATCCAGTTCTGACTGTTGCTTCTTGACCTGCATACAGATTTCTCAAGAGGCAGGTCAGGTGGCCTGGTATTCCCATCTCTTTAATTTCCCATAGTTTTCTGTGATCCACACAGTCAAAAAAGCAAAAGTAGATGTTTTTCTATAACTCTCTTTTTCAATGATCCAGCGGATGTTGGAAATTTGATTTCTGGTTCCTCTGCCTTTTCTAAATCCAGCTTGAACAGGTGGAAGTTCATGGTTCATGTACTGCTGAAGCCTGGCTTCAGAATTTTGAGCATTACTTTCTAGCGTGTGAGATGAGTGCAATTGTGTGGTAGTTTGAGTATACTCTGGAACTCCTTTCTTTGGGACTGGAACAAAAACTGACCTTTTCTAGTTTTGTGGCCACTGCTGAGTTTTCCAGTTTTGTTGGCATATTGAGTGCAGCACTTTTACAGCATCGAACAATTCAGAAAACATTTATTAAGTACCTTGTATTCACAATTTTTAAACTCTCCATCCACCCAACATTCACTGAACACCAGTAGTATAGCACTGGCTTGGCACCTGGAAATTGAACCACACTAAAATATACAAGCTAGCACAGAGTTGGACACAACTGAAGCGACTTAGCAGCAGCAGCAGCAGCTTGTATATTTGTGGATAAATATATGATATTTATATCATATCATATAATATACTATGGATAAACAAACCCACTACAATAAGTTTTCTGCCACAGCAAGGCTCAAAATACAGCAATAGACTAGAGAAAAGAGCATTAACTGCCCCCAGGAATAATGGGTGGGTATCACAGAGAAGAAAAACTGGAGTTGCTTGTTTTTACCTTTCATTATGGTATCTTACAACATATATGACAATACAGACACAAGCACCAGTCTCCATGTACCCATGACCTGGCTTAAATAATTAGGAACTCGGCTCCTTTTGGTTCACTGAAACCCCCACGTCCTGCCACCCAACCCTTTGTTTTGCTCTGAAAGCCAATCCTCAACATTTTTATCTGTGTTTGAAGACTGACCTGGAAAAGATCTTCGATGAGTAACACTCACCTCCCCATCTATTTTTTTCTGCTTGCTACCCTGCCAGAGTCATATACCCTAATTCTTGCTGGTGACATCAAAACGTGGGCTAGTTCAGGGCAAAGACCTAAGACTATGGGCACCTCTGAGTTGGGTGCAGGACAAGATAGAGCTGATTCAATGAGACCCCATCCTGCCTTATCTGGAATGCTGACCGCATTCTTCTAGCCGTTGGTGCTCTTAAAACTGCTATTTCTTTAGAAGCTTACTGAGCACCTAATGTTTGTATACAAGTGGTTACAGTCCACACTGGACTTCCCTCAGAGCTCAGTTGGTAAGAATCCAGTTTGACTCCTGGGTTGCGAAAATCTGCTGGAGAAGGAATAGGCTACCCACTCCAGTATTCTTGGGCTTCCCTTGTGGCTCAGCTGGTAAAGAATCTGCCCGCAACGCGGGAGACCTGGGTTTGATCCTTATGTAGGTAAGATCCCCTGGAGAAGGGAAAGGCTATCCACTCCAGTATTCTGGCCTGGAGAATTCCATGGACTGTATAGTCCATGGGGTCACAAAGAGTCGGACATGACTGAGTGACTTTCACTTCACAGCCCACATTCCCACGAGCCCACTGCAACCTCAGACTGTATGGGTGTTGTCCTGGTAGCTAAGCTGCCCCAGAGTTGAGTCCTGTCACCACCCTGATCTTCCCTGGGTGGGGAGCCTGGTGCATCTGAATGTCTGGGCTATCTACCTCCCATCCCTTCCGAGTTTTCTCTCAACATCTGTGCAGTTAGTTACCTAACCCAGAGCATGACCCTGGACTCCCTCTCCAGCACAATCTGTCTGTTCCTTTGAGGCCATCCACCACTGTCCACCTCCATTATCATCCTTCTGTCCAGGTGCCCGTAACATCTCAGGCCTCTGTGCTATTACCTGGGAAGCTCCTTTTTTCTCACTGATGACGGAAGTCACACCTACTGTGCTCCTGCACACATACACCATCTCACAAGAGTCCATGCCACCAAGACATCATCACCTTCATTTTGCTGATGGGGAAAGTGAGGACCAGCACCTCAGCCACAGTCCCAGAACCACTGAGCAGAAGGGCCCAACTTGAGCGTAACCACACGTCCCAGTGATCCCGGATCTAAAACTCTTAGTGTGTCTAATAAACAATATCTGCAAATCGGAAACTCCACAGGATTCTCCTTGTGAGATGTTTCTGTTTTCCAATTGGGTTTCATGGTTTCTCTAGTTTTACAGTTGTTTTGGTTAGAGGTTTCAGTTTCTTTAAGCCATATTTAAACGAAACCATATTTTAAAATGATGAAATTTTAGGTATTTCTGTTAGAGCTCCACAATATGTAAGGGCACAAAGAATCATATAGATATGAACTGAAATGCCACATGGGTCGTGACTTTATTTCCAGGAACAAAATGGAGGTAACAGCAGAATCAACAGAAGGAAGCTGGGTTTTAATACTAATATAGTGAGACTATATCAAGGGTGATGGTCATAATTTTCTAAATGGCAAAATGTTATATTAACTTTATAGAGTTTTGAGTGCACATTTCAAGATCATTTAGTCCAACCTTCCTCATTTTACTGATGAGGAAACTGAGGCACAGTAGTTAGGCAGGTTATCTGAGCTAAATTCATTCTTTTGCCTCTGGCTGTCCACATACGAGAACCTTATTGTGATTAAGAAGTGATATTGTATACTCTATAACCCAAGAGACAGAGAAACACAACTCTTTATCTACCTTTTGGTATCTCGATTTTCTACTTAAAGGTCATGTGAAATTTGATGTTAAACCAATGCAAAGTTGTAGGCTTGTATTCGACTGTGTCAATCAGGAACATGGGCAATTCAGAGCCAAAACTTTGCTTTCCCAGAACCATAAGGGGCAATGTAAGCTGTGGGTACCTGTTTGAAATCAGGGCTATTTAAGGCTATTCAGAAATTTGGCATGTTCTTCTCCTCTTGGTAACAAGGTTTCTCCTCCTATTTTTGGACCTGTCTTTTCCTAGAAAAACAGAAACAGTTTAATAAGAAATGGGTCAACAGTATTTGCATGGGTCACTAACATCTATCACCTTACAGATGACATACCTTTAACATTCCGTCCCGTTCCCATTTGAAGAGGCCACAATTACTGAAACAGAAAATATGGGATTGACTCAGTGATGAGGTTACAGGTCTGAAGGAAGCTAATGTAACCATGATAGGGAAGTGGAGACGTTCCCACGTGAGCAACTCTCCACTCGGGCAGGGAAGATTCCTGCATGCGGGGCTGCTTCTGCTACGGAGTCTGGACACAGCCTTGAGATTAATGGTCCCTTGCAGAGCGAGGGAACCTCCCTCCTGATCTGGAGGAAAGGAGCCCTGAACAGAATCTAAGAATAAACAAAAGCTTCACTCCCTTCTGCTCTGCTATTGGATCACGTCTCTGCAAATGCGCTGTAATAAAAGGGCTTAGCCATGTAGATTGGAATGCGGAAACAGAGAGCTATATAAATAAACCGCGGACCGCCCGCGTGGTCTTTTTCCTCCAGCCAGAGTTGTGTGTGCGTGTCTGTCCTGTTTGTCTGTCTGTCTCTATGTCATTTCGCTTGTAGCACAGGTCCACATACATGAAGTTAACAGTGCTCCTTGCACTTTGGGGGGGATCTGCCTCATTTAAGCAGAAGCTCACTAAGGTGAGATTCATATTCCAGTTTACATTCTACTGCTACTGAAAATACACACGTCAGTGATGTGAGCAACAGTTTTGAAGTGTGTCAAAAGCCAGATACTTCAGAAAAGGAATTTCAAATCGTAGGGCTGCATAGGGCTATGCACTCTACAGGCGAGGAGAGTGAGCTTGCTTTCCAGGGAAGGTCACTGGGATGATCCTCAGATTGAGAAAGCCAGCCTACAGTGACAAGAAGCCCATGGCTTGTTCTTTTCTCCTTTTCTGGAACTCAACGGTTGTGGTAAGAGAGGATTACTCTTCCTTCAGGTTTAAACAATGCTTCCCCGTTTTCAGTACTGAGAACAGGGAAGACAGTGACTTTTCCATTGAAAGGTCACTGTTAAGTTTGAGGCCAAAGCAACAAAACAGGAAGAAAATCTTTTCCTGGTCCGGAGATTTTTCACTTTCTTTAGTCAAAGGGCCTAGAGACTCATTCTCATTGTTTAACATGGTGGTTGCATCCAACCCTGAGAAGGCAGGGGGATACTATGGGGAAAGCTTATTTTCTAGCAATTTTACACTGGGGAGAGAGAAACAAATGAAATACAGTAAAGTCATGGGACTATGGCTCCCAGGAGCCTTGGATCTGAGAGGGTCTTGGGCATAGGGCCACCCCATCAGGCTCATCCTTTCTCCCCATCTTCCTTAGACCCTACTCTGAGCATCAGCTCAAAGGACTTATCCCAGAGCCTCTCCATCACCTTCCCCAGCTACAGACCTGTTTAATATCTATTGAGAGAACTTTCACAGCCTAATACCAGATCAGTGATGATATTACACACAACTCACTGTCAGACAATTATAACACATGGGCCAACTCCAGCCTGCCACAGTTTTCATGAATGTTTTTAAACACAGCCATGTCTATTTGAGTATTACCTATGACTGGCACAACATGTCTGAGTAGTGGTGAAATAGACCACAGGGCTGGCAAAGCCTAATATATTTACCATTTGGCCTTTTACAGAAAGTTTGCCCATTTCTGCTCTAGATCAAGAATTGATGAAAGAGACCAGAGAATGCACAAGTTCTTAACAAAGTAACAGTGCCACCCGGGGCCTGAAAAGCATCATATTCTTTCATTTGAGTTGCACTTACTGCTTATCCTTAATGATCACATTTCTCTGATACTCTATTGTTTTACATAAGCTCTTGCCTTTACAATATTTTGGAGAGAAGTCAAGTATCAATATATGAATAGGTACTTTAAACAATTCTAATCTCAACTGTTAAAAAAAAAAAAAGCACAAACCAGCTCTGACAAGGGGATGAACCAGCATGAGGTTTGGGTTCCTCCACTCCCACCCTCATTCCAAATCAGCCATGGGGAAACTTGACATGAGAGTGAAGTTTGGGCTCCAGGAAATAAACAACAACCCAAATGAAATAAGTGAACAACAACAAAAAGTAGTGAGGATATGCTGGTGAAACATTCTGGGGAAGACTAAAAGTGATAGCACAACTGGCTCAAGTTCCAAAGACTCAGCATCATACAACCCACCACCCAAGCTCCATTTAGTCAACAAACATTTCTGATAACCTAGTGTCAGGCAATATATTTAATATTGGGGGTACAGTCATGAAAGGGGGAGGATCCCTTCCCTCCAGGAGCAGTTGGGGATATCCAGGAGCTGTAAGGAGGCACAGAACAAGGCTGACCCTTTCGGGGTCAAGGACCATCCGAAGTTTCTAGAACAGCATCACCCAGGAATTGCAAAAAGGTTCAGGAAGCCTATGAGACCAAGAACCCCAGGAATTCTCATACCTGCAGTGCTTCTGGGGGAGTCTGTCAAGGGAGATAGTTCTGTTTCCACAGGGACACTTGAAAAACCTCTTCACACCGTCATGCCAGTGGTAGTCATGTTGCTCACTGACGCAGGTCTCCAGAGGCTTGAAGTGGGTGTAGGCACACTGCACAGAACCAGCGCAAAGATCTGGTCAAGAGCTCTGAAGGAGAGGAGCCAGCTGCCATGCAGCCTGTTCCTCAGAACTTCTGTTCTCTTGTCACTACCAGGCAATGACTAGTGGAGTTACCATCTTTCAGGTGCAGTGATCCCTGTGATTTCTTGACTTTCCCCCTATTAATACCATTTTTCCTCATGTTTGCCCCAACTTCAGGTGTAAAATTCGCAGTAATCTGTGACATCAAGACAGTAGCTAGGGAGAAGGGAGAAAAGGACTGGAAATTTCTAAGTAGCTTCAGTTGGTCAACCTTATATTCACTCTAGTCCCTGATTATAAGACTACAGGTTATAGGCATGGGACCTTTTTAGGAAGGATGATGAGCTGCTTTTTCACTTTCTCTTACAAGGCCTCTGAAAAGGATTATAAGCTTATTACTACTCCTATTTCATAAGCAGTAAAACCAAGAAAGATCTTAAGTAATTTAATTTTGATCCTAAAAAGGACAAAACAGAACAAGAAATGGTAGGAGAGGGTTGAAACAGTCAGGACAGTGCTATGTAATTTCTGGTAATCACACTGAGTCTAGATGAACAACTTTTGGCCTTGGCAGCCTCAAAGAGGGCAGAGTACGGTGGTATGCCAATTGTGTTAGGCAAAATAATCCTCTCATAATATGCACACTCTATTCCCTGGAACTCACAAGTATGTTATGTTACTGGCAAAGGGGAATTCAGGTTGCAGATGGAATGAATGTTGCTAATCAGTTGATTTTAAGATTGGGAAATTATTCTGGATTGTCCAGGTGGGCCAAAGGATTCACAAGAGTCCTGAAGAGTGGGAGAGAGGAAAGGAGGTTGGAGCCATGCGCTGAGAGGACCCCACCTCCCACTGTTGATTCTAATGATGGAGGAAGGGGCTACGAGTCAAGGTATGTAGGCAAGCTCTAGAAGCTGGAAAAGGCAAGGACACGGATTCTCTCCTAGAGCTCTAGAAAGGAATGTACCCTATTGACATCTGGATTTCACTACAGCAAAACCCACATAAAATTGTGACCTATAGAACTGTGAGATAATATATCTGTGCTATTCTGAGCCCCCAGTTGGTGGTCATTTGTTAAGCAGCAATAGGAAAGAAATACACCAGCTCTGTCCTAATATGGCCATCTTGTCAGAGGAAAAGCTGTCCTCTAAGGTAAAGGCTTTACTGACTGCATTTTTTCAAAGGAGTAGTTGGTTCAGTGCTGCCCCTTTAAATATAAAGGAGAATCTAAGGTTTTAAAAATAAAGTCAGAGAAAGGTGTACTTGTAAGCTAAGCCTATTCTTCCTCTTACATACGCTCATAATGCTGATTAGTCATGCAGGTATATTCAAAAGGAATGGTAATGCCAGGAAACATGTACAGAAAGAACTTTTCCTGGGGACATATACGTTAGGCCCTGCGCAGAAGAGAACAAAAGTGGTTGATCACATCTGATGCCAAGTCAAACTTTTTAATTAAGGCCCCAGGGACTGGAAACTAAGGATTGAGGACATGTTAAAATTTGAGAAGGGTGGCTTCCCTGGTGGCTCAGTGTAAAGAATCTACCTGCAAGAGATGGGTACAATCCCTGGGCCAGGAAGATCCCACATGCCACAGAGCCACTAAATCCATGCACCACAACTACTGAGCCTGTGCTCTAGAGCACACAAGCCGCGATTACTGAATCCCGTGCTCCCTAGAGCCTGTGTTCTGCAACAAGAGAAGCCACTGTAATGAGAAGCCAAAACTGTAACTAGAGAGCAGTGCTCCCAATGGCTGTAACTACAGAAAAGCCCACGCAGCAACGAAGACCAGCACAGCCAAAAACAAACCAAAAAAACTTGAGGAGGAGAGAAAACACTGGGGTCTTGCCTAATTAAATGACCCTAAACCCAGGCAGGACTCCGGTCACAAAACATGGCCCCATACCCCACCAAGTGTCCACACCCTGCAAGGTCACAGAGCCCACAGATAGGCGATAGGGAGAGCCGTCTCCCACACTCACCGTCTTGCATGTCACAACTCGACATTTTACTTCCCGGGTGTTTCTCATCTTTTCTTCCATTTGTTCTTTTTTCACCAGAGGCTCAAAATAGCGTTCCTGCAGCTCAGCCTCGGCCTGGAGTGACATGACACCCAGAAGACCCTGAACCAAATCTGATACAGACTCAAGCAGTTGTTTAATAATAATCAAATCAGACCTGAAGAAACAAGTTAACTGTATGAACGCATGGTTCAGTGAACTGCAACCCAAAAGATGGTAAGTAGAAATAAGCCCTTAATGGACAAACAGAAGGCATGAAAGCATTTGGTGACGTGTAAGACACTAAACCCAAGTTTAACCTCCTGCTGTGATCAGCAGTGTCCCAAGCTCAAGTGTGCCGCAGGAGGGAATGTTTCCGTTGCTCCAACACAGGCTAGTTCACGGGAGGAGCTGGATGCCTCCGCAGTGACGGCGGCCCATCTGTTTGATTCACTCCCCAGAACAAGCACTTGGAAGGAGCAGTCCCTGCTTCTCTGGAGCAGTGTGTAGGTGTGAGGGCAGAGAGCTATTCATGACACAATGTGGTCACAGTTCAGGTCAGCACAGCTGAACAAGGCATAACATGCCAGAGAACTTGGCTCTATAGTCTTTCAGGGTCTGCTTGAGCTCCTCTCCTAAGTCTCAAGTCCAGTAGAAAAACATTTAATTGTCTCTGTAGTCCTTTATGAACCAAAAGAAAGGTAGATCATTTGGCACGCTGGCACTAAATAAGGTACATTTAAAAAATCTGCTGTAACACTTTTTCTGTTATCTCAGTGACCACTACCCCTGCTACTGACAGGGACCACAACACTACACCTTTTGCAGTGCACGGAACAGTACCTCATACATCAAAGGATTGTTCTGAATGTTCTACAGGACACCCCTGTTGATGGAAAACCTATTATAACTTTTGAAGCTAATAGCTTTATTTATATACAATCCTACGACACTTGGAGAAGGCAATGGCACCCCACTCCAGTACTCTTGCCTGGAAAATCCCATGGATGGAGGAGCCTGGTAGGCTGCAGTCCATGGGGTCGCACAGAGTCGGACATGACTGAAGTGACTTAGCAGTAGCAGCTACGACACTTGTGCATGGTTTTAATATACACTGACTGTTTCTAAAGTGCAACTGGACAAGTGGATGGTTATGGAGGGACAACTGTGCTTTGATATCTTGTACAAAACAGTAACTTGATATTTTTATACAATATAAAGTTATTATAAAATATGGACTGAAATACTTTAATACCAAAGTCAATTTAAATAATGTTGAATGATACTCTTCAAAGCAGCAAAGGCAAACCTAAAATCTATTAGCAATATTCCTGTTCTTCAAAGTAAATTCAAACAAACCAACATACAACTAATGTTTCAGCTGTTACAGGAACAAATTCTGAGTCCCATAACAGAGCACCCAAGTCAGAGGATAGCTCTGTTACCTGTGACCTCCTGGGCTCTTTCTCACCTCTTTTAAGATCCCCGTGTGCCTTGATTTTGCTTTTAGAATTGTCTGAAATTCCTCAGATTCCACGTAGGCAAGTTGCTCTCTCCTTTTTTTCTTGGCAGGCTCCAATTCATCCTCAGCTAGAGCAGAATGAAAAAGTGTGAGCTGTCACAGAAGAACTGCAGAGAGTCAGTGTGCCTCACCAACTCAGCTTCCCCCTGCTCTGTGTTCCCCGTCATAAGACCCTTCAAACTGAATTTACCTCCCCTCGTACCAACAAAGGGAGGCTCTTAGAAGAAGTGAACTGAGAAGTACAAACTAGAATGGAGGAAGGGGATGGCAGGTTTGATCACTAAATTAAAATCTCTTTTTCACCTTAAAATAGGGCCAATTATGAAAAGAGGTAACAACAAAATTCCTATCTACAAATTGAGGTTAAAGTGACAACTGTCAGCTTCAGTTTTAAAAATTAAAATAGGGCAATTTAAAACAAGGTCTGCTCCGTTAAAGCAAAGTAAATCTTTATACTAATATATAGGTGCAAAGATCCAATGAGTAATCCCAAGATTTTAAACTGTACATAATTTCATTTTAATTCAACGTGATTATAAAAAACAATCAGTTCCAGCTGCAGAAATTCTACTTAGGTCCTCTCCATAGAGGAAAAGTGGAAAAAAAAAATGACTTTTGATGTCGAGGGCTTCCCTGATAGCTCAGTTGGTAAAGAATCTGCCTGCAATGTGGGAGACCTGGGTTCAAACCTTGGATTGGGAAGATCTCCTAAAGAAGGGAAAGGCTACCCACTCCAGTATTTTGGCCTGGAGAATTCCATAGCCTGTATAGTCCATGGGGGTGCAAGGAGTCAGACATGACTGAGCAAATTTCACTTTCAGTCTTTCAGCCTTCAGGCTTATTATGTTTTGGAATGTTTCCTCTGTAAGTAGTGTCTTTCCCCACTGGACAGCTTCCCATTTGGAGTACCTTGAGGAGAAAATGTGCTGTTCTTTTCTACACGTTCCTTCACTTCCAGGACATCATGGGGTTCCTTTAGCTTCTTAATGCTATTTGGGTCTGTTTTTGTAAGAATCTGGCCTTTTGACCTTAATTTGGTTATAGCAGCTAACTAGGAAAACAGAAAAGAGAGGGAGATAAAAATCTAAATGATAAGATAGGCATCTGTAGCTCTGTATCCCTTCCAATGAATTAACCAGTGAATTCTCGCAGTTCTCAAACATACAATAGCAAAATATATTTTCATTTAACTTAGCGTTATAAACACAATCATTAAAAGTTCAAAGAAGGGAAAACAGGTCTCTAAGTTAGCAAACCAAATCTCAGCTTATATTTTAACTTCAGATAGTCTGTAAGCTTTTAGATCCATAAAGGAATCACATAAACATTTTAGAGTTTGTTTCGAACAGAAAAACGAATTCCAAGTCTGTCACTTACTAGTTTTAACCTGACTTAATTGTTCAGCTTCAGTTTCTACATTTGTAAAATGAAGATGACAGATGACAACCTTATCTTTTAGGGTTGTAGTTGTAAGAATAAAACGAGATAATGCAAGCCAAGCATGTACTTATACACAGTAAATAGCACGTATGCACAAATATCAGACACAGAATAATAGTAACATAGGTGTGTAATTGCTATTATTATTACTGAAGGTGTGGCTTTGCCTTGCAGGTAGGCTTTGCTCTTCATGTGATTCTAGTTGCTAACTAGGACAGAGAAGACAGGTTCAAGTCAGGGGCTTGGTGATTCAGGAAGAGGAGAGGTTCTGACCACCTCCAACTGCCACTTCAATCAGAGAAATTTAGCTTCTAGCTGTCTACAGACTGGGCTTCTATGTAAGATTTCTTCCATGTTTCTATGTAAGATTTCTTCCATGTTATCTCCTGCAGCCTGACAAGAAATAATGTAGAGACAGTGGCTAGTTTTCTTGGATTAAATTAATGGCACTGTTGATAGCAATTATCATTTAAAATTCCTTTGACTCTAATTATCATGATCAATAAATAGGTATGAGGTAACTGTCTTTCTGGTTACGGGTATATTAAGTTTGAAGCACCAGCTACGTCTCACAGAATACAAATCCAAGTGGTGAAGAAAACAGATGCCAGTTACCTTTTTGGCTTCTGCTAGGGCACTAAGTTTTGGTCTTGGTGGTGGTGACTCATCAAAAAAGAGGACATCATCTCCTTCTGAGATGCCTCTTCCAAGCTTGGGCATCTGCGTGGCTGGGGTTCCTTTCATCTTGGGGAATTCAGCCCCCGTTGGTGGAGATCGACAAGGGGGCTGCTGAGAAGAGGATGGCACAGCTGGGCTCTTGATTTCACCGGAGCTTTGCAGAAAGCTTTATAAAGAAAAAGGCCGTCACAAACTACGCACACAAGCACAAAACACACAGACTGGGAGACTGCAGGCGGCCACCAGCTGATAAGTAGTCGTCAGTAAAATAATTTTCCATCCTTGGTTATTCAGATTAACGCACAGTAAAAAACAAACGTAACCTCACTAATTCTTCAGTTAATTGATTTTTCACTGAATAAATGCTAATTGTTCCACCAATTTAGAACTGATTACTAATTTTATCAATTGGCTTCCTAGTGGGGTCGATATATGGAGCATCTTCAGCCCTGAAGGTGAGCTGTGCCCTCTGGTTAGCTGAGATGCTTCAGGAACTCACTCAGTCTGTGTATTTTGTTTATTCTACTAGGATGAGGTAACACATACGATACATTTGGAAGCCATAGAAGAAGGGTGCTATTAATATAATTCACACTGATTATTTTATATACGGGCTTTTTTTTAGTTTTAAGATGATATTTTATTTTTCTAGTATAGTAGTTTTACAATGTTGTGTTAATTTTTGCTGTATAATGTATCTCCTCCTTCTTGAATCTCTCTCCTATCCCTTCATATGTGGCTTCAAGGGCTATGTAAAAACAACAAAGGTCAGAAATCATTTGTCCAAACCTTTCATAGCAGAGATGAAGAAACTGAGGCCCAAGACCCCACTGCCCATTAAGTGATAGGCTGAGGACTAGTACCAGTTAATCCTGAGCCAGTCTTCTTTTCACTACCATATTATCGTCACTCCTGTAAGTTCCAGGCTGAGTCTGCAAACTGCCTACCAGATGCTGCCCAAAGATAAGTTATGATTGGCCAGGAAAACTTTGAAAAACTTTAAACTGTAATGCCTTTAAACTGACAGGTACTTTCCACTCCCCACAAGGTCCACATATGTCCATGTATATACATATACATTCATGTCATCTGTAGGCCCCTGATGAATACTGCTATAGATAGCCTACCAGGACCTCAAACTACCCCGCCTGAGGCCAAATCTGTTCCCCTATTTTTCCAAAGCATCTCTTCTTGACTCATAATAGCCTTTCTCCCCCCATGGAACCACATACCCTCTAAGAGCCCAGGCCTGGGACAGCATGGTTCAACACTGGAGTAGAACAGGTAGGTGTGAGTTTAAACTTGGCTCCAACATCTACTAGCTCTCTGGTCTTCAGTTACATTAGTCACAAAACAAGGATAATAACACTTCACAGATTATGGTAAGGACCAATGTGACGTGTGTACAGTGTAAAGCATGGTGGTCAGCGTACACTGGGTGCCTGCAGACAGTAGTTTTTACTACCATTCAAATAACTTGAGTCCAAGAATTTTTGATTCATTTACTTTCCATACCCATTTCCACTTGATTTTGCCTCTCAAATGACTCTCTGTTCTCAGTGTCTCAATTTTATCACTGACCTGAACAAATGCAGAAGCCATGCACTGGCTCAGACTGTAATTAAAAAACCTTAACTGGCAAAACTGAGAAACAGGTGGCAAACTGGCCACAGTCTACGTTCCTTTTTCACAAAAGTCTTTTTATGTCATTACTTTCTCTTTTCTAGTGACATTAATTACTATAGCCTGTAGTACCTGGTCTCAGGATTCACTAGCATCAGTCAGAAATACTTACCTTTAAATGCTTTATAACTTTAAAAATTATGCTAAAATTATTTTTAAAAAACTTTCAAAGTTGAAAAGGTGGCCAACCACCTGAAATCCAAAGTTACATTTCTGAAATCTATTAGGACAGGCCCAGAATTCATGAGATGAGCAATCTAAACAGGGAGTATTAAACCTGTGACTCCTACCGTTTCTGTATTTCTTCTGACTTCTTTTTCCGCATCTCTAACATATGCTGCTTCTGTTGCTTCAAGAGGGCTGATGCTGAGATAGACTGGAAAGCAGGTTTCGGGCTCCCCACGATCCCTAAAACATAAGCCACAGGCTGAGGAAGTTCTGAGAGGGGCAGGGTCTCAGGTGTGGACACTAGAGCAGGTGCAGGCTGACTCTACCTGTTAGCTTGGCTTTGGCTAAATGATGTTTCAGGTTTCTGGCTCCAGATGTAGGCAAGTCCATCAATTCCCTGAATTCCTCAGAACAAGACAAGCTCTTCTGGGTATTCCTGAAATATATATCAGGTTTAGAGGACTCAAAATTCAGTCTATTTTCTGTCATGTGTCTTATTCCTTTTTAAATTCTGCTTTCATAATTTTTTCATTTGTAAAATGAAGTAGATGGAATATCAAGAGAAAAGAGAATCCTTAACCTCTAATATCAGACCAGTAGGACTGCAAAGGTTAAGACAAATATCTTACTTTGAAAAATGATTAAAATACTATTATCTGAGGGGTCATTTACACACTATTTCTGGATTATGCACTACGGGAAAGGGTCCATGCTAGACTTTGACCGCTGTTATAAACAGAGCCCCAGGGACAGAGTGGAGGTGGCATTCTCTGACCTGGACCTGTTTTAGTGAAAGACAGGAAGTTGACAATACTGATTCTAGTGCCACACACTAAGAGTTAGACCCAGATACATCAAGACGTTTTAAAAACCTAAGAAACAGCTAATATTAATATGCTGTTGTTTAAGATGCTGCCAACGAAGCTTGGTTCTTTTAGTTTAGGCGACGTCACTCAGTATAATTTAGAGTTAGGAACTAACTGTGTTCAATCCTGAAGACTACGAATTTAAGATGGAGAAAGAAACAAAGTTACCTAGTTTTTGTTGAGTTTCCTGAAGAATCAAGTCTGTGCCCTTAACCACCAGGTTAGTTAGAGTGGTTTGAATCTTCTTTTTAGGAGCAATAGCGGCTGCACTGAAAAGGAAAATGAAAACCACTGAAAGTCAATGCTCTATGAGGTAAAGAAGGCAGAAAAGTAGTTGTTACAAAATGTCAATGTTTCTCAAAGCTCCTTTTAAGTAGACTGTAGTTAATACCATGGTCCTACCCCTGACTGGTGTGTGCATTATGTCACAGACCTAAGACAGGCAACCTACAAACTTGCTTGAAGGCCATTCCGGAAAAGTAAATTGGCAAGAGAAATAAAAATATGCCAATACTTTGATCAAGACTAGGACTTATCAAGAAGTCTAGGATTTACGTTAAGACCTGTGCAAAAATTCAGGATATTATGGAAGCTTTGTATTGTTAAAAGTTAGAAATACTATAAATGTTTATCCATAGGGAATTATTTAAATTATCAGAGCCATGTAAAAGAATACTATGTAGCCACTAAAAATAATGCTGTTAAGTGAATATTCCACAAAGAAAAATTTATTATTTTTACGGGAAAGAAGAACATTGCAAATTGTAGGCATACTATGACCTCATTTTATACTCTTTAAAAAAAAATAATTATTTTTTTTTAAAGAGTATAAAATGCAAGAGTGCATTGCCTTTTGTAATCTGCTAAAATACAGTCATTATTTTAAATCTTAAAAATGTCCTTGATATTACAAAATAGACAGGAGGTGAGAGTCCTCTAGCCCAATGTCTCTTGGATCGAGGACAAAATCTGTTTTATTCTTCGACCAACTGTAGCTCCCTTGAGCCAAATCCCTGCCTCAAATGTATTTTATAGAGTCAGGTGACAGGCCATCAGTCACCTACTCAGGGACTCTAGGGAGAGGCTGAGATCCCCAGGAGTGCCAGCTTCAGCAGTATCCCCCTTCCCTGTGAGGTTTCTCTGCATATTCATTCACTAAATTCACTGTGGGTTCCCTGAGATCTACCTCACACTCACAGTCACAATGATTTCAAGGATGTCAATACTATGATGAACACTTTCAGTGGCCAATCAGTCCTGACAAAGTTGGACTATTCACATTAGAAGCCAAAGAGGAAGTGTGGGCTCCCTGTTAAAGACCAGGATAGCCTGACTCAGTTTCTCCTCCTTCTAAGTGTGTTTTCTTCTCTTCCCAGGAATGAAGTAACCTTGTTTTGGGTCTCTTCTCTGCTACATTGTTTTAGGCAGCTTGTTATAAAAGATAAAACCTGTACAAACCTTCTAGGACTGGGACAAAAATGTACAACCACTGGTCTTACTTTTTGTTTTTTTCCTTTTTGGCCACACAGCACAGCATGCAGAACTTCCCCAATCAGGGATGCAACTCATGCCCTCTGCAATGGAAGCATGAGGTCCTAACTACTGAACACCAGGAAGTCCTGGGTTTACTCGTAAATGAAGACCCCAGCCCTGAAAGAAGCTCTGAGAATGTCTTACACTGAGGCTGCATACGAGGCTGAAGAAACGCCTCCATAGTAAAAACCATCCTGACACAGCCGTTCTTTCAGGCTGATGCCTTTGCGGGCAAACTTCTTTGGAATGCGGCCTCCAGAGAAGGTGGACTGCAAGTCAGCTCGCCTGGCGCTAAGCCTCTTGTACTGGGCCTGGATGTGATACTGACAGTACTCACAGTCGTTCTGTGAAGAGAAAGAGCAGCTGTATCAACATTAGGGCAATAGGCCGGGGACAATGTTAATGGACACAATTCCTTTACAACTCCTTTCTCCCAGCCTCACAGAGAGCTATTCTGTGGGCAAAACCCTCCTGGCTAACTTCTGAGATCAGAAGTTCATCCTCTAGGTAAGGGGGTGGAGTAGGGGTGATAAATTGGAAGATTGGGATTCACACACACACACTATTATATATAAAATACATAACTAATAAGGACCTACTCTATAGTACAGGGAACTCTATTCAGTACTCTGTAATGGCCTATATGGGAAAGGAATCTAAGAAAGAGCAGGTGTAAGTATATATATAACTAATTCACTTTGTTGTATACCAGAAACTAACACAACACTATAAATCAACGATACTCAATAGAAATTAAGAAAAAAAAAGTTAAGGGGACTAAACTCTGAACACACTATTCGGGTACAAGAAAAAGTGGTACTTTTCACTGCCTTTGTCCTCTTTCTACAATGGAAATAAAGTCACTTTCTAGGATGAACCTTCAAAATGTTATGCCAAATCAAAGAAGTCAGACACAAAGGTCCCATGTTGTATGATTCCTTTTATGGCATATATCCACAGAGACAGAAAATAGATTACAGGTCATCAGGGAAACGGTTACTTAATTGCTAGGGGGTGTTTTTTAATGGGGGGATGAAAAGATTTTGAAACCTAAAGCTAGTGGTTAGACAATAAAGTGAATACACTAAATATTACTATGTAAATGGTTAACCATACATAATGTGAATTTTACCTCAACAGAAGTTAAAAAATAAAACAAAATCAATTTCCTTTCTGTTTCTCTGGTTGTCTCTCAGACAAATGCTACCCTTACAGTGAAAGGAGCAAAGAGAAACTATGAAGTATTGTCGAACTAGGTGAAACTTAAGAGATGCTGACAATGGAGGTTTAATGGTCCAGCTCTTGTGATCTGACAGGTATACTTCCCCTGAGACCTCTTTCCAACTGTCTCCTTCCTCCCTATTTTCTGCTCACTAGTTCATGTTAGACAGCAATGAGCGAAATAAAAAGAGATGAAACCAGAACCTATTATCCAGTCCTTTCAAAGAGGTCTAAGAAGTACCACTTCACATCCACTTGGATGGCTTAATCAAAGACAGACAGTAACAAAGTGTTAGAGAAACTGGAACCCTCACATACTGCTAGGGAGATTGTAAAAGCCACCTGGGGAAACCAGTTTGGTGGTTCCTCAAAACCTAAATACAGATCCAGCAATTCCACTCCAGGTATATAGTTGAGGCAACTGAAATGGACATCCACATAAAAACCTGTATATGCATGTTGACAGCAGCATTATCCATAACAGTCAGATATGAAAACCACCTAAGTATCTATCAACCAATGGATAAACTGAGTGTAGTCTATCCATACAATGGAGTATTATTTAAATACCAAAAGGAATGAAGTGCTGATAAAAGGCTTTGTAGCATGAGCATAGCACAGATTAATTTTAAAAACATTATTCTAAGTCCAAACAAGCTGGATACAAAAGGCTGTACATTATACAATTCCACTGTATGAAATGTCTAGAATAGGCAAATCTACAGACAGAAAGTAGATGAGCAGTTGCCAGGACTGGTGGAGAAGCGGAATAGAGAATTACTGTTAGATCCTTTGCCTCCCTTCAAACCTTGTTATGACACCGGCACATTACCCGTCTGACTAAAAAAAAAAAAAAAAAGAGAGAGAATTACTGTTAGTGGGTATGGGTTTTTAGAAGGGACTGAAAATGTCCTGAAATTACCTGGTGGAGATGATTGCACAACCCTGTGAATACATTAAGAATCACTAGATTGTGCACTTCACAACTGAATGGTCTGGTATGTGCATTCTATCTCAGTACAATGTTTATTTACTTTTCAAAAAAGAGAGTTCTAATAAAAGGTAGAATACAGTTATGTACTGGCTAAAATAAGGTTGCAGTGTATTTCATCATTAGTGTTTGATCTTCAACACTAGAAAGAATTGAGGGCAAATTAAAATTCTGTCTTTCTTAAAGTTCCCAATCAGCTGGTAATAAAAGATCAGTTTCCTAAGAAGTTAAATCTTTCCCCTGCCCTCAGCTTTTTAAACTGGCCATTATTAACCACAGATTTTACTTTCTCACTTTGATGCTTCCTATTATGTAAGAAACTCAGTTCAAAATAGGTCATTACAGGTCAAGTGCCTAAAATTTATTATTAGTTTCTTTAGCAAAAACCATCCCAATGAAGCTTAAACCTACCAAATTCACAATTTGTGTACATGGTTCTCCATTCTTTTTCTTTGCTTTACAGGTTCCCAGGTCAAGAGCTTCCCCCATAATTAAGATCTTTTGAGGATGATCAATAGATAAGCATATCTGTAGAAAAAGAGGTAGTGGGAATTAAAAGCAAACAAAGGTATGGCCCCTCACCAGCAAGGATGTATATAATAACGGTTGGCATGAGTTAGGCTTTTTATCCTCATCAGTGCCCTGGGATTTGAAGCCAGTACTCTGTAAAACAGTTGTAGAAATGGGAGAGAGACATTTAGTTCTTTGTTCCCTCCTGCATCTTTACTATCAGAATCCTAATGCTCAGCCTTGAGTGATGGAGCAGGTTCCCAGTTTTCTCAGCACTCTTTGCAGCTAGTGATTATCATGTGACTCCACTCTGGCCAATGAGACTGAAGTAGTAGTCTGCAGGGAAGGTAGCCAGGAAAGCTTCTGCTTTTCTATAAAAGCAGGGAAGAGGCTGGCTGACTTCCTGGCTTCAGTGGAGAGTGATGGCTAGGGTTTCAAAGCCATCTTGTGACCAAGAAGGAAATCTGAGAGACTCATGGACACCGGCCCTGGTGTTAGGGCATTACTACACTGCCTATGCCTGGATTTTTTATCATCCAAGAAAAACAAAAACCTCAGTGTCTACCATTACAAAGAACTGTAGCGAAGCTTCTGTTACTTGTGGCCAAATAACTTCCAAACCAATAAATGAAGATTTGTTGGTACTCTCTCGTGAAGCAATGAATGCAACAACTTTGTCTCTTACTCATTCTGATATAATGTGTCTATAACAGAAGCAGTAGCCTCTTGTTGACTTCTGTGGAGAAACTGTCAGTGTTCACACTGTACCTAGGTTTGCAATTTACTAGAGAATCAGTGGGTAGTAACCCAAATTCTAATGCTGCTTAAGACAGTGAAAAGTCACTTTAAAAACGAAAATTCATAAAGTTGCAGCTAAGATTGTACAAATGGAACAAACCCTCCTCAACTATAAACTCTTCCTTCCTGATGCTATCAAGGATATTCATAGGAGATGGAAGGGAACCTGAGCCCAAGAACTGAAAAATAAATTCCAGGAAGCTTGGAATGAATTTGAAAAAATATAATGAAATTAAGTTGTCATAAAATACTCTAGCGTAGTCTGAAGTTCAGAATACTGGCAGGTAAGAAATGAATGACAAACAAAAAGCCAATAAAACAGAGTCAAAATAATACAAAAGCTTGACTTATTACCTGGAGGTAGACCAGCATAAAGGTTTTTGATAGAACTCAGGTAAGTTATAAAGACCACACACGCACAAAACCCATGGAAACAGTCTTACCTCCTCTGAACCATCCTTGGGCTTCATGGGGTTTGCATTGAGCAGCCCTATGACAGAACCCTGCTCAGTCTTCCAGAGTTCTTTGTGAACCTCTCCAAACAAGAACAGTGACACACATCGCGTCAAGTCACGAAGATCATTCAGTCGCCAGATGCTAAATGTTTTCCCCTGGAGCAAATCATTTATGCTTATCTTTAATAATCTTGAACAATGGGTTACAATGTCTTCATTTACAGTCCAAGTGTTCTACTGTGGAAAATATCTAAGCACGACCCAGTGTGAATAGGTTATCATCAGAATGGCTGTTAATTATAAATTAATCCTTTCTCAAGGCTTTGGTATGCCTCTTCTCATTTTAGAAATGAAGGTAAAGAAAGGCAAGCCTCAGAAAGAAATGGCTTTCTTGTTAACTTGTTAATTTAGTTTCTTCAAACTTGTTATTAGCAGACACAAACTACTATATAAAATATTTAGACAATAAAGACTAGTACTATAAAGCACAGAGAACTATATTCAGTATCCTGTAATAAACCATAATGGAAAAGAACATGAAACAAATTTACATATGTATAACCATCACTTTGCTGTACACCTAAAACACATCATAAATCAACTGTATTCCAATAAAAAATTTACTGATATATATTTAAAAATATTATTTATCATTATGTTATTTTAATATTAATAAGGAAGTTTCAGTTCAATGCTTCTAAATCTTTCCTTAGCTTAGAAGAAAAACAGCATCATTTAAAGAAAACTGGTTGTATTTAACTCTAAAATTTTGGAAATACTATGACATATCAAGAAACTCAAAATGCTAGCCACATATAATATGAACAACTTCCATGTTTATAGATTTTTTTAAAAAGCAATTCACACAATACTGAATCAAGCTATTTCACTGAGGCAGCCCAGAGTGGGTATGGCTACAGGTTATAGTGAATTATTGCCTAAACTCCAGTATTATAATTATTCTTCCAAGGATTTATACAATGCCATTCTTAGAGAAGTTCAGATAAATTTCACATCTATTATTTCAATGTCATTATAGCCAGTGGTGATGCAATTATGAACTTAAATCAAATGAAAACCAGACTTGTTCACATTTACTGAGAGAAACCAGATATAGAGCGGGACTCAGAATCTGAAACTCAACCCCTGGTGTCAGATTCATAAAAAAATTTAAGGCTGGCCAAGATCAAAACTAGAGAATGAAATTAGTTTGGACAAGATAATCTGTAGTATTTTAGAGATAGCCTTTCAGGTAATCAAAAGACAATTCCTTCATTTTACAGATAAGGAAATGGAGGTCCTTAAAGAAAGAGTAAGGGCCACCTAATGCCACAAGGCTCCTGACAAATGGAGAATGAGGCTTAGCATCCAGCTCTTCTGACTTGGCCATAGAATAAATTTTGTTATTCCTCAGTCAACTGTGATTTTAAAACTTATCAGACCTCTTGTAATATTTGTCAAATGAAATGTACCATCCTACTGGCACAGGTCAGCAATATCAGGACTTCGGTGACTGAAGTCCTGATCTTACATCTAGTAAGGCTCTTACATCTAGTAAGGCTCTTCAAATGGTCTTTGAGGACGTGCTCCCCTTCCACAAGGGGGATTATTCAGAGTCATAGGGCATCCACAGGCATCACCAAACAACAAGTAAAATGAGTAAGAATGATGTGGACAATAAAAAGTGCAAGAAACCTGTCCAACCAGACCTTCTTTAAGTAGGGCCTTCCTTACAGATCTTCCCCTCTGGTACCAACCAGGTGATGGTGTGGTAATTTGAGAACTCATTAGCAATGACTACAAAATGAAACACCGATGGGCTCTAGGTAACAAATCAAGAACATAAGTCTCCACTGCCAATCTGTGATGAAACAGCTGATTAATAAAATCGCTTACACTGTTAGAACTCTGTGGAGTGATTTTCTTCAATATAACCCCGAACGTCACCCAGTCTATTTCTTCCAGCTTCTCACTTGCCATCTTTTCCTTGAGCTGAGACAGTCTGATAAGTTTTCGGCCGATCATTTTCTTGTTCATTTCTGTGGAGGATACTCGAGGCTTTCTGGGTCAAGACACCAGCGATTGGTAGATTATTACTCTAAGAGATAACCTGGCACTGTAGCAAATTAGTTAGAAGAGATATTATGGACAGAAATCTCTAAAACATCTGTTCTCAGGGAGGCTTAGTATAAGGCACATATTTTTTTCAGCAGGTAAAACTTCCCTGGTTGTCAGTGGTTAAGACTTTGTGCTTGCATTGCAGGAGGCACAAGTTTCAGCCTTTTTGGGGAACTAACATCCCCATGCTATATAGCATGGTCTCCTCCCCAAAAGGAGATAATTTTAAAGACCAGGTTTGCTTTTCCATGGATATAGAACTGGGACTTGTGTAGAAAATAAAGACCACAAATTACTTAAGTTCTTGTGAATTCTAATACAATATTCTTTTAAAAATAATCTCTTGATTTTAATACAAAATCATGAATTGCTTAGGTAAATTAAGATATTTCAATTCCATCAATTCTTTGAGAATTTCATAAGCTCTACTATTTCTAATTAGATTTTTTTAAAAGCCAACCTTTTCACATAATAAAAAAGACTGACTTGAGCTTCAATTAATATACTCTTATTTCTAATGACTGGTTAAAACTCATAAAATTTGCAAATTGTTTTTCTCTAGTTGAATATTAAAATTTGTTTCATGTTGGATCATAGGATGAGAGAAAGCAGTCAGGAGAAAACAAGCTTTTTGACTCTTTCAGAAGTTTTCTAGAATAGAAACTCCAAAGGCTAACTCAACAATAAAGAATATTCAGGAGGGAAACATTGACATAAGTGGAGAAATCCTTTCCTTGTTTGATTTTGGAGTTAACAGGTTACTATGAAGCTACGATCCTACAGAGCATCTTCAGGTTCTGAGGTTCAGGTAGAACAATCATGAGAAAGACTCAAACAACTCTGCAACCCCCTAAATTTGTAGGCCCCACAGAAGCTTTGGCTGACTAGTTTCAATTTCGTCTACTTTCATTCAATTCAAATGTATAGCAAGACTCACATCAGCAACATCTTTATTATCTCTAAGGTGTTTCCACTGGGAAAGGCAGTATTATCTCAGGAGGGCCACATTTACCTTTAAAAAGAAGCCTGAAGTTCCCTCAGTGAGTTTTTACTATATCCCATTCCTCAGATTCTGTCTCAAATGTAATTAAAATATTGATCCCCCACCCCCAATTTTGAAGAGTATGGAGTTATTAAATAAAGTTCTACTGCATGTCAAGTCACTTGTTCTCCCCAATAACATATAATTTAAAAGCTTAGCAGTTTTAGTTTAGGTTGACAAGGTTCAGGTGTTCTAGAGGGGTTGCACTTGGCTGCTCAGTACTAAAGGCAATCTGGTTTCGGAGTAAGGATGTCGTCTCTGCCCAGGGCTTCAAGAGCAGTAATAACAGAGGTGCAAAACAGTAGACACAGAAGACTTAGAAGTCCAGGTTTTTCCCTGAACTGATCCTGGGATGCATTTCTATTTTTTTCAAACTGGAGGATAATTGTTTTTTTACAATGTTGTGTTAGTTTCTGCTGTACAATGTGAATCAGTTGTAAATGTGTATACATCCTGTCTCCCTTGAGCCTCTCTCCCACTCCCCATTTGTATTTTGCCTGAATATCTTAATTTCTCTCCATAACAATACAAAAGAGCACAGTTATTTCTATTAACATTAATTATAAGACGATACTACTATCCTAGTTAAACTGTATATTCCTTTAGGTATTTAAGAATAGTCTCCACCACTGTTCCTACTAGTTTCTGGTTAAATACAGTACTTGTTATTTATTGATTTCATTTTTAAGAACATATATCTTTTATTCTCTACACAAACAAGAGAAAACTTTCCTTATTCATATGTAAATACACTGAGTCAAACTCAGTGCCAAAGGCTTAGTACCGTCCAGTATAAGAGCTATACGTCTCATATGACTCAGCGGTACAAACACACTGATTCTGGAAGGCTTAGTCCCTAGGAACAAGGAAGAGGCATCTTGTGGGGCCTACGAGCAGAGTGAAAGAGAGGGCTGTCACAATTACTGACCTGAGCCTCAGGCCAGAGAAGGCTTCCACGGAGACTTCCTGAGCCATTTCCCCAGAGCTCCTGGGTGTCCCTGCACTCTGATCCCTAGTCATCCCACCAGGCTTATTCCCAGGAGTTGTTCGCAGTGGTTGGGAGGGTACACTTGTCATCTTCAAAGGTGAGCACTGGGGCTCTAGAAAATAAAAACCCACTGATAATTAAACATTTTTTTTAATTAGAATTGTTTCTTTTTTAATCAACACATGTCAAATCTTGAGAGAATAACGGTAACCCACAGGATCATTTCTGTACTGCCCCCAAATCTCTGCAGTGTAGTCCAGAACTTCCTATGTATGGAAATGCTTTATACCACTGCTGTCCATGTGGTGGCCACCAGCCACAGGTGGACACTGACCACCTGAAACTGACCAGTGTGTCTAAGGAAATTAATGCCTAATTTATAATCTAATTAGTCACAAGCGCTAGTGGCTGCATCAGTTCTACTCTAAAACACTGTTTCTCTGTGCAGTACCATTTCTTGAATAGTCACCATATACAGAGCACTGTGGTAGATTTCATAAGGGAGTAACAGCCCTCCTTCTGAAATCAGTAATTAGTGGAGATTTGTGCACAGGTCAAATTCTACCTGAAAGACATTCAAAGTTAGCTTCCCTTTGTTTTCTTGTTTCATTTCAATTCATTTAATTTTACTTCTGTGTTTGTGCGGGAGTGGGGATGGGGAGGGCGGGAGTGTTAGGGGACCCAGGATATTTTGATATGGTTCTTTTCATATATTACAAGCATTTGATAATGTTCCTGAGGGTTGGAAAGCTTGGGTATTCTCCTTAATAAGTATAACTCTCTCTCAAATAAGATTGGTATTTACTTTCAAAGTGACTTTGGATCACTGCTCCCAAGGCAGGGGCCAGGGTAACCCTAGAACTTTTTAGAATCGTCAGAAAACATGCCCTTATCTCAACGTCTCAAAACCCAACTTTGGACACTGCCTAATAAAATACTTCAGTAATATCAGAGGTGCTAAGAGAATAAACACCATTAATAAGTGGATGCATGGAATATATCATCTGTTGTCAAATAAATATGAATACACAGAGGCTATAGCCATTCTGTATTATTGTGTCATATGCCAATGGTAGTCAAAAGGGCCTTTTTGAACATGTATGATCAATAAAATGCCGCTTACTCTAAGCCAAGTTATCTCCAGGTCATTTCTCTTAGATCTTCCAAAAAGTAACTGCTTTGGGCAAAAAGACAGTAAAACAAAACCAATACACAGAGCTTACAAATCCTTTACATTTTATTTTGTGTGAATATACATATGTGCTGAAATAGGATTTTATTTAAGTACCACTCTATCCTCCTGGCAAAGATGACTTTTCATAAGAAAGAACCCTCTGGCTTCAAATAAAACTTGACCATTTTATTAAGATCACTGTGCCTCAGTCTCACAGCCTGAAGATTAAATCTCTAGCTTTCTAGCATAAGAACTCAACCCAGTGGTTATACTTCACTATAATTCAACTATAGGACTATAGAACCAAAAAAAAAAAATTGAATCTACTAAGCATTTAAATACTTATTCTCTACCCAAGTATTTTCTAAGCACTTTGTGATGTACACACACATTATGAAACATAGAACGTGGTTCCCATTTCCAGGAAACTTACTTTTCTCAATGGTAAGAGAGAACAAGACACACACCCATACATAACAGTACCAAAATATACTGTAAACAGAGCCCAGGCAGTGAGAAACTAGGGGCCACGCGTACTCACCTGCAGGTGAGACCTTTGGTGTCCGAGCCACTCGCTTGGGTTTTGGTAGAGTAGGGACGTCAAGCTCCGCAGAAAAGCACAATGACTCCTGAATTTTCTGAACTTTCTTCTCCTTAAGAGGGGGACGTGGAGACTTATCTACTTGATTAAAAGAAATTAGTAAAGAAAATTTAAAAAGGGGTTCAAAAACTGTTTTACCAGGAGTTAGATGCAGAAGTAATGTTATGATTTCTTTATAACAGAAATGCATACTATCCCTAGAAGTAGTTTGATTACCTGGGGTTTTACGTGAAAGGGCTGGACTTGCAGGCTGTTTAATTGTCGCTAGTTTCAGCTGTTCTTGTAAGGACTTCATTTGCTCTTGCAACTTCCTTAATTCATCTAGGGGAAAAAATATATTAATTTAAAAACCAGACCAGATGAAATACCATACATAATGAAAGTGCCGAAATGATTTTGATGTCTATCCATCACCTCTAAAACTTGAGACCCACAACAGAATCCCATACTGAGAACTCATAATTAACTTTTGCACTTTAAATAGTTCCCCTTAGAGAAGTAAACATGGTATTTCCAGTAAACAAATCTCTAATACCAAAGCTGATTATGAATTTGTACTACTGACAGTTAGATACATGTCCATGGTTGACAAGTTCTTAAGAGTCAAGAAATGATTATGGCCCCTAAGCAAGGATGACATGCAAATTTGTGAAGCTTTCCATATTTAAAATACACAACAGATAAGATACAGGGATATAATGTATAGCACAGAGAATAAGCCAATATTCAGTAATAACTTTAAATGGAGTATAATCTATAAAAATGTCAAATCATTATGCTATACACCTCAAATAACACTGTAAATGAACTAATTTCAATTACATATATATGTAAATTAAAAAAATACATATCAGAGAAGATGTCAGGAATAAGAAAATGGTACTCCTCCCTGGAGAAGAAAATGGCAACCTACTCCAGTATTCCTGCCTGGGAAATCCCATGGACATAGGAGCCTGGGTGGGCTATAGCCCACGGGGTCTCAAAAGAGTTGGACACTATAGTGACTAAACAACAACTCTGTAAAACTAACTCATATAGATAAACCTTTTCTAGTTGATGTTTGCTGCTGCTGCTGCTAAGTCACTTCAGTTGTGTCAGACTCTGGGCGACCCCACAGACGGCAGCCCACCAGGCTCCCCCTTTCCTGTTGGGATTAAAACAGCAATTCTGTAGCCAAAATCCACGTGGAATCCTAATCATATAGATTAGGGTTAAGTGACCTGCAACAAGTCACTTACATGCTCCAATGCTTCTGAAACAATGAACTAAAAAACTTGTCATACTGCTTTTTTGTGAGATGATAAAAACAGGAAAAAAAAATCTGTAACACTAAAAAAAAAAAAAAAAAAAAGAAAAGAAAAGAAAGAAAGAAAAAGCCACTCCTAGATGGATCTGTTCAGAAAAGGTCTTCTGCTCAAAACAATATGTGGTGGCTTTGTAGTCTTGTCCCTGGCTCCCTTTGCTAATTCTCGAAGTATTATTTTTCTGTAATAAGTGTGAGAAATGTTAGAGCCATTTTGCAAAGGCTCAGTTATAGCTGGCTGACCCTTATATCAGGGACCGCTGTGTCCTCAAATGCTAGCTTTAAATGCTTGCTCCACTAACTTCTACAATTTTTTTTTGCAAAGTCATGTATCTCTACCCCTGACTCAGCAGCTATTTTGAAGAAAGCTGTCAAGATGGGTAGTCTTCATCTGGTCTATCATAAAGAAATTAGAGAAAGCAAGCGGTTATGGCACCTTGCAACTCCTGATTAGTTCTCCCTTGACTGGGAGCAGGAGCAGGGACAACCCTCTCTTTAGTTGATTGCAATGTAGGAGCTTCTTCCTCATCTGTTAAGTCTCCCATGTCTCCAAAGAGAGTGGCCAAATTCTCCTTTTGGTTTTCAGCCTTTTCCATTTCTCCCTCATCAGTCTCCTCTGTGTAAGATTCACCATCACCATCAGCATCAAAGAGCTCATCAAATGAGTCAGGTTCACCATCTTCCTGGGTCAAGGGCTGAGTCTCTTCTGAATTATAATCCAAGGCCGACTCATTCTCCGCCAGCAATGCAGTCAGCAGAGACAAATCATCTTCCTCCCCTATGGGAAAAAGAAAAAAGGAATAAAAGGAAGCCTATCTGTGAAAAACAGCCATTGACAAGCAGAGTCAAAACATTCAACATTCATAATGCAGTTAAAATGACTGCAGATTCACCTTTTTGCCTGGTATGTGTAACTATTGTTCTTGTTTCTACCTTTCTTCTCCCCAGGTGCTTCTTGGAGGGCAGTAGGCTAAGAAAGTAAGGGCCAGTATCTGCTTAGTTATCTCAGTGGGCCAGCCACTGGGCTAGATCTCTTTATCTACACTACTTAAGCTAATCAGATGACTTCCTGCATATGAAATTCAATCTACAATGGAATAAATGAAAATCATACTAAGTATACATTTAGTTCCTAGATTATAACATTCCCCTACTTTTTAACTGTTTGAGCAAAATTTAAAAACTACAGAAAGTTACAAAGCATTACATTAAATGTACTCATATCCCATCAGCCAGAATTAGCCATAATTAACTTTTTATTAGAGAAGGAAAGGGCAACCATGCCAGTATTCTTGCCTGGAGAATTCCATGGACAGAGAAGCCTGGTGGACTACAGTCCATAGGGTCGCAGTCAGACATGGCTGAAGCAACTTAACACACACACAACCTTTTATCATGTTTGCTTTTGGCTTTTACGTTAGAAGTTTATTATGTCAAATCTTATCCCAATTCCTTACCATAGCCACCAGGTCCCAGTATAATCACTGTCATAATTTTGATGTATCACTCAAGGCCATTCTCCATACTTTTAACATAAATACATATTCATTAACATATCTGGCAACTATTTACATAGCATTTACATTGCACTGGGTATTATAAGTCATCTACAGATTATTTAAAGTGTACAGGATGATATGTGTAGCTTGTATGCAAAAAAAATGCCATTTTATTAACATATCATGGACTTGAGCATCTGGATTTTAATATCCATGCAGGGTCCTGGAATACATGCCCTGTGGATACCAGGGATGACTGTATTAACTGATTTTTTTCCTCAGAGTAAAATAGACAAGAAGACAAATGTTTGGTGACTTGTCAGAGGTGAAACTGTGAAGAGCAGGAATTTGAACCCAGGCAGCCTCACTTCAGAGTTCACCTTTGATACCGAAATCTGTTGAAGTGGTTTTAGTCTAGCTCTGACAAATTCTTCTACTACTAAATTTTGTATATTTTGCAGGGATATGTGCAAAATATTTATTAGTACACAGTGAGAGAGGGATCAGCCCTGGTTTTCTCATGAAAAGATGGATTCAAGGCCAAGAGTGTGGAGCCACTAGGCAGCCTTTCTCACCCAAGGTTCCCAGTGGTGTTGGGCACAGGCCTCTTCCACGGTGTGCTCTCTATAACAGCTTGGAATGGGAGAGAGAGGAGGGCCTCCGGCTCTGTATTGGGGATGCAGTTTTATCACTTGGAACCTGGGTAGCCAAGTAGCCTCTTCTCTCTTGCTACACCCTGCAGTCTTGGAATCATTGCTGACTAACCAATTCAGATTAATCATGATGCAATCTCTTGACTTTAAGCTTTAGGTTCTTTCATCAGATTCTAGACCCTGAGTTGACCACTGGCTCATTTCTTTCTGAGATCAAGGAGCGTAGAGTGGTAGAAAGCGTATTGGTTTGCTGATCTAGAGGTCTCTATCCTAACCCAGGCTCCTGTGCTGACCTGTTTCATTATGTGATCCTGAACAGGCCCTTAATTTCTCTAGATTTCAGCCCCCATCTTTTCAGTGAGGGAGTGTATCATGTATCCTTAATGCCTGTGCTTTAAATGCCTCTGATTTTATAAAGGAATCATGCTCAAATTGTGGGGAGGTAGGAATGAGCAAATAAAAGAAACAGGCAAATCAAGAATGAAGAAATCCAACTGGCCAATAAATAAACCAACAGTTCTCTACCTCACTAGCAATCCTGGAAATGTAATTAAAATAGTGAGCCACCTTTTAAAATCATCCATCAGATTAGTTAAAAAATCTTGGATGATGTCTCAGATGCTGATGAGGTGGTAGGGAAAAATGCTCACACATGTGCCAAACAAAACAACAACATAATTGCAGCATAGTTTATAGTGGGAAAAGATTGGAACTAACCCATATGCCTTTTACCGGAAAATGGATTACTAAAATGTGATTCAATCTTACCATGGATTGTAATTAAAAGAAATACAGCAATTGAAAGAAGTAAAATGAAACCATATTTTGATTTGGATCAATGTTACATGCAATGTTGAATGAAACCAGGAGAGGAGTAATACGTAGTGTGAAATAATTTACATATTTTAAAGTAACAGGGATACCAAAATCTACAGATGCTCAAATCCCTGATATATTACTTATAACACCCAGTGCAATGTAAATGCTATGTAAATAGTTGCCAGAGCTTAGCAGACTCAAGTTTAGCTTTTAGAAATTTCTGGAATTTTTTTTCCCCTCAAATATTCTCTATATGCAAGCAGTTGGTTGAATCTGCAGATGGGCAACTGTCAGATATGGAAGGCCAACTGTATGCATAAGATCTTACAGCAGTGCCTGGTACATAGTTTAAGTATATGCCAACCATCATTATTATGAAAGACAACCAATGTTAGGAACAGAAAGTGCACCTGATTAAAACAAACAACATTCACTGACGAAGTGAGATTTCTATTGAACTACTCAGACAATGCTTGAGGGTAAGGTAGCTATTTTCACTATTTTATAAGTGATTTAAGTAACAACTAAAGAAGGAAATGGCAACCCACTCCAGTATTCTTGCCTCAGAAATCCCACGGAAAGAGGAGCTTGGCAGGCTATAGTCTATGGGGCAGCAAAAAGAGCTGAACACGACTTAGTGACTAAGAGACAAAGAGAGAGATAAGTAACAACAAGCCCATGGACAAAAGATTGATTTTTCACGAAACAAAGGGAAATTGAGAAAACTGCCAGGACTCACCATCCATGCTGTCAAGTGAAACGTGGTGATGGAAAACTGGAGTATCAGGTGCCCAGGAGATGGCAGCAATGCAGAACCTTGGCTGTGTGGAATCAACGTAGGAAAAAATCACTCTCAAACTGTTCTCTCTCACATTATATATCCAACAAATCCAGCATCCTACAAATTGTAGGAGCTTAAGCTCAGAATTAATCCAGGCTCTGGCCATTTCTCACCCTACCACCAACTTTCTCTCCCTCCTTGTATGGATGCAGTCCCTTGTATGGATGTGTCTTGTCTGCAAGGGACTGTCATGCAAACTTCGTTGAGGTAGAGGTGTTTTGTGTGATATTAGATTACACGGATGAGACAAACTGAACAGATTATGACACTCAGAGGAATAGCTGGCATAGCTAAGTAGGATAACTTTATATTATCCTGTGCACTTTCCTCTTTTCATTTAAAATGATTTTTAAAACTACAAGAAAAAAGTGTCAATTTTCTAGGCTATTAACTATAAGTGCTCTATAATATATATGATCTTGATAAGTTCGATGTCAAGAATTATGGTGCTTTCATTTATTCACCAGACATTCCTACAATCCATCATGTGTCTGGCACTGTGCTGTCAACTGGGGAATCTGCAAGACTGTAAGGTTCCTGAGGGTTGGATAGGGGCAAACTGTCTTGGTCATTTCTATAATCAACCTCCCTCCCACCCTACTCCCCACCTCCATCATCTAGGACCATCCGACAAATGCTAAGGGTTCTTTCTTCAATATATTGCTAAAATCTTCTGTGCTGTGCTCAGCTGCTCAGTCGTGGCTGACTTCTTGGGACTGTAGCCCACCAGGCCTCTATCCATGGGATTCTCCAGGTAAGAATACTGGAATGGGTTACCATGACCTTCTCCAGGGTATCTTCCCCACCCAGGGATCAAACCCACATCTCCAGCATGGGCAGGCGGATTCTGTTACCAATGAGCCATCTGGGAAGACTCTGACTTAACGAGTCAGGTGGGAAAATCATGACAGTACTGATGTCTTAAAGAGAGTATCTGGGTGCTGGTCCTGGCGGAAGAAAGAATGGAGGGAGTGAAGGTTGAAAGGAGTGTGAGGACTTGGGAGAAAGCTCAGAGGCATAGGATCACATCCCTTGGGAGCCTTGTTCAGTATCTGAAACTCAGTGTATACCTCAGAGCCCCCTACTGGGGAAAGATTAATTACAACACCGTTTCCTGATTGCCAGTACAGACCTGCTCAGTCACTGGGTGGTTTTCAACCCTTTCAGTCGAAAATCTACTTCTCCCCAATTTAATCCAAAAACCTAGTCCAAGTCACCATCAATTTTTTCGCCTGGAATATTAGACTCTCTGTCCCTCTGAAATTTATCCTCTGTGTAAACACTACAACAATCTTTTCTTTCCTCAGCAATATCTGCAATCTTTTAAGAACATAAGTCAGATCGCAGTATTCCCTTAATAAAATTCTAATTAGTTTTCCATTGCCCTTAGAACAAAATTTACAAAGCCTACTCGTCTCCTATCTACTTTCACTTCCTCATTTTTTCTACAACCACTCCACCCAACACCAACCCTGCAATAATGCTTCATCCAGACTAGCCTGCTTTGAACTTCTTGAACACGCAAGTGCTTTCAGGCCTCAGGATAGCTCTCCTCTATCTCCTTCTCATTCCTCAGTCTCTGCTTAACTACCAATTTTTCTAAGCCTTTCTAGACCACTCTATTCGACCAGGCCCCTGGAATCTTCTCACCTCATTGCTTTCACGACTTTATCGCATATTCCACTACGGTGTACCTGTTTGTTATCTGTTCCCTGGTGGCTCACACGGTAAAGTGCCCGCCTACAATGCGGAAGACCAAGGTTCAATCCCTGGGTCGGGATGATCTCCTGAAGAAGGAAATGGCAACTCACTCCAGTATTCTTGCCTGGAAAATTCCATGGACGGAGGAGCCTGGTAAGCTACAGTCCATGGGGTAGCAAAGAATCGGGCACGACTGAGCGACTTCACTTTCAATTTTTCACCCACTTTAAACTGGATAACACGAAAGTAGATGTGATGGGAGCCTTGCACCCCTATTAGCAAATCATAAACGTAAGCATAAATTTATAAAAGAGAAAGTCCAAACGGCATGTATTTAGAAAACGTTTTAAACGGTTATCTTTAAAGAGAAAAAAATTGACCTTTACACAGCTTGGACGGCCGAACGCCTGGCACCTCTCGGAACTACCCGCCTTTCCTAGCTCCGGAACCGTCCACGGCTCCGCACACAAGGCCCTCCCGGCCGCCCGGCCCCGCGTCAGCCCAGCGCTCGGCCCAAGCCCCACCTCAGCGTTCGCCTAGTTCCAGTCTCACCCACCTGCGCGCCCCCGAGCTCCGCGCCTCTCGCCCTAGGTGCTCGTTAAACTCTCACACAGACGCCTTCGGCGGTCCCTCAACCTACCCCTCAACACTCACAGACCCGCTTCTTACCCGGCTCCTCACCTCTTTACTCTGCACAGCCGGACCCGCCAAAATTCCAAATCCTCTCTGCCCCTGTTCTGACGTCAGACGCACGCCTCGGGCCTGTACTGATTGGCTACTTCAGAGCTCTGGGCGGAAACGATCTCAAGGGGGCGGGGAGAACGTGACCGTCGCGTTTAGCAATCAGATTGGCTCACGTGACCGGCGCCCTCTTTGTTGGGGGCAGGGGAACTTCCGGTCGGTGAAGTCCTAGGCTCCTCCTGTTAAGTGCTCTAGTGTCGGGAAGTAGATGTGTCTTTTTGTGGTCAGTTCCTGACACTTTCCGGGACTGACTGTGTCATCCGATTCTGAGCCTCGTTTTCTCTTCCTGTGAGGTGGAGGGTAACTCTTGATGCCGACAAGTCTAGACAGAGACTCAGACCGCGGAACCCATTGCAAACTTTCCCCCTGCCCTCACTGATTGCCGGTGGCTGCGTTGCCTGTATACAGATGTGGTTGATTATTTCCTTTCAGTTCAGTCGCTCAGTCGTGTCCGACTCTTTGCGACCCCATGAATCGCAGCACGCCAGGCCTCCCTGTCCATCACCAACTCCCGGAGTTCACTCAGACTCACGTCCATTGAGTCCGTGATGCCATCCAGCCATCTCATCCTTGGTCGTCCCCTTCTCCTCCTGCCCCCAATCCCTCCCAGCATTAGGGTCTTTTCCAATGAGTCAACTCTTCGCATGAGGTGGCCAAAGTACTGGAGCTTCAGTTTTAGCATCATTCCTTCTCAAGAAATCCCAGGGTTGATCTTCAGAATGGATTGGTTGGATCTCCTTGCAGTCCAAGGGACTCTCAAGAGTCTTCTCCAGCACCACAGTTCAAAAGCATTAATTCTTCTGCGCTCAGCCTTCTTCACAGTCCAACTCTCACATCCATACATGACCACAGGAAAAACCATAGCCTTGACTAGAGGGACCTTAGTCGGCAAAGTAATGTCTCTGCTTTTGAATATACTATCTAGGTTGGTCATAACTTTTCTTCCAAGGAGTAAGCGTCTTTTAATTTCATGGCTGCAGTCACCATCTGCAGTGATTTTGGAGCCCAAAAAACAAAGTCTGACACTGTTTCCCCATCTATTTCCCATGAAGTGATGGAACCAGATGCCATGATCTTCGTTTTCTGAATATTGAGCTTTAAGCCAACTTTTTCACTCTCCTCTTTCACTTTCAACAAGAGGCTTTTTAGCTCCTCTTCACTTTCTGCCATAAGGGTGGTGTCATCTGCATATCTGAGGT